>CM038677.1:645227987-645599673 GCA_021605205.1 Aegilops longissima
CCCGGGTCGCCACATCGGTACCTGGGTCCGAGGTTGTCCCTCCATCCCCGCCGACTGCCCTAGCACATGCTAGTGCGGGGTGGACCGAGGAGATGGAGGAGACCCTGATGGGTTCCTCCATCAAGGAAGAGCACAATGCCTTGATAGGCGTGGTGCTGCAGGGCTTCTGGTGTGCAGGGCCAGCCTGCATGAGGTTTTCAAGAACCTCGTAATGAGCTTCGAGGTATATTTATATCCTCGTATCAAGTTTAACTTTTTTTCATTTGATTTTATTGATTTATGTATTTGTTCGAGGACATAATATCACAACCTTCTAAATGGCGTAGCGAGTGAGTAGCCCCCAAGCCCAAAGTTGGTCTCAAGAAACCGGCATTAGGGTCACGAAATTTAGTGGGAGCCTATCATGTAGCACCCAAGGCACTGCTTAAGGCAGTTGTCCTGGAACTTCAATAATTTCATTATTGCCTTAGTAATAAGGAGTTTTGCTGCGAAGTGTCAACCTTGGTTCTGGACTCCGTCTCTGAGGAGATTGCGGAGATATACCGGAAGCTCGAGAGGTCCCAGGAGGACCTCAACCTGGTGAACCAGAAATTCAAGCAATCTCATGATAAGCATGTTAATCTTGCATTATACTTTGCGCGAAAGAGTTATGATAAGACTTGCTAGATGAAAAACTAAGGCCGAACTATTTCAATGACAACAACGTTAACTGAGCTTAATATGCTCAAGGCCGAGCTAAAAAAACTCAACAGGAGGTGAAGCAGCACGAGGCTGCGGCCGCGGAGGCGGAGAAGTCCTGGCCCGCCGGAAAGGTGGCCGGAGACAAGGACTGGGCACGGGTTCTTGGGGTCGAAGAGACCCTGAAGGGCGTGTTTGAAGCACGCAACAAGCTTCGGGCGGAGGGGCAGCAAATGAAGGAGGAGCTTGAAAAGCTACAGCTTGCCCATGCCGACCTCAAGACCGCGGCCTGGGGGGACCGCGAGGTGCTCCAGCAGTTGGAGCAAATCACCTCAGGTAAGCAATACTTATTGCAGTGTGTGTTTGGCAACAAAGGGTACATCGAGCTCACCTAGCCATGGCATTCCACAGAAGTCTTCGTGGACCTCCCGCAGAGCGTGGCGGATGCTGTTGTGCACTTTGACCAGTTGGCGGGTCACGAGGTGGAGAAGGCCTTCTGGGTGCAGTTCCCGGGGTCTCCGGAATCGCAGCTGTTGAATAATCGAATGAAGTAGCTGGCCAAGCTACTACGCATGGCGAGGTCGGCCCTACAAGACCTCTGCGTCGCGCTATGGCCTACCGAAACCCTTCTAACCAGCCTCTTCATCCTTGTGATGCGCCTGCGGGGGGCTGTCTCGCGTGCGGATAGCTGGAGGAGGTCTGTGTGCTTTGAAGAAGCACGAAGGGTGTATGCCTGCGTGAAGACGCACTTCCGCAAGGTCGACGCGGTAATGGTGGCCGCGAGTCCTCCTGCGGACAAGCCTCGCACCGCGGAGCAGTTCTTTCCGAGGTGGAGGAGGGAGCTCGGGCTACCGATGCCATGTATCCAAAAAACACTTCGTATTATTAGGTAGTACTTCAGAATGACGAGGTGATGCTCTATAAAACATTATCTTTTACTTGAATGACTATGGCTTTAAATTCCATGTGTGTTTTTCAATTCTTTTTACCTCCTGGGTGACTGTTTTAAACTGAAAGTGGCCAGTCGTCAACTTCAGCCCTAGTGTAGATTATACAAAGGGTGTTCCGAGATGCAGGTTTGACCCATAGCCGATGTCTCGGTACCCGGAGGTGGTTTTCTGCTTATAGGAACGAGGCAATCAGACTATAGTGGCTTGAGAGATTACGAGTAGTCATAGGAGTTTGACTATGGGGCCTAATGACCAGCCTCCGATATGGCAAGTGGTCATCTTTGTGGGCCAAGGTATTAGGCCATGACAAACTTCAGCTTGAAATTAAAGCCCTTCGTTTAACACGGGTGAACTCTATCGTCACATCGCTAAATGCGGTCTATGGATGGCCGACCATTTTGCGCCGACCCTGACCTAGAAAGTCAGTTTTCGGCTTTCTCCACTGAGGTGCTCTGCCAATTAACCTAGCGGTAGTATCGCAGTGGTTCTCCCGTTACACCCTTAGCCGAATTCATCGGGAACGTAAGGGGTACACATAGGAGCCGGGCGACCCAACTATTGACCAAAATCTAGGTTTGAAACTGATGTATATAAAGCCAAAATCGGAGACGCCGAATACTTCAGACTTGAAATACAATTGTATCTTTTTAAAGAACTTCTTCATAGCGCAGGGGTCATGCTTATAAAGAAATACGATAAGGACCTTTCACTACTAGCGAAAACCTTATACACAGAATATTAGCAGCTGCGCGGCATAATAAGAAGCGCTACTGCTAATTAGCAGTAGCGAGGTTAAGAAAAACACGCCACTAATGCAAATTTTGCAGTATCTCATGAGGGCTAAACCGTGCTGCTACAAAAATCGACCGGCAGTAACCAACAACCTAAGTTTAGCAGCAGCGCGGTGTCATGATGCACGCTACTGCTAACGCAATAGTAGTAGCACGCTTTTTACTCATGTCGCTGTTCCTAATTTCGAAATTGTCCACACGGTTGGCCCGTTTAGCAGTTGCGCGTGTGAGAAAAGCGCACTGCTGCTACGCTCTTAGCAGTAGCGTGTTTTTCCTCCCACGCTACTGGTAAGACGCAGCACCCCACCACCTTTTTCCACCCGTCCTCCCCTCCCCCATCTCCTCTCCTCCCTTTCCCCTACCTCCCACATCCTCCCTCTCTCACTCTTCTTCTTCCTCAATACTTCTCCCCCATTACTCAGATCGACACAGCGACTTTGACATAGCAAACTTGGTAGTTCTACAACACCTAGACGAGGTAGATCCTTTCGTGGCACTGCACAAAGAAATTATCGCAAAGAAGTATCTGACCGAGGGGTATGCAAGACGGACGCCGAAGTTACTAGAGAGCACAACTCCACTTTCCTGCATTGGTTCAAAGAGCATATTATTGCTAATCCCCCGGAGGAGGGCTATAAGGACGGTTTGATCATATACGCCTTAGCACATGGCCCCTCGCCCAAGCTCCTAACCCATCAGGCATACGATATCAACGGATACACGTTCTACACGGAGGCCAAAGATATGGACAGTGATGATCAAAACTCAGGGGTGACAATGGAATACATGACCGGCAGCGACAACGGTGCAACTGAAAGATTTTACAGAAGGGTCAACGAGATCTGGGAGCTTGACTAGTCTGGACTGCACAACATGACGATGTTCCCTGTCAGATGGGCTAAGAATGTCGAAAGAGAAAACAGGAATTTCACTACCATGACTATACCCGACGCCAAGAGCGCTACCGTGAACGCTATCGCAAAAAACGAGCCATGGGTACACGCTAAGCACGTGACACAATGCTTCTCCTAACCAACCGGCGCAATCCCAGCCGTGTTGTCGTGAGGAGAGGCAAAAGAAACATCCTTGGAATTGATGGAGTCGCCAACGAGGAAGACTACGATTAGTACGGCAACCCAATGAGGGAAGATGATGATGATGATGAAGTATACGTCAAAAGAAGAATCAATACTAAATTACCTAAGTAAAATTATACTCCATGGAGAAGTCAAAGTCACAATGAGGGGCTCAACTATTCTTCAACCAACTAGAAGGGAAAGAAGCCGACTCAAAAATGAAAACGTCAACGCTGAGGAACCGTATGTTATCGGTCAAATGATGTAATATATATGTTCCTATTTTGTATACACACTTAGCCATTATTATGCATGGGTCCAATGATGTAATACATATGTTCCTATTTTTTATACATATTTAACCATCAAATGATGCAATATATATTGCCTTCAATTCCCTTCGTTCACTGCTCTCGGAAAAAAGAAAAGAAAAGTGAGAGAAAATAAAGGAAAAGAAAATAGAAGGAAACAAACAGGAAAACTGTTATATAGGTACTGGTTATAGCAGCAGCGCTTTTGTGAGAAAAGAGCTACAGCTAGTCAAGATAGCAGTAGCGCTTTCTACATGAAACCGCTATAGCTACCTCGAGTAGCTATAGCGCGTTTTGCCTAAATGCGCTACTACTATGCCCACTTAACCCCCAAAATCCCCACTCCTCTCTTCATCCTTCCTCTTTTCCCCCAAATCCCCACACTCTCTCTTCCCAAATCACGCCACGAGCCCTGCCTCGCCCAGGCCTCTGCCTCGACCTCGACCCGACCGACCTCGGCCCGCTCCGCCCCGACCCTGACCCGGCCTGACCCAGCCGGCTCCGCCCCTCCTCCCACGGCCCGGCCTCGACCCGACCCGACCTGCACCTCCCAACCTCGGCCGTCGTCGGGCCTGCACCCTCTGTAAGCCCCCCACCGCTCCTCCTCTCATTGGTAGCTAGGTTTTTTGGTTAATTTACTTAAGTTTTAGTTAGGGCAGATGGTTAATTAGTATATATATTTAGTTATGAATTTAGCTAGGTTTTTTCTTCAAGTTCTATATTTTTCTTCCTTTTATATGCAAATTTGAAGTGGACATGTGATGTTTTGGACATGTCATATTTGGAAATTTGGACATGTCATTTGGACATGATGATTATGTGCAGGGTAAATGATCCGAGTGGCCTATCTTACGCCGGAATGTTGATTCATTTCCGTTCCGGTGAATTTCAGACGCTCAATATGTCCATTTTTTTAGCAAAGGTCATGCCGAAATTTTCCGTGAATTTTGGCATGATTTGCTCTAGATAGTAGGCATATCGAGTGCTGGGAAACGACATTCCGGCAAACATAGATTTATTTTTTATGTCATTTCTCATTTTTTCATTGTTTTAGAATTAAACGAGGAGACTTAATCATAGGAAACATGTCGAAGAATGAAGAAACTGGGCCTTCTGACCAAGATGCAGACGAGATGGATTATGAGGGTGAACAAGAGTACCTCGACTATTTGACTACTAAGCAATTGCATAGTCAAGGTTTGCAGGTCGGCCTCGATGATGGTACTGACGCCAACATCGACACCGACGGCGCCGGCACCGATGGCGGCACCGAGACCGATGGCGGCGCCGAGACCGGCGGGGAAGGTACCGGCAAGGAAGATACCGGCGGGGAAGGTACCGGCGTCGATGCCACTACCGAAAAGAAGAAGCAAAAGAAGCAGAGGATATGAAAACCTAACAAACTAGGGATTGGACGACTGGTGATCACAAAGATGGCACCTGGAAAGTTTAAGCCATTAGAGCCGGAAGAACCTCGCAAGTGCTATGGGAACCAAGTAGGATGCATCCTGCGGGAATGTGCAATCATTAACGAAGGTGACTTAAGGAGTAAATGACATTTGACACAGTTGCTGCTGACGAAGTTGCAAATGAGATTCAAGTTCCCCGACCGGGATGATAACATAGAACAACCGTGGGATGATCCGACAATGAAAAAGATTAACAATCACGCCATGGGCATGTTTAGCAATGATTTGGCCTCCTAGAAAGGGAGGGTGAAACGAGCTATTGAGGCTGAGGAACCCCTGTCCAAGATTCTGGAGGAAAATCCGACACTTACAGAAGAGGAGTTCAAAATTTTCAAGGACACTTGCGCTATAGAGGCAGCCAAGGCTAAGGCTGCAAAATTCAAGAGCCTTCAGCAAAGGAACATGGGGAAGCATCGCCTCGGAAGCCATGGATACCTCGGTAAAAGGCCCATATGGGATAAGGAGGACGCGGAACGTGAAGCCGCGGGTATCCCATACCCCTTTGCGAAGTTCACCAACCCCTTGGAGCGTGACTTCATCAGGGCCCGCTACAAGTGGGACAAGGAAAAGGAGGTTTTTTACACTGACCAGATCACAAGGAAATTGATTAGACCACTGGTAATTATTCTTTTACCACCTTACATTTAGCTCCAAATCTAGTCGACTACACATTCCTAAACGGTTCACACTCCTTCTGCAGGAGCAGCAACACCAGCTTACAGCCGAAAGCCCTACTTCTCCGATGTGGCCCAAGTGGGACACCCCTCTCAACCGGGACTTGAACGAACTTAAGGGACTCCCTTTGGGCTAGCGGCCGCAATATGGTCGTGTGCATGGCGCTGGAGACAGCACCACGTGGAAGGTGTTTTACAACGAGGGCCCGGAGGCCAAGAAGCAGAAAAAGAAGTTTAGTCAGCCGGACATCGACGAGAATGTGAAGCTTACGGTCGAGAAAAAAGCAGCTCAAGATGCGAAAAAATAGCCGAGGAGAAAAATGAGTTACTACAGCAGGCAGTCAATGCAGCTGTAACTGCCTGCATAAATGATTTTGCTACTAACTTGCTTCCAGCTATCATCAACTGGATGAAGGAAAATCCAAACAAGATGGTACATGATTTCCCGTTGCCGACTTTCGTTGGGAGCAACTCCGTGAACAACAACACCATCGCACCATCACTTGCTCACGCAACCGGCCTCCTATCGTAGTCGCTCCCGCTCATAGCAGCCCGTCCTCAGTCTCTAGCGCGCTAGGTGTGCCTTCCTCTTTGGCTGAGCTCGACGCCCTCACGGTAATTACATGTCGCACCAACATATATATGTATATATATATATATATAGAATATTCCATTTTCGTTGCCTTTCGGATGTTTTATGGCACAGACATATTTGTTTGCAGGCGGAAGAAACCCCGTGCACCGTACTATACTTGACCAAAGGCCAGAAAGTTGACGTGAGAAAGGGGATGATAATGAACCTCTTGCAACCCACGTTCCACAACCAGCCGATCCCTGTTGGGCACTTCAGGGTTAACTTGTCCAGTGTGAAATTGGGGCACGAGGATTTGCCTCCTCTAGTACAGCATGTGGGAGAGGACGACGAGACCCCGACGTGGATTGGAAGCTGCAAGGGTTGGGTGCTGCTATGGTCAAGAATCTTATTCGCTGCGAGCCGCCGAGAGCACACCAATAACCGAGACATCAACAAGCATGTGCGGAGACCACCACCCCGCCTACGCAATTACCAGCTCCTGTAGTGCCGGGTGAGAGCGGCGGACGACGTGATGAAGGGGGTGCAATCGTACTAGCTGATGTAATCGGTCCTGTAGAACACAGAATGGATGATGAGACGGAGGTCGACCCAATGGGTTTCCTCAATACAAACGCGTATGACTGTGACTTAGATATGATGAGTCAACCATATGACGAATTGGGCTATCAGCATGCTAATGAGGATATGGATGATTTGCCCCGGCAGGAAGGTCATAGCAGGGATTGCAAAAAGTCTCTCTTCATGAAATCCTCACAGGACACACCTGAATATGCCGCCTCAACACATGCTCAACTAGCCGGGGGTCGTACAGTGCTTAGCCCGGGAACACTAGTGCAGGGGTTAAGGAAGGGTCTGGAAGGTGTTCCCAAGAAAATGGAGAGGAAGAGATCGGGAAAGATAGCTGCCTCCAAACAAGCCAGAGCACATAGCAGCCAGACGATGGCTTCTGAAGAGCGTGTACCCGTGAAAGGTGCGGCCATGTTCCATCTCATGGGTGAGCCGATGCTACCGCCGAAACCGCTAGAGGCACTATCAGGGGATCTCAGGAGACTGCACGACCATGTGATATCGACTGAGAAAAGCCTACTAGCCTCAAAGGATCCAAGATATCCGACATACGCGGCTCGTGTGCCTGAGGGGAAGTGCTACGTCAATACACGGCCCGCGGAGGTGTTCTTCCTGCGGTTTGACCATATCTTTGAGATGTTTCTGACAAGACGGCTCGATTTTACAATCTTCCGCTTTTTTGCGCTACATATGAGCTCCGTCATGAAGAGAGAAGAAGTCTTGCAAATTTGTGTGGCGGATCCGTACTACATGCATGAATCTTTCTTGAGTCTTGGCGACTTTGAGCGTGAAATTGCTAGGGACTACCTCCAAAACTTCATGGTACAGAATAAGGACCAGGAAATTGTGCTCTTGCCTTATCATCCAAAGTAAGTCAGTTCCGGACAACCCTTTCGTACATTCAAATCATTCCTTCTCGCTCATATGGAGAAAAATTTGAGGTGTCTTTTCCCAGCAGCAACGGGCGTGCTATCCTTATTGTTCTTTACCCATGAGTCTCCCACGCCGTGTATTTCGACCCTTCCAGAGACTACGAGAAGGACTACACCCACATAATGAATATTCTAGATGATTCTCTCCAAGGCTTCAGCATTAGAGGTGGCCACATGCAGATCAGGAAACAAAGGAACAAGAAGATGGGTTTCACACATAAAACTAACTTCTGCTGCATCCATGTCCCAAAACCAAGCAATAAGGATGGATTCTACATCCTCCATCTCATGATTGATTTCAGCACGGATCACCAAAAGCTTCGCATGACAAGCAGAAATGATGATCATATCCACAAGTGGCTGGAATCTCATGGAGAAGTGGATTATAATCTTAGAGATGACTTCTTTCGCATCCAAAGGGACATTGTGATGATTATCATGAAAGAAGTCGTCGATGAGAAGGGGATGTTCCACCACGGCCCTATATCGCGAGCTGATGTCCGAACTCGCATAGGCATGCAATGTCAAGACCTCACGCCGTTCAAGAAGCTAGGGTCCATCCTTGATGATATGGAAGGATGGAACTTCTAGTGATTTACGATGCCGATGACGATGATATGTGTCGGTTGAACTTGTATACTTTCTGTAGCGATGAAAATTTGTGATGTCCACGGTCCCTGCCGAACTTGCATAACGCTACTTTGTTAGTTTGGGTACGATGACCTGCGTACCTCTAGTTAATTAGTTTGTGTCTTGTATGTTGCATCTAGTTGCTAACCCTTTCTTTTCGTGTTGCTCTAGTATATTTTGTTGCATATGATTGTACATCCTCTTGATGAAATGCATCTCTAACAGGTACCTAGTTTCTTGATGGCGAGATGGCAGTGCTATGTAGTGTACAAAGGGAAGGTTACTGGGGTGTACAACAGTGAGTCGAGTGTCGGCGCAAGTGAATGGGGTCTCGGGCTGTCGGCGTTCAGCAGCGGGGTACCAGACTTGCACGCCTGCGCCTGCGGCGTGGCTCAAGGGTGGCCAGCACGGCCCATCTTCATCAGCACAAGCTCAAGACCCTCATGAGGAGCCAAGCCCATGCAGGCGGACGACAGGAAGCTTCCTCGAGCACAGGCGTCGCCAGCTGGCTCATGAGGAGGCGGAGAGAGATCAAGGCGGGGTACCTCACGAGGTGCCCATGGCGCAAGCCATGACGACCAAGGCGCCCGTGAAACCAGCCCGCTAGTGTCATATTTCCTCTTTGGTGCAAAGGAGGCAAGCGCAGCGAGAGTATCAAGCAAAGGCATCCGTTTCGGTACAACAAGACCAAGACCGTCACAACGGCAGGAAGGAAGTCATCATGGAGCCCAAGCCGGCATCACCACCAGAGCCTTTGACAGGCGAGGACCAACTTTAGTCAGGATAAGTGTACTAGATGTTCCCCTTCAAAATGGCCAATTGTTGGCGCCCTTCCCGCTCAATATTTGGGAAGAGGCCCAGGGCCCTTGCCTATAAGAAGAGCTAGCCACCCACAGGGAAGAGGCATCTCGGAGGCATCTGAGAGAGATCGAGACATCTCGCCTCATCTTAGCTTGATCCAATCCGATCGAGAGCCTAGCCACAACAACAGACCCTCGCGAGGTTGTTCTTCCTTGTATTGTTCATCATCAGCCCAGAGGCAATCCACCACACCACCTTTGGGTAGGCTGTTACACCACAATGGTGGCCCGAACGATATAAACCTTGTGTCTCTTGTGTTGTTCCTTGGTAGTTTAGATCCTAGCGAGGCGACGAGTGCAGGTAGGTAGGGGCGAGATCTCCACGCGCGCGAGTTTGAACATAGAGGTGCAGGCGGAACCGAAATCCGACATTTGGCGCGCCCGCGTAGAGTGCGCGGAGTCATCTTCCGCCGCCACTGTTCTCCGCTGCCCACCGCATCCATGTCGAGGCGCTCGTCGGGCTTCGCACCGGCGCCGAGCCGCTCGCTACCAGCGTCGCCAGAGGCGGCCCCGTCGGCAACCGCCCCGCCGTTCCCGTTGCCTGCCGTCAACGCCGCCACCGGCCAGCGAAACGAGCAGCAAGCATCGTCCAGCATCCGTCAGAGGCGAGACGGCCGTACCGCTACCCCTTCGCTCGCCCCAGCTGGTTCTTCGTCTCGCGTGGTCCGCGCGCCCATGGAGGCTCGAGCTGCGCTCATCACGGCAAACGAGCTCCTGCGCTACCGCCCTGTCGACGACATCTACGAAGAGTGGCTCGACCGCGTCGCCGAGCTCGTCCGCGCCGCAGGGGGCTCCCGCGCGCCGTCCTTCTCGCTGCACCGCGCCCCTCCCTGCGCGAGCGATGAAGCTCCAGGGGCGCCTCAGCCGCCTCCCCCTCAAGAAGGCGCCTTGGCCCCAAGGCGCGTGGCCCCTGGGCGGAATCCAGTCCATTCGGCGCCAGCACAGCAAGAGTAGAGCTGTCAAGAGGTCCCTCGCCCCCAAGAAGCTGCCCGAGTGCTCCCTGCACCGGCTCGTCACGACCGCGCTCCTGCTCCAGCACTTCAAGAACCCGCGCTGCTCCCAGCGGCAGCGCATGGGGACCCGCAAGACCAGGCTCTTCGTCACCAAAGGCCTCCCGTGGCCACAGCAGGTTGCCGCGCCTTCACCACCGAGATATGAGGCGTCGCGTGGCCCGACGAGTTCAAGCCAGACCTGCCTCCTCGCTACGAGGGCACGGCCGACCCTGCGGAGTTCCACCAGCTCTACGAGCTGGGCATCGAAGCCGCCAATGGGGATGAGAAGGTCATGGCGAACTGGTTTCCCATGGCACTCAGGGCGGAGGCCGCACTGGCTCTGAACACGGCTCTGCACGATTTCTGGGGCGAGATGCACACCGCTTCATCGCCAACTTCCAAGGTACTCTTGACCGGCCTCCTGCCGTGGCGACATCGCCGCATCAAGCAGCAGCCAGGGGAGACCTGCAGAAGTACATCGGCGCTTCAACAACGCACGCCTCAAGATTCCCAAGGTGACCGAGAGGCCATCATCTCAGCCTTCTCGGCGGTTGTGCGTGGCGTCAAGATGAAGGAGGAGCTGGCGATGCATGAAGATCTATGTACATCCTTGGAGCTGTTCAACTTGGCGACCAAGTCGCCGAGGTGAGAAGGATGCCTTTCCCTCCTCGAGCTGCCAGCCGCAGACCAGAAGAGAAGAAGCCCAAGGCCAGGGCGTGAAGCGCAAGGGGGCTGCCGTGCTCATGGCGAACCAGACACCAAGCGAGGCGAGATCAGCGAGTCTTCCAAGGGCAGCCGTCTTGTGTGTACCATGAACTCCACACCAACAACACCATGAATGTCAAGAGCTCGAGCCGTGCGAGAAGGAGAATCGGTCGGCCCCGACCGCAGAACGACCGAGGCTACGGCCGAGGAGGAGGAAGCAGGGGCGCTGGAAGACCATGGCCCTCGCCAAGGGTGGCGTGACCAACCTCGCGAGGATCGCTGGCAGGACCAGCCTCGCGAGGAGGCTGGAGGATTAGCCTCGCGAGATCGCCCATGGAAGAAGCATGAGCCTCCCTCCTCTGCCGCCACAGCCAGGAGAAGCGAGGACCATCATCGGGATGAGGGGCTGGGGTCTTCCAGGAGCCTCGCGCGATCACTTGCATCCTGGGCGGAGCTCAAGCCCCATCCTCTCAACGCATCTTCAAGCAGGTCGCGTGCGAAGTGAATGCAGTCCTCCCAAGCTCGGCGGCCAGCGCCCTCTCGGTGGTCAGCGTCGCCATCACGTTCAGCTCAGCGGATCAGCTCAAGTCGCGTGGCCACAGCTGAGTCCTCCGATGCTTTGTTCCCCAATCATCGACCAGCGTGCAAGTCACGGAACCCTCGCCGATGGCGGGCAGGGCTCAATGTCCTGTCCGTAGATGCATTCAACAATCTCCAAGTGCCTTACAATCAGCTTCAGCCAACCAAGCCTTTCTCCGGAGTCACCGATGGCTCCACAGTTCCAATTGGGCAGGTCGGCCTCCCTGTAACCTTTGGGGCGCGCGACAACTACCGCACCGAGCTCATCGACTTCGATGTCGCCAACATTCGCAAGCCATACAATGCCATCCTCGGGTACCCAGCTCTGGCCAAGTTCATGGCCGTGACTCATCACAGCTACAACGTCCTCAAGATGCCAGGAAGAGGTGGAGTCATCACGGTGCCTTGTGAAGAGAGAGCGCGTGTGCTCCTGGGCGAGCTTTTCAAGCAGCGTCACTTGAAGACCAGGATCGCGAGGCAGGAGGCTCCCGAGACTGCTCCCAAGAAGAAGAAGACATCGACAGGCCCGACCCCTCGGGGCAGGCCCCAAGGTCGCGCCTGTTCGGGGCACCTCCTCTGTTGCATAGGAAGGCGCGCGGCGCCCTCCTCAAGCAAGGCTCGGGGCTCTCTCTGGAGGGCCACCGACCTTGCTAAGGTCCTGAGGGCGCTTGGGCACCACTTGGGCGTGTTTGAGCACGTTTCCCTCGGGAAGGAGGCGAGGCAAGGAGGCCAAACCCTCGGGAGTTTGTCGGCCGGATCATTCGGGGCTGCGAGGAGTCAAGAGTCATGAGTGGCAGCCGCCCGGCACCACCGCCGTAGCTCCCCATCCAGGCGAGGATGGTGGGCTGCGCATCTGCATCGACATACCAGGGCTCAACCGAGCCGCCTCTCAGGAGTGCTTCTGGACCTCACGCACGGGGCGCTGCGAAGGTCCACCCCACAGCTACGTTCGCATGCCCTACGGCGTGCGGCAACGCGCATACCGCGCCCGGCGCCTCGTGAGGAACATCACGGAGGCTCAAGAGGCCAGGCGTTCCGCAGTCCTAGCGGAGATGGAGATGGTCCGCGAGGAGCCACCAGCGCCTCCGGAGCCTCGCGAGGCTCGAGGGCACAGGGGCTCATTAAGATCGGCTTCCGCAGCCCGGCGTCCGCTACTTCAGCATCCTTCGTCTTCAACGTTATCGGTGACATCCTTCAAGTTTCATTTCCAGGTGGGAGCGCGCCCGAGGCTGCATCATTACCGGGCGGCGTGGGTCCGTCCTGCGGCATGTATCCTTTTACTTCATGTTCCTAGCTTACTTTGTTGGGGCGCCCTCGGCTGCATCATCCCCAAATCGCTCGGGCGAGATCGGCGGCATGTACCCCTCTTGCGTTTATTTGGGTCATCGTTCGACCCATCATGATTGTTATTTTATGCTGTCCACGGCGCCCTTCTTCCTTCATGTCGGCGCTTGCGTTAAAGGGTGTACGAGCATCGCGACTCATGGGCTCCTCTGGCTCTCCAGCCCTCATCCTCTGGCCTTGTCCACGGCATGCGACACAGCATACCGGCGGCAGGCTGAGACCCGCTCGAGGCGGGACCGAGGGCGTGGGCGTCAACATCTAACAAATTCTACAGAACACATCACAAGTTAAGGCCAGTGCAGGCGCAACCCGCCTTGGTAGGGCCCCATGAGTCAGCTGGCTCACGGGTGCCCAGATACACCTCGTCGAGCCCTACCGTGCCAGCCCACGTGTCGGGCGAGGCTGCCACGCCGGGGATCCTCGGGGGAGCCCCTCAACACACCGGTGGAAGCACCATGCTCCGCTGGCTGGCGACACTTGCCGAGGCGGCTATGCCCGTACACATATGGGCGCTATGCTCCTTTTGGTGATAAACAAGCGAGGTGGCCCGGCGCATCAACCTCGAGGGCCCGAGCTCAATGTCAGGCCTCATCGCAATGCCTCCCCTCGGGAGTGCAGCGAGGGGCTGCTTGCGAGCTACGCACAGGTCACGCCAGACGCCACGCCACCAGCCAGGCCCCTCGGGCCTGGTTCATCGCACGTCCCTCCCGAGTGGAGCCAAGGTCGAAGGCCGTTTGAGCGTCAAGGGGACTCCTGAGCATCGCGACTCGAGAGCCCTAGCTGGTCACGTAGCCCCTCACTCCTTAGTTACGAAGGCTAACGGCGGTTGAGGTATCTGTGGGGCGGGCTCTGTAGATGTAGAAGGGTAAATTCACCCATGCATCTCACCTCCCTACTTGTTGTTCGTGCACCAAGGGGGACTCCTGAGCATCGCGACTCAGGAGCCTAACTTGTCACGTAACCCCTCACTCCTTGGTCCCGTCCTGGTTTCTGGTCGGGGCTAATGGCGGCTGAGGTATGCGCGGGGCCGGGCTCTGCCGGTGTAGAACATAACCAAGTAGGAAGGAAAAGCGCAAATCTCAAGGAATTCAAAAGAAAATATTACAGTCCATAACTGTTGTCACAACACCAAACACAAGTTTAGACGCCTCCTCGAGGCATGATGCATGTTGCAGGAGGCTGAAAGCGAGCAGGAGTCACTTGTTGGCCAGCAGGCTGCTGCTGAGGGAGGTTCGCCTCGTGAAGCCTCGGGACCGGCAACACCTCGCTTGACTTAGTCTTTGAAGGCCGAACCATGTGAGCCTCCGCTCGACCCTTCATAGCCTCGGCCGCGGCGGCAGCAAGCTCTCCGCTCACGGGCTCAAGCAGACTGTCAAGGTCGGCGTCGGGATCGTGAAGGTAGGCGTGGAGTAGGGCAGCGTCGAGTCTGTAGAAAGACGGACCGCGCCTCGGCCTCAGGCCGTGGGGCCAAGGCCAAGGTGACATCTTCAAAGGCGCGAATCAGGAAGGGAAGCAGCTTGGCAGGGCCGTCCTCGGCGCCGGCCAGCGGGCTTTCCAGGCTGCTGTCGTAAAGCGACCTCAGCAACATGTGAGCCTTCACCTCCATCTCCGCGAAGGCCACGCGGTCCTCGGCGAGGACCCGTGCCTTGCCGTCTAGCTCGACCCTCTTCGCCTCCAACTCCTGCTCTAGTGCACCCAGGCGGTCACGGCGCTTGTTAAGCTTGGCGTCCCGGTCCTTGACGGCCGCCTCGCGAGCCTTCATGTCTTCCTCCTTCTCTTGGCGAATGCGGGCCTCCTTGGCAAGCTGGTCACGCAACCCCTGCAACTCGCTCTCCAGTGCCTTGCAGCAACCTCGGACATCGGCTACCTCCCCCAAGGCGGCGTCGCCAGCAGCCTTCGCCCCAAGGACGGCCTGCTTCTCCTCGTCGCAAGCCGTCGCGGCCTGAACCAGCGCCGCTCGAATCAAAGCGTTAGAGCGAACCCAGCCAGAGGCCAGCTCCAAGCGCCCGGCCACCAAGCAAGGGTCGGCGCTGTCGGTGTACTAAAATAGGGAACCTTAGTACCCGAACACATGCCGCGAGGCGATCGCGGCGTCCCGTGGCAAGCCTTGCGGGCATCTATCAAGACCCTCCGCGGCCCTTCAGAAAACAAGACCCCGACAAGAGGAGCTTGCCGGTAAGCCATTCAAGAACAAAGTAATCAAGACCCGGCAAGAGGAGCTTGCGGGAAGACCACTGGGGCGCGAAGGAAACAAGGCCCGGCAAGAGGAGCTTGCGGGAAGGCTGATGACGATAAGCTCGGCGCGACAAGAACCTTGTCGCGGCAAGGTACTCACCACGACAAGTGACCTCTCTTCATCTCCGCTCCGGCTCACCCGCCAGCGTGTCACCACAGGGCTCTCCCAAGCAGCGTGTCGGCGGGCTGTGCAGCCAGCGGGGAGCAGCGATAAGCGGCTGACAGGCTACCATCGTGGCAAGCGGGCGCGCCAGCGGTCCTGTTACCTGTTGGGCGGCCGAGGCAGGCATTGATGACTCTTGTCCCTTGCCGTCAGAGTTAGGTATAGATTACTGTACACTGTATAGTGCGGTGTACCAACCTCTGTTTTTACTATCCTACCCTTGTCTACTTGCCACATGTGGTGACCCCTTGTGCCTATAAAAGGAGGCGCAAGTGCAACGTAGAAAGGGTTCGGTCCAGCTCCGGCTTGGTTCATCATACTCATACAAAACCACGCTCAGGCTAGGTCTTGTAGCTCCTATTTCTCCCTAGCAAGAACACAAGATAATCCACAAAGCAGCAGTAGGAGTATTATCTCTCCGGAGAGCTCCGAAGCTGGGTAAATCTGCTCGTGTGCATCGCCTCGATCCGCTCTTCGTGCGATCTCCGCCCCCCTCCGAACCACAAGGGACCCAGGTCCCGTAGGTGCTCGTGGGACACGATCAGCCCTCCCCGACATCTTTGGCGCGCCAGGTAGGGGGCGTCGAGGCTGTGTGAACCCGATCCGGCGGTCACACGAGCAACTTCATCTACATCTTCGTCAACATGGCGCCGAAGAAGAAGTCTTGGCAGCAGCGAGCCGTCGCGTCGAACCCACCACCACGAAGCTGTCGGTGGTGGGGAAGCTTAGCGGAGGAACAGCGTCGTCGAGAGAGCCCACAATGCCGCCAGATCAAGGACAAGGCAGCACAGGCATCGGCGTCCGAGTCCGCACCGCGTCGCCAGCGAGGCGGCGGGACCGACAAGCGTCATGATGCTCGCGGCACCATCGCTCGTTGGATCAAGGCGGTGGAGGATCCGAGGCCCTCGAGACCGCATGCACCCGGCATCTTTGGTACAAAGCGAATCTGATCGCTCGGGCGGGATGCTGCTCCTCCTAACGGTTGGAGTCCAAGCACATCCGTTCTTCGCTCCGTCGCCGTTGCCGCCAACCACACCAGCGAAGCCTTGGCTGAAACTCGATTACTTCTAGATTACCCTCAACGGCCGATAAGGTCGGCGAATGGAGGAGCCACAATTCAAGTCTCATCGGCCGCCAGCGGCGGCGTCCCAGCACAGCAAAGTGCCTCGCAGCAGCGGCGGCGACAAGCGTGAGCTGATGGCAGCGAGACCAGCGGGGTGCAGCCACCGTGCACTCCCCTTCGAAGACCAAGATCGCCGACTTGCGGATCCACCTCGGCAGCGACTCCACAGCGTCGTCGGATCCATGAGCTTCGCCGCGACCAGCGCCAAGTTCTCAAAGCGGCAAGAAGAAGCGCTTCGAACCGTATCGAGCACCGAAGAAAGCGCGCGTCAATCAGACCAACGCGCGGGCCTTGTCGATATGCATGCGCCGAGAGAACGAGCGACTTACCGTCTGTGATGAGGTTATCCTGCGTTCACTCGAGAGCTGCGGCTAGTCGGTGGCCCGACAAGAAAAACTTCAAACCAGATGTGCGAGAAAAGTATGATGGCGGGACACACCATCGGAGTTCCTCGGCATCTACACCATCGCGGTGCAAGCTGCGGGGGCGAGGCGACAAGATCCTCGCCAACTACTTTCCCCACGGTGCTCAAGCCAAGCGTCGGATCTTGGCTCATGCACTTGCCGGATGGCTCTATTTCTTCTTGGGCAGATTTGTGCCACCGGTTTGTTGGCGCCTTCACGGTGACCACAAGCCTCATGGCGGAGAGTGATCTCCACCTGCTTGCCCGGAAGGAGGAGAGTCCTGCGCAAGTTCATCGAAGATTGATCGAGTGCACTACAACATCCCGGCGTCCACCTGCTGCGGTGATCGGTGCATTCCATCGAGAATGTCTGAAACCGCGGGATGAGGAGAGATGGCGATGTGCAAAGTGAAAACGTCGGCGAGCTCATACCTGGCGAGAAGTGTGCCTGCGAAGAAGAAGGAGAAGACTCCGGGAGAGAATGTGGGAGCGAGTCGGCGGTGAGGAGATCGCCCGGCAAGAAAGAGCCGTGGCGAAACAACGGAGGAAGAAAAACCAAGAAGTACTGGTTGTCGAGCGGTCCGGCAAGGATGGTACCGCCAACAAAGCCAAGGCTGGTGGCTCCGGCAAGGAGGTTGCCGTTGGCGCCGATCGCCAAGCTGTGGCGGCCGCCGACAAGCTGACAGCTCAACAAGCGATCTTGTAAAATCCACCGCACCAAGGGCCCACGATCTCGAGCTTCAAGAAAGTCGAGCAGCTTGTTGAGCTCTGAGAGCTGAGTCTGGCGGCGAGACAAGGAAAGGCCAAGAAGGCGCAGGTGCAGCAAGTAAGAAGAGACCGGTCGGGGAGGCGCCGCAACAAAGCCAAGCGGCGGAAAGAGCAGACCTCCCGTGGCGCGACAAGGAAGAAGATGAAGATGAGGAGGGCGAAGACATGGAAGGCGATGAAACAGACGAGCAAGAGTTTCAAAAGGCAGCAGAGGTCCTTTGCGTTGACGGTGGTGCTTCTCTGCATACCTCGCACCGCCAACTCAAACAATGGATGCGTGAGGTTAATGCAGCAGAACCCTCCATAGAGTCGCGCAAACCTCTGAAGTGGTCCAGCACGCCTATCATCTTTGACATTGAGGACCACCCAGATCGCATCACTGCGCTCCGGTGCTTACCGATGTTGGTCTCACCAACCATCCGCAACCTCAAGGTCACAAAGATGCTGGTTGACGGCGGGGCCGGCCTGAAGTTGATCTCCTCTGCAGTGCTCCAAAAGCTTCAAATCCCTGACAGCGAGCTCGAAGAAACTGGTACATTCCAAGGGATTAACCCAGGAAGGAGCAAGCCCAAAGGGAAGATCACATTGCGGTAACATTGGCGTGAGCTCAACTTCAGAACGAGAGGGTCACGTTTGGCGTCGCCGATTTCCCATTGCCCTACAATGGCATACTTGGCCGTCCAGCACTCGCCAAGTTCATGGCCGCCTCTCATTATGCTTACAACCTACTCAAGATGCCTGGCCGATAAGCGTCATTTCTGTCCATAGCGACAAGAAGGATGCACTTATCTGCGCCGACAAGATTTACCGGGATGCGGCAGCCGCCACGGATAGCAAACCACTTGCCGCTGAAGCTCCGGGGAAGAAAAACCACCAAGTCCGGCAAAACTCGATGCCCTCCGGCAAGTGCAAGAAAGGCGATGGCAGCTCCGCCGAAGACCAAGAAGGTGCCCGGCAAGGAGGGCGGCACGGTGGTACCTTCACCATCGGTGCCACGCTAGATCCTAAATAGGAAGGCGAGCTCGTTGCTTTCCTGCGAGGCGAATGTCGATGTGTTTGCATGGCAACCATCGACATCCCGGTGTTCCCAGGAAAGTAATTGAGCACCACCTAGCTGTCTGTCCTCACTGCGGCCCATCAAGCAAAAAGTTAGGAAGCAGGTAGTGGGCGCTAAGAGTTCATAGCGAAGAAATCAAGAAGTTAGAAGCAGCGGGGCTTGTCGGAGAGTCCTCCATCCCGTGGTTGGCCAATCCGGTGGTTATGCATAAGGCTAATGGGAAATGGAGACTTTGTATTGACTTCACTGATGTTAACAAAGCTTGTCCCAAAGACCCATTTCCCTTGCCACGTATCGACCAGATTGTTGACTCCACAGCTGGATGTGATCTGCTTTAATTTCTTGATGCATATTCAGGATATCATTAGATCTTCATGGCTGAAGAGGATGAAGAGAAAACCGCATTCATTACACCATGTGGCACGTACTGCTTCATACGGATGCCTTTCGGTTTAAAGAATGCTGGTTCAACCTTTGCAAGAGTAGTCGACGATGCCTTTGAGCCACAAATACACAGAAATGTAGAAGCTTACATGGATGACATAGTGGTCAAGAGCAAGGACAAAGCAACTCTGGTTCAGGATTTGGATGAAATATTTGCAAATCTGCGCAAGATCAGCCTCAAGCTCAACCCCGAGAAGTGCGTGTTTGGAGTCCCTTCCGGCAAGCTTCTCGGGTTCTTTATGTCTCAGTGGGGAATTGAAGCCAATCCCGACAAGATCAAGGCCATTGAGCAGATCGAAGCACCAAAGCGCGTCAAGGATGTCAGAAGACTTGCCGGTTGCGTGGCTGCTCTCAGCAGGTTCATCTCTAAGTCTGCTGAGCAGCGCCTGCCGTTTTCAAGATTTTGAAAAAGCGGGTCAATGAAATGGACTCCCGAAGCGGAGGCTGCGCTGCGAGACTTGAAGAGATACCTGCCCTCCGCTCAATACTTATCGCACCTAGGCCACAAGAGAAGTTGCTGCTGTATATAGCGGCAACCAATCAAGTGGTTAGTGCTGCGTTAGTGACGGAGAGGAAGCGGATGATGAGCGGCAACCGAGGCGAGCGCATCCAGCGACAAGCAAGGGCTTCGTCGTCAAGCTCTGGTCCCGACAAGGACGGATCAGCGCGAGGTTGCGACAAGATCTGAGAAGAAGATGGTGCAGCGCCCGGTCTATTTTGTCGATTCCCTTCTGCGGGGGCTAGGTCAAGGTACTCGGTGTGCGAAGTAAGCTTTTGGCCTCCTCATGGCCTCAAAAAGCTGCGCCATTACTTCCAAGCACATGAGATAACGGTTGTCACTCGCTTTCCGTTGAAAAGGATATTGCAAAATCCGGAAGCAGCAGGCAGGATTGTCGAGTGGGCCTTTGGGCTGTCGAGCTTTGTCCTCAAGTTTGAAAGCACTTCAACTATCGAGAGCGAGCATTGGCGGAATTCATAGCTGAGTGGGCGTAGCGCAAGATGAAGAAATTCGAGGCGAGCATCCTGTCAAAGAGGCAAATAAAGAGTGGCTGATGTACTTTGATGGTGCTTTCTCGCTGCAAAGGCGCCCGTGCGGCGCTGCTTATCGCACCCACGAAGAGCATCTCAAGTACATAGTCCGGATGCACTTTCCCAAGGAACAAGCAACAAACAATCTGCAGTATGAAGGTTTGCTTGCGGTCTCGAGATGCGGTAGACCTTGGGATCAAGAAGCTCATTGTCGGGGGACTCACAACTTGTCGTCCGACAAGTAAATAAAAGATTATCAAAGTCCGTTGATGGAAGCCTCGTCGATGAAGTGAGAAAGCTAGAAGAGCACTTTGAAGGCTGCGGATGGAACCGTTCAAGAGCTCGAGAATGATATAGCTGATGGCCTCTCCAAATGTGCGCACTTAAGTTACACAATGGAACCAGGAATTTTGTGCTCAAGCTGACTCAGATAACCGTAACACCATCAGCAGGACAGACCAAGAAAGAAAACTGGTTTCCGGCGACTACTTTCGGCGAGCTCCACGAAGCCACCGCCAAGAAGGTCCCTAAAATCAGCGCAAATATCAGCGAGGAGCGATCTGCTCCGACAAACCATCTGTTTGTATCGTTGAAGCAAGCGCTCCCGACAAGTTTCGCTCCGGCAAGCTTGCGGGATCATCAAGCTCGAGCGGACCCACAGTTCTCGCCGTAGAAGCTGATGTTCCTTGATGATAGAAGAGCCTTTAGTCCTTGTTGTCGAGCCTCAAGCTCCGGCATGGGCACGACAAATCGTCCATTTCCTTGAGACGGAGAACTTCCGAAGAGCAAGAAGAAGCGGAAAAAGTAGCCCGGCGGTCAAGTATGTACCGGTTTGTTGACAACATCACATCTGAAGAAGGCTCAGCGGTGTGAAATTGAAGTGTATTTGCGGGAAGATGGGCCGAAGCTGTTGGCGAGAGATACATGGAGGCATATGTGGTCACCACATCGGCGCAAAACACTTGTCGGCAAGGCTTTCCGGCTAGGTTTCTTCGGCGAAGCCCTCCGGATGCAACTTCACAAGTAACCAAGTGTGAAGCGTGCGGTTCCATTCAAGCAGATACACCAACCAGCTCAAGCTCTCCGGCGATCCCTTTATCCTGGCCCTTTTTGGTGCAGGGGCTCGACATCTCGGCCCCTTCCCCGAGCTGTCGGGGCTTTGAATACTTATGCGTCATGAATCGACAAGTTCACAAAGTGGCGGAAGTGGAACCAGATGAGGAAGGTGACATCACGGTCAGCCGTCAAGTTCTTGAGTCAATTGTTTGCCGTTTTGGGATTCCTAACTGGATCATCACCGACAACGGCACACAGTTCCGAGCCGCACCTTCATGCGATCGCCCAAGATCTTGGCGCCAAGATCTGCTTTGCTTTTGTTGCTCATCCGAGAAGCAGCGGTCAAGCGAGAGAGCAAACACTGAAGTGCTGCGAGGACTCAAGACCAAAACTTTCGACGAGGCTGCGCAAGTCGGAAGGAACTGGATCGAGGAGCTGCCGGTGGTTCTTTGGTCGTCGAGCAGCGCCGTCGAGCCAGCGGCGGACACCTTTTGCTCTAGTCTACGGGCGGAGGCAGTTCTCCCCACGGAACTCATGTCGGGTCACCTCGAGTGCTCGCTTATGATGAGCTTGAGCAAGAGCAGCTGCGACAAGATGGCGCTGCTCCTCGAGGAAGATCGTCTTGGGCTGTTATACGAGCTGCTCGTTACCGACAAGCTTTGCGTCGCTACCATAGCCGCAAAGTTAATGCGAAGCTTCGAGGAAGGCGACCTTGTTCTTGGCGCGTTCAATCCGCCAAGAATTCCAACAAGTTGGCCTTGAAGTGGGAAGGCCCTTATCGGGTAAAGCGAGTCACTAGGCCCGGCGTTGTCCGCCTTGAGACCGAAGAGCGGCCTTCGGTGAGCAATTCCTGGAATATAGAGCATCTTCATAAGTTTTACCCATGAAGCGGTTTGCGGAACCCGTTCAAGCAACCACCCTAATACAAGTCTTGCCGCTATTGCATGTGATCCTTTGTACAAAGCGGTATGAGACCACATGCATCGATAAAGCCTATGTGTTGCGCACATTTTGTCAATACATGCCCTCATGATCATATATGCATGTGTTTACTAACATTTTGTGCAGCATCCGCACCCGATAGCGATAATGAGCCATTAGGCTCCATAACTTTATTTTCTCTTCTTTCTTCTCAAACAAGAAGAAGGTTCATCCACCCACAAGTTCACGGGGAGGAGAAGATAATGGTGTGGGTGCAAAGCGCCGCTCGAGGCTGTCGCCTTGCGGAAAATGGACAACAGAAAAGCTAAGTTGCTAAGTTTAAGCGACCAGTTTTAAATTTTAAGTTATCTTCCTCGAGCGATAGTACTTTGTATGGAAAACCGTGCTTGAAGGAACCAAATCGTGACTGGTCGTGCCCTTACTTTGTTTGAGTCCGCTCAACAACTTAAGTGAGCTGCGGCTAGTCTGCGACAAGGTTGCTTGTCGGTGGCGACCCGACGGAGCTGCTGAAGTTCCGCTTTTCGGCGCTTGCGGCAAGGGTGCTGCACCACCGCAAGTTTCCACTGGCGTGGGGCGATAGCGTACAAAGCCAAGAGTCGAGTAAAGGAAATAACGTAGCAAATATTGCCCGAACAAAGTTATATTACAAAAATGACTTATTGCGGCCTTGGCTAAATTGTTCTCGAACTGAAATAACAGCGAAGAGGAGAAGAAGAAGCGCGCGGCACCCAAGCCCGGCAAGCGAGTTGCTTAGGGGCTGCGGCAAGCCAGAGTTGCCGGGGGCTGCGATATCAGATAAGCCTTTCGTCCCTTTTCAAGCATCCCTTTTTCATTAAAAACATTCTACTCGGATACAGTCCGTGGAGAATGAAAAACATGAAAGAGAGGATTACAAGTTTTAAATGCAGATAAGGCCCGAAGGCTTACAAATTAAAAGATAAGATGCCGTAATCCTTTTCTGTCCCTCTCTTGGGAGGTAGGTCAAGGAGGCAAGAAGGGCAAAAGGCGCGCAAGGCGAGCTACAGGTGCGAGAAGGCACCAAGGGAACATCCGGGGCTCTCCGAGGCTTGCCGGAGATGGCGGCGCCGAGGCGGGGCTCGAGGCAGGCGGCGGGGCGTCGGCCGCGCTGTCGAGGCACTACACCTCGTACTCCGACTTGGCGGCCTTGTCGCCATCCCTCTTCCCCTTCCGCAGCCTCCCACGATCGCCCAAGGAGAGGACCCGGGGAGTTCAAGGGCAGCGGCGGATGATGGGGTCGCCGGTGGCCTTGCAAGCGGCGCCCGACAACTAATCGGGCCCGCTACCCTCGTCGTCGTTGTCGCTCTCCTCCTCGTCACTCTCGCTCGAGGAATCTTGCTGTCGGAGGAGCTATCCACGCAGCACTTCGCCCAAATGCCGAGATCCCGAAGACCTTAGCGGAGAGAGATCACCCTCCATTAGCTTAAAATGGAGGTAAACCCGCTATAGGCTGTGGATGCAGTGAGCGTCTTCCACCCACGATCAAGATACATCACATTAGGGGCTGGGAATACAACACGGACTCGCATGCCGCTGATTCCACAGCTCCTCATGTGCAGTCTCGATGTCTCGGCGGATCCGACTCCATCGCGCTCATGACGGGCTGGAAGCGGAGGCGGCAACGAGGCGCCCGGCGCAGCTGACGAAGAACTTCGCAAGGTCGTCCCTGTATGGACCGCCGCGGAGGAGGAACTGCCGGCGGAGGCGGAGGCAGCGCGCCGCCCGTCCGCTTCTTCCCGGCGCCTCGACCTCGTCCACGACCTCGCCCCTCCCTCTTCCTCTTGTGGCTAGCTCTGCCACCCAGGCGTGGGGTTGGGAGGGGCGCTGTCTGCGGCGACCCTCGCCGCCACCGATGAAGAACCACGGTTCCTTTTCTCCATGCGAATGAGAGAAAGGGGCAGAGATTGAGAAAAGGAGGAGATGGGAGAGTGCGAGCCTGCGCTCCCCTTCCGCTCTTTTAAAGAAGCAAGGTGGGGGCTCGGCTGCCCCTCTCGGCAAATCAGGGCATAGGAAGAGCAGGGAATCGGGGCCGACCTGCTGCCTCTGCTTGCAACGGCCCAGTTTCCCACTTCCACCATCCGCGACCCCAAGAGCATGGGAACCACGTGGCGGGGATGCAGAGCCGAGGCTGACGGGTGAGGCGACCTCGCCGCCGCCCACTTCCCCACGACACCGCAATTGGCGTGTGCCGTTCTGAGGAAACGGGCGGATCTGGTGGATTTGGTTTGGACCCAGGCGCGTGTGACCGTGCCTGTTTTGGGCTGGCCCAACAGCCTTCGGCACCGTGTGTGGCCCAGACCGGGGCGGAGTGGATTGGTTTGGACCCAGGCAGCGCATGCCCGTGCCAGTTTTGGGCCTAGCCCAACAGCGCTTCGGCACCGTGTATGGCCCAGAACCGGGGCTCCTGTCCGTTATACTAAAATAGGGGTACCTTAGTACCCCGAACCTGTCTGCAGGCGATCGCGGCGTCCCGTGGCAAGCCTTGCGAGCATCTGCCAAGACCCTCCTGACCCTTGAGAAAACAAGACCCGGCAAGAGGAGCTTGCGGTAAGCCGATCAAGAACAAAGTAATCAAGACCCGGCAAGAGGAGCTTGCCGGAAGAATACTCGGTAGCGAAGGAAACAAGGCCCGGCAAGAGGAGCTTCTTTGGGAAGGCTTGGTGGCGATAAGCTCTGGCGCGACAAGAACCTTGCCGCGACAAGGTACTCACATGACAAGTGACCTCTCTTCATCTCCGCTCCAGCTCACCCGTAGCGTGTCACCAGGGGCTCTCCCAAGCTGCAGCGTGTCGGCGGGCTGTGCAGCCAGCGAGGAGCAGCGATAAGCGGCTGACAGGCTACCATCGTGGCAAGCGGAGGCACACTTGGCGGTCCTGTTACTGCTTTGTTGGGCGGCCGAGGCGGGCATTGATGACTCTTGTCCCTTGCCGTCGAGTTAGGTATAGATTCTTGTACCTTTGTATAGTGCGGTGTACCAACCTCTGTTTTACTATCTTACCCTTGTCTACTTGCCACATGTGGTGACCCCTTGTGCCTATAAAAGGAGGCCCAAGTGCAGCGTGAAAGGGTTCGGTCCAACTCGGCTTAGTTCATCATACTCATACAAAACCACGCTCAGGCTAGGTCTTGTAGCTCCTATTGCTCCCTAGCAAGAACACAAGATAATCCACAAAGCAGCAGTAGGAGTATTATCTCTCCGGAGAGCTCCGAAGCTGGGTAAATCTGCTCGTGTGCATCGCCTCGATCCGCTCTTCGTGCGATCTCCGCCCCCCTCCGAACCACAAGGGACCCAGGTCCCGTAGGTGCTCGTGGGACACGATCAGCCCTCCCCGACAACGGCCAGAAGATCTTGCTGCAGCCGGTCCAGTGCAGCAGCAGCACGATCCAGGACAGTGGGAGGAGTCAGAGAGACAGCAGTTGGTGGAGTAGGAGGAGAGGACGGCAGCGTAACCACGACATCCTAAGGCGAGACCTTCTGCGCCCCAACAGCTGCGGCGGTGGCATCAGGCAAGGATACCTCAGGAGTCACCCGGGCCATGGGAGCTGAGCTCACCCCAGCTAGCTCCGCCAAGCCTCGCGAGGATGACCGGGCAGGAGAGGCCCGTGTCTTGCCGTCACCTTCTTTCATGGCGGGCGCTGCCCAGACAAAGCCTCGGGAGCTCCTTGACTTCTTCGCCGCGCGCGCCAGCCTAGCCAAGAGATACAGATATCAAGCCTCAGCGACAAAGCAAGGAATAAAACAAGAATCAAGCACTTACTGGTCATCGCTCACGGGCTCGAGCAACCTCCGGCCATACTTGAAGCCCGAGAGCCGGCTGCGAGGATCAGCCTCAAGAGGCCGGGAGGCGAGGCGCGTCTGCGGATCGCCTCGGAGCCGGGGCAGACCCGCGGGGGACCAGCCCAGTCCTTTCCTTCTTCGGGATCGGGGGCAAGCTCTCGCCGCCCCGCTCATCGCCATACTCATCGTCGCTCGGCAGGAGGCAAAGAGCGCGGGACCTGCGCCGGGGGAGGGGCGCTCTCGACTCCCCGTCGGTCACCTCGGAGTCAGGCCCCTCTTCCCGCTCCTCTTCTTCCTCCTCTCCGCTGGAGTCGCCGGAGGACACGTTCATTGTCGCCAGGGCCGCCTGGTCCTCGGGAACCTCCGCGGGCACGGGCCCGTCCCCGTTGAAGACGGGCATGGAGTCCACCGCGTGCTCCCAATCATCTCGAAGGAACAGGGGTACAGGAGCTCCCTCCAGCCTCGCCACGTCTCCCCCGACCAAATATTAGAGGACCACGGCCAGATCTTCGTCGGCCAAGATTGCGGGGCTCGGGCGAGGCCTCCACAATGGCGAAATCTTGTGGCGGGGCCACCTGGTGCACCAGGAACTCCCTCGGGGCGGCGCCCGGTCAGCCGGCTGTTGCCATGTTGCCCGGCCACAGATTCGTGTTCATCTTCTCCAGCACCGGCTTCGCGCGGGGTCCACGAGTTCCGCACGAGACCAATCGTCGGAGGTCGTGGGCTGCTCCGTGGGCAGAATCAGCCGAGGATGGATTCCCAGCATCTACCATGACCCACTTGCTTCTGAAACCCTCAATCCTCTTCCCGGGCTTCGAGATGGCGTTGGAGCTGCCGTACGCGACAAAGCTCGCGCACGCGGAGATGGGCCCGCGAGAGGTCCGGAGGTAGAAGTAGTGGCGCAGCAAGGCCACTGAGGGCTGCACCCCGACATGAGCCTCACAATAGTAGGTGAAGATGGCCAGAAGAAGAACGGAGTTGGGGTGGAGGTGCAGAGCTTGCAGTTTGTAATGGCGGAGGACAGAAAAGAAGAAATCAGAAAAGGGAGGCACCAAATCGGTAGCAATGGCGCTCACGAAGAGCGGATAGAAGGTGCTTCCTTGGCCCTCGGGAAGGGCGGAGCCGGCCCTGAGCACCGTTGCCCCGTCGTTGCCTTGCGCCGCCACCATCCGGCGTGCTCGGGCAAGGCCCTTCTCCGACACGTTCAGCGAGTCCAAGGCGGGTGAGTACCAAGCTCAGGTCGGGGTCTGGTGAGGCGCCATGTCTTCCTAGAACCTTGTGATCGAAGTAGATCTGGAGATTTGGAGGCGGGGCGAAAAGGCGCAAGAAAGGGATCAGGCAATGACCGGAGGAGGCAAAGGAGGAAAAGCCTAAGCGGGTGCCGC
This sequence comes from Aegilops longissima, assembly GCA_021605205.1. Classification (NCBI taxonomy): domain Eukaryota; kingdom Viridiplantae; phylum Streptophyta; class Magnoliopsida; order Poales; family Poaceae; genus Aegilops; species Aegilops longissima. The sequence continues at coordinate 645,255,542 of CM038677.1, forward strand.
ACTTTTGTCGATTCGCGCGATTGCTAAAAGCGCCCACGTCAATCAACCGCCACTTGGCGCCCAAACCCTTGAGCTGTTAGGGCCCATGGCGCTGCCTTGCCCCTTCGCTTCTCTGCTCAGCCAAGTCGAGCCGCCTTGGGCCGGGGGCTCTGTCGGCGATACAGGATCGGGGTACCAGACTTGCCTGCACTGCGACCTCGGCCTGGCTCAAGGGTGGCCAGACGCCCCATCTTCATCAGCACAAGCTCAAGACCTTGCGAGGGCCAAGCCTTGCGGGGTGGGCGACAGAAGCTTCCTCGAGCACGGCCTCGCCAGGCTGGCTCGAGAGGCGGAGAGATCAAGGCGGGGTACCTCACGAGGTGCCCATGGCGCAAGCCATGACGACCAAGAGGCGCCCGGTGGCGCCAGCCAGCCAGATGTCCTCATTTCCTCTTTGGTGCAAAGGAGGCAAGCGCAGGCGAGAGTATCAAGCAAAGGCATCCGTTTCGGTACAACAAGACCAAGACCGTCCCAACGGCAGGAAGGAAGTCATCATGGAGCCCAAGCCGGCGTCACCACCAGAGCCTTTGACAGGTGAGGACCAACTTTAGTCAGGATAAGTGTACTAGATGTTCCCCTTCAAAATGGCCAATTGTTGGCGCCCTTCCCGCTCAATATTTGGGAAGAGGCCCAGGGCCCTTGCCTATAAGTAGAGCTAGCCACCCACAGGGCAGAGGCATCTCGGAGGCATCTGAGAGAGATCGAGACATCTCACCTCATCTTAGCTTGATCCAATCCGATCGAGAGCCTAGCCACAAGAACAGACCCTCGCGATGATGTTCTTCCTTGTATTGTTCATCATCTGCCCAAGAGGCAATCCACCACACCACACACTAGAGTAGGGTGTTACACCACAATGGTGGCCCGAACCAGTATAAACCTTGTGTCTCTTGTGTTGTTCCTTCGGTAGTTTAGATCCTAGCGAGGCGACGAGGTGCAGGTAGGTAGGGGGCGAGATCTCCGCGCGCACCCCAGAGTTTGAACCTAGAGGGTCTGCCGGAACCCGAAATCCGACACGGGCGACAGCCATAAAGGCTTCAAAAGAAGACAAGAAGGAGAAACTAGTTACTTGAGGTTCACGCTAGCGCGAGAGCGGACTCGTAACTGCCGCCTCATGTACTGCATAGTTCCGCTCTCACTAATAGTGCTAGCTCTTCTCGCTTATACCATTGTTCAGATGGATGACGTTGTAGTTGCAAATATTCGAGACTTGCATGTATCGCTGTTTTTGAGATGATGACAAGATACCACTTTGTGTTGGATGATGATTATGATGAGACTATTTGTATGTATATGCTATGATTACATTTGTGGTCTCGCAGCCATTTGTATGTGTATCATGATGACATTTGTATCTGCTAAAGATTCTTGTATAAAGCCTGGTCATAGAAAACAAATATGCAAAAAAAATCAAAAACTACTAAAATTAGCAGTAGCGAGTGGAGAAAAGTTAGCAGTAGCGTGACAGCAGCAGTAGCGCGTCCAAACAAAGCGCGCTAGAGCTATTAGCAGTAGGGAGCTTCTACGCAGCATGCTACTGCTACACTTGTATACCGATGGCGCGATGTCGTGCCTTATTGCTGCTGCTATGGAGTTATTTATGGCGCCTTATTAGTAGGGCCGGTCCCCGCGCTACTGATATACCTAGAACCCATGCTGCTGCTAGGCTTTTCCCTAGTAGTGTTTAAAGGGAATGATTTCTTTATTTCATAATTTCAAGCCTTTACATGCCTAGCTGCAACAAGAGGAACTAAAAGAATACAATGTAAAAAGTAAGGGAGTAAGAAAAATACAGGGTGGATATTGACATCGGGATTTAGGAACCCGGGTCGCATCCTGCCGCATGTCTGCACTTCTGGCTGTTGACTAGCTTGTAGTCACCAATGGTGGTAATTTAAGCAAGACTGGTGCAATCTCGGTCTTTTATGCGCTTCAGGCGTTTATTGGACAAGCCTCTTGAAGGAGGTCTTGCAGGAGTCTGCTTGTGTGGTTTTAAGCCACATTGATGAATTCATTCTTGGCGGCTCTTTCCTTTGCGAAGGGCCTTTCCTTTGCTTTATGCAATTTTTATTTTTAATTTGGGTCTCCATCTTCTCTTATAAAGCACCAACTAGGGGGCACTATGATCATACTCGAGCATTGGGTGTAGCTAATATGCGAGTGTGTTTCATGAATGGATCAATGATTGCGCATGATGGGCTAGGGATAACTTATTTTCGCGTTGATATTTTGAATGACATGGTTTCTTGTTGGTATGCTTGAGTATTAAAGTCCTCATGTCAAAACTAGACTAGTGCTTTGAACCATATAAAAGTCCAAATGTCCATGCTATAAATAAAATAATATGAGATGACATGTTAGGCAGCATTCCACATCAAAAAAATCCGTTTTATCATTTACCTACTCGAGGACGAGCAAGAATTAAGCTTGGGGATGTTGATACGTCTCCAACGTATCTATAGTTTTTTATTGATCCATGTTGTTATATTATCATTCTTGGATGTTTTATAATCATTTTCTAGTCATTTTATATCATTTTTTGGTACTAGCCTATTGACATAGTGCCAAGTGCCAGTTGATGTTTTTTGCATGTTTTTTACATCGCAGGAAATCAATATCAAACGGAATCCAAACACATAAAACTTTTGTGGATTTTTATGGACGAAGACCACCAATGGGCGAGCAGCACACAGGGGTGGCCGAGGGGGCACAACCCACCAGGCGCGCAGGGGCCCAGCGCGCCAGGTGGGTTGTGACCACCTCGGTGGCCTCACGCTCCCCCTCTTTGCCCTATAAAATCCCAAATATTTGAAAAAACACTCGGGGTTAACCTAGATCAGAAGTTCCGCCGCCACAAGGCTCTATAGCCACCGAAAACAAATCTAGACACTGTTCCGGCACCCTCTCGGCGGGGGGAATCATCTCCGGTGGCCATCTTCATCATCCCGGCATGATGAGGAGGGAGTAGTCCACCCTCGGGGATGAGGGTTTGTACCAGTAGCTGTGTGTTTATTCTCTCTCTCTCTCTCTCTCTCGTGTTCTTGAGATGTCACGACCTTGATGTATCAGGGGCTTTGTTAATATAGTCGGATAATATGGTGCTTTCACTTCTCTATCTTGTTCTGATGAATTGAGTTTTTCCCTTTGTGATTTCGTTGTTATTGGATTGAGTACTTTTATGAATTTGAGAGCACTTGATATATGTCTTGCATATGAATACTCGTGGTGACAATGGGGTATCGTATTGATTCACTTGATATATGTTTTGGCACTCAAATCACGTATTCCCGAGGTGACATTGGGGTAATCTACGCATAGGGGTTGATGCACGTTCTTGTCTTTGTTTCTCCGGTAGAAATCTTGGGGCACTCTTTGAAGTTATTTGTGTTGGATTGAGTATTATGAACCTGAATTTACTTTGGTGTTATTTTAGTACGAACTCTAGGATAGATCAAACGGAAAGAATAGCCTTGTGTTATTTTAGTACGAACTCTTGAATAGATCGAACGGAAATAATAGCTTTGAGGTGGGTTCGTACCCTACAAACATTTTCTTCGTATGTTCTTTGCTAGATAGGAAATTTGGAGTGATTCTTCGTTGCACGTTGAGGGATGGTTATATGATCCAATTATATTAGCATTGTTGAGAGATTGCACTAGCAAAAGTACGGACCCTAGGCCTCATTTTCAAGCATTGCAATACCATTTTTGTTCCCTTTTACTATTTGCTACCTTAATGTTTTTATTTATTCTGATTATAAAAATATATTTCTACCATCTATATTACACTTTTATCATCATCTCTTCGCCGAACTAGTGCACCTATACAATTTGCCATTGTATTGGGTGTGTTGGGGACAAAAGAGATTTCTTGTATTTGGTTGCAGGATTGTTTGAGAGAGACCATCTTCATCTTATGCATCCCACCGATTGATAAACCTTAGGTCATCCACTTGAGGGAAAGTTTCCACTATCCTACAAAACTCTGCGCTTGGAGGCCCAACACGAATCTACAAGAATAAAGTTGCGTCGTAGGCATCAGGCGACTGGCTCCAACGCATAGAGATCCCAAAGTACTCACTTCCTCTCCCTTGTAGGGATGTGAGTAATGTAGATCATGTTGATCTCGGTTACCTCATCAGGAAACTTATTTTGGCCTCCATTATTGGGCCGCCAAGGTTCATCCTCTTCTTCGCTACGGTTTTGGGTTTACCTGGACCCTCCATCGTGACCTTGCCATCTTATTTGAAGACCCAGCAATTACTGTTAGTGTGGGTTGCTGGTTTTTCCTGGCTATCGTGGATTTGGCACGGCCGGTCCAGGATCCTGTCGAGCTGGCTAGGTGATACGTCCATTTTGCATCATGTTTTTATGTTGATATTTATTTCATTATGGACTTTTATTACACTTTATGATATAATTCTTATGCCTTTTATCTCTTATTTTGCAAGATTTACATGAAGAGGGAGAATGCTGACAGCTGGAATTCTGGATCGGGGGAGGCTTAAGTAAATGATGTATGCATGCCCCAATCCTGAGATCTCAAGAGAAATTATTATGCAGAATTTTTATGCTCGACTTTCTCATAACGATCCATGCTCGATACTTCTTGTACTGGTTCTTTTATGAAGAAGGCTATTGAATGCAGATGGGATCTTTAGGAAAGAATTAACCGCAACTCTGAAGATTGGGAACTCGACAAAGGTAAAGAGTCGGCTATAAGCTTGAGTTTCATTGTGTTAAATCTTTTATGGATACCGATGATTTTCATAAATTTAGCACTAAGTATGGACTTGACTCTAAGATGGTAGCTCCTTTCTGTGAATCATTTGCTACTCATGTCGATCTCCCAAAGGAGAAGTGGTTCAAATATCATCCCCCCATTGAAGTGAAAGTAGAAGAACCTACTAAAGATAAATAAGAAACTATTACTTATAATGATACTCCAGTTATTCCTACTGCTTATATTGAGAAACCCCATTTTCCTATAAGGATAAAAGAACATGGTAAGGTTTCAACTGTGGTCAAAAAAAGCTATATTAGAACACATACACCCTTTGAACAAATTAAAGTTGAACCTAATGTTGCTATGGTTAAAGATCTCTTGGTTGATAAGATTGATGGGCTTGTTATTTATTTCTGTGATGAAGCCACTAGAATTGCTAAACCTGATGATAAAGATGAAAATAGACCTATTGTTGGCATGCATGTTGTCTCTGTTAAAATAGGAGATCATTGCTATCATGGCTTATGTGATTTGGGTGCTAGTGTTAGTGCTATTCCATTTACCCTATATCAAGAAATTATGAATGATATTGCCCCTGCTGAGATAGAAGATAATAATGTTATAATTAAGCTTGCTAATAGAGACGCTATTAAACCACTTGGGATTGTTAGAGATGTTGAAGTCTTGTGTGGGAACATAAAATACCCTACTGATTTTCTAGTTCTTGGTTCCCCACACTATGATTTATGTCCCATTATATTTGGTAGACCTTTCCTGAATACGGTTAATGCTAAGATTGATTGCACTAAGGAAACTGTCAGTGTTAACTTTGGTGATGTGTCTCATCAGTTTAATTTCTCCAAATTCCGTAGACAACCTCGTGATGAAGAATTACCTAGTAAGGATGAAATTATTGGTCTTGCTTCTATTGTGGTGCCTCCTACTGATCTGCTAGAACAATATTTGCTCGACCATGAAATGATATGCAAATGAATGAAAGAAATGAAATAGATAAGATATTCTTCAAACAAACACCTATTTTGAAACTTAACTTGCCTATGGAGACTCTTGGAGATCCTCTTCCACCCAGGAGTGATCCAGTGTCTGAGCTTAAGCATTTGCCAGATACATTGAAATATGCTTACCTTGATGAAAAGAAGATATATCATATTATTATTGGTGCTAACCTTTTAGAGCATGAAGAAAAGAGATTATTGATAACTCTAAGAAAGCATCGTGCCACTATTATATATACTCTTGATGATCTTAAGGCATTAGTCCCACTCTATGTCAGCACAAGATTAATATGGAGCCTGATGCCAAGCCAGTTGTTGATCATCAACGACGATTGAATCCTAAGATGAAGGAAGTGGTAAGAAATGAAATGTTGAAGCTACTGGAAGCATGTATAATCTATCCTATAGCTGATAGTAGATGGGTAAGTCATGTTCATTGTGTCCCTAAGAAGGGAGGTATTACTGTTGTCCCTAATGCTAAGAATGGACTTATCCCACAAAGATTTATAACAGGTTATAGGATGGTAATTGATTTTAGAAAACTAAACAAAGCTACTAGGAAAGATCATTACCCCTTACCATTTATTGATCAAATCCTAGAAAGGTTATCAAAGCATACACATTTCTGTTTTCTAGATGGATATTCTGGTTTTTCCCAAATACCCGTGTCACGAGAGGATCAAGAAAAAACTACTTTTACATGCCCTTTCGGTACTTTTGCATATAGATGTATGCCTTTTGGTTTATGTAATGCACTTGCTACCTTCCAAAGATGTATGACTTCTATATTCTCTGACTTCTGTGAAAAGATTGTCGAGGTTTTCATGGATGATTTTTTCGTGTATGAAACTTCTTTTGATGATTGCGTAAGCAACCTTGATCGAGTTTTGCAGAGATGTGAAGAAACTAATCTTGTCTTGAATTGGGAGAAGTGCCACTTTATGGTGATTGATGGCATTGTCTTGGGGCATAAATTTTTTGAAAGAGGTATTGAAGTTGATAAAGCTAAAGTTGATGCAATTGAGAAAATGCCATGTCCTAAAAGATATCAAAGGTATAAGAAGTTTCCTTGGTCATGCTGGTTTCTATAGGAGATTTATTATAGCTTCTCTAAAATTTCTAGGCCTCTTACTAATCTCTTGCAAAAAGATGTTCCATCGATGATGATTTTGTAGAAGCCTTTGAAGCACTTAAGAAAGCCTTGATCTCTGCACCTATTGTTCAACCACCTGACTGGAACTTACCTTTTGAAATTATGTGTGATGCTAGTGATTATGCTATTGGTGCCGTTCTAGGACAAAGAGTTGATAAGAAATTAAACCTTATCCATTATGCTAGCAAAACTCTAGACTGTGCTCAAAGAAATTATGCTACCACTGAAAAGGAATTGTTAGCAGTTGTTTTTGCTTGTAATAAATTCAGGTCTTACATTGTTGATTCTAAAGTAATTGTTCACACTGATCATGCTACTATTAAATACCTTATGGAAAAGAAAGATGCTAAACCTAGACTCATTAGGTGGGTTCTTCTGTTACAAGAATTTGACATGCATATTACTGATAGGAAGGGAGCTAAGAATCCAGTAGCTGATAACTTGTCTAGGTTAGAAAATATTCTTGATGACCCACTACCTTTTAATGATAGCTTCCCCGATGAACAATTAGTTGTTATAAATGCTTCGAGTAACACTCCTTGGTATGCAGACTACGCCAATTACATTGTTGCTAAATATATACCACCTAGTTTCGCATGCCAACAAAAGAAAAAAAATCTTTGATTTAAGAAAGTCCTTCTAGGATGATCCACACTTGTATAAATAAGGAGTAGTTGACATTATTAGACATTGTATACCTGAGCATAAACAGGAACAAATCCTATGGAAGTGTCACTCCAAGGCTTATGGAGGACACCATGCGGGAGACAGAACTACACACAAGGTATTACAATCTTGTTTTGATTGGCCTACTCGTTTCAAAGATGCTCGTAAGTTTGTTTTATCTTGCGATGAATGTCAAAGAATCTATAATACCTAAATAGTTCACCCCACTATCCTATTTCTCTTGACATGCAGACTATCCACCTCATCAATTGTGCCACATCAGCATATTTATTCCAATCATCATCAATCTAACTGGCCACATTGTAAGTTGTATTATATGACTTAAATAACTAGCCAAAGCCTAGTCATACTTCCCGTCAGTGAAGAACGATCAACCGTAAATGACCCACCAAAGACGCATCTCCTTGATTGTGGCGCTGTGTCGTATCGTCTTCATTAGATATGTCTCCTTAGTTTCTCAGCACCAACAATTGATTTCTCTCCGCACCAAATCTCTTCCTATTAATCTCCATGTCGGCACTCCACCTTATCTAACTACTGGTCTCCTCCACCACCGCACATTCCTTCCATCTCGAGAAAAAGCTCTGTGTGAAGGAGCAAGCCACCGTATGTCTGGCCATGCCTGGGTCGTGGAGCCATCGAGGTTGAGCGCCTGTGAAGCAGTTTGATATCTCTCCAACATATCTATAATTTTTTATTGTTCCCTGATATTATATTATCAATCTTGGATGTTTTATATGCATTATTATGCTATTTTATATCATTTCTGGGACTAACCTATTAACCTAGTGCCAAGTGTTAGTTTATGTTTTTTTGCTTGTTTTTACCTTTACAGAAAATCAATACCAAACGGAGTCCAAACAGAGCAAAACTTTTTGACAATTTTTCTTGGACCACAAGACACCCTAGAAGCTATGGGAGGAGGCCATAGGAGCCACAAGGTGGCCACAAGTTCATATGCCGCGCCCCAGGGGGGAGCGCACTACAAGTAATATGTTAACTTGTGACCTTCTCTAGTGACCCCGGAAAAAACGGTCGTAAATCTAAGACCGTTTGAGACCAATTGGTCATAAGCTGTTCAGGGGCTCTAAACCCTAAACCATAACGACCATTTTGGTCAGAAAGGACAGAATTGTCTTCCACGGAATGGTCGTAAAGCAGACAACACTGGTCTGCTACCTTACTTCTAGCTGATCACGACCAATATAGATGGTCATAGCCTTGTAAATTATGTAGCATTGCTATGACTAGGCGCAACCTCATCATTTTTTCCTATGTGTCATGTCCATATGTGTCAATTTTTGCCTATGTGTCATGTCCATGCATCAATTTTTGCCCTAGGTTGTGAAGCAGACTAAATTTCTGTCATTCCTAAAATTCTCATAAATTCTTTGGATCATATCTTCCTCAAATCTGTCAAAAACTTTTCTTGCCTAGTTAAAAATAATTCAAAAATATTCATTTTCCTATTCTTTTCAGAACAACACTTTGTGAAGAAAGTGCTATTTATCTTTTCTAGATTGCCCTCAAACAATTTGGGTACTCTTTAGTATCCGAATAATTGCCTCATGACAAAATTTAGCTCCATTTGCCTAGTAAATCTTCCTCAGCAAATTTCCAAAGTTTATGTTTAGCTAGAAGCTTTGTGAACGCAGTACTAGCTAGGCATATCCTAATGATTTGAATTTTTGTCACCTCTTCTATATGCCCAAATCATAGCTCTCCACAAAATTTGAGCCTCATCTAACAATCCATCTGAGCTCACCATCCAATCTTTGTTTCTGGTAATATTTTCAGTTTGTGGAGCAACTATATTTTATATTGCTTTTTAATTGATGAAAATTTACCAGGACATGACCCTGCCCATATAATCTCCCTGCACCAAATTTTAGCTCATTTACTTTAGCTAACTTCCCTCAATATTTTTCCCAATTTTCTATTCAGTGGAGAGCATTGTGAAGGAAGTACCATTTTTATTTATCCAAATGGTTTAATTTTTTTACATTGCCTTCATATGCCCAAACTATTATCCTCCTCCAAATTGTAGCTCAATCCAACCACCTATGTGAGCCCAGCTTCAGTTCCTATTTTCTAGCCAAATTGGCACATTGCAAAGCAAGTGTTATCTAGACCCCTCCTATTGCCCTCAAACTTTTTGGTCACTCTTTCATATCCAAATCATTGCCACATGCCAACATTCAGCTCCATTTGCCTATTAAATCTTACTCGAAAATTTTCCAAAGTTTCTATCCATAGAGAAGCTTTATGAAGGAAGTACCATCTAGGACTATCAAAATGATGTGAGACTTTTTCCAAATCTTCCATATGCTCAAATCATCACTCCAAAAAATTTAGCTTTATCCAGCAGTCCATGTGAGCTCATCATCCAATCTTTTATTCTGGTCATAATTTCAGTTTGTGAAGCAACTATATTTTATATGGCTTAATTTTTTCTGAAACTTTACCACGGCATACTCCCGCATATATAACTTCCCTCCACCAAATTTGAGCTCATTTCATTTGGATAATTTATCTTAATAATTTTCCCAAGTTTCTATCCAGAGAAAAGGATTGTGAAGGAAGTATCACTTTGGCATGTCCATATGGTATCTAATTTTTACAGTGCTTTCCTATGCCCAACTAACCATCCTCCACCAAATTTTAGCTCAATCCATTCATTAATTTGAGCCCATCTTCAACATCCATATTTCTGTCCAGTGTGGTACTTTGCAACGAAAGCGCCACCTAGGCTCCTCCATTTGAGCAGAAAATTTGCCAAGACAGTCTCTTTGTAGATCATCATCCTCGGCCAAACTCGGACCCATTGGCCATGTGCATTTCCCCTACTGCTAATCAAACACTTGGATGCTAATTCATGTTTGGGCTTAGTTCAGTCTCCTTGTGAGATTCTTTTGTTGTATTCTTCTTCCTAACACCTACTGGGGAGTGCCCAACCACCAGACATGCTTAGGCCACCCAGAACGTGTGGCAACGCCACGGTCACGCTGTGACCACACGTCTGGCATGCTAGTTTACGCGCTCTGGAGTTGGGGCCCTCGGCCACCGTCCAAACCTCGACGCCACGCCACCACACCATGTATCACTGATTAACTAGATACTTATGTACCTAGAAATGATTTTTGGAACAAATAAAGAGCAAACTATAAGGTAGCTGCAGTTCAAATTTGACCCACTTCCTTTTGAATCGATGGAAATTTGTCTTTTTCATGAGAGGTGTATCAAAGCTTTTGACACCCAACCATTTGGTCAATTGTACATTAAATATGGCCTAATATTTTAGAAAATTTATTTGGTCAACTTTTGCAACAAATATATGGTAGGCCCTCCACAAAAAAACTCATTTTGGGCACTCAAAAAATGGAAAATGAAATTTTCATCCAAAGAAAATGAAAACTTCCTTAGGAAACATTGTTTGTCATTCCAATATGCACCCTTGTGCACAATATGAGATCATTTAAACAAACTATACCATGAATGTGGCCATAAGGTTGATCATTTGGCTTGAAAGCCATTAATGTTCACACATGATAGCTCATTTCTGAGAACACTTTTTAAAGTAGTTGTCGTATTACAAGTTCATAGTTTTTTATAGTAACTTGGTCATATATAATGACACAATGCGAAGCTTTTCCAATTTTTTGATTTTTTAAAAATTTTCATGCCCGTTTCAAAATGTGGTCAAAAAGGCGGGCATGACCGTTCCTAGCTAGTAGTTGAATCTTGGAAAATTTTGGTGTTTCTCCAATGAAATAGCTACTTTTGTACCTAAAATGATTTTTGGAAAAAATTATTAGCAAACTATGAGGCAGCTATAGTTCAAAATTGACCAACTATCAACTGAATCGGCAGAAATTTGTCTTTTTCAAAAGAGAGATGTATCAAAAGCTTTTGACAGCCAACCATTTGGTCAATTGTACATTAAATATGGCCTAATATTTAAGAAATTTTATTTGGTCCAATTGCAACAAATATATGGTAGGTCCTTCACAAAAAAACTCATTTTGGGCACTCGAAAAATGGAAAATGAATTTTTCACGCAAAGAAATGAGAACTTCCTTAGGCAACATTGTTTGCCATTCCAATATGCACCCTTGTGCGAAATATGATATCATTTGAATGAACTATGCCATGAATGTTGCCATAACATTGGCCATTTTCCTTGAAAGCCATGGACCTTCATACATGATAGCTCATTTCTGAGAACACTTTCTTAAAATACTTGTCGTATTACAAGTTTATATTTTTTGCTAGTAACTTGGTCACATATAACGACACAATGCGAAGGTTTTCCAATTTTTTGATTTTGTTTTTGAATTTTTCATGCCTATTTCAATATGTGGTCGAAAATGCGGGCATGACCGTTCCTAGCTAGTAGTTGAATCTTAGAAAATTTTGGTGTTTTTCTAAAGAAATAGCTACTTTTGTACCTAAAAATGATTTTAGGAAAAAATTATTAGTGAACTATGAGGCAGCTATAGTTCAAAATTGACCCACTTCCAACTGAATCGGCGAAAATATGTCTTTTCCTAAAGAGAGGTGTACCAAAATCTTTTCTACAGCCAACCATTTGGTCAATTGTACATTAAAAATGGCCTAATATTTTAGAAAAATTAATTGGTCGAATTGCAACTAATATATGGTAGGTCCTTCATAGAAAAACTCATTTTGGGCACTCGAAAAATGGAAAATGAATTTTCACGCAAAAAAATGTGAACTTCCTTAGGCAACATTGTTTGCCATTCCAATATGCACCCTTGTGCAAAATATGATATCATTTGAATGAACTATGCTATGAATTTTGCCATAACAGTGGCCATTTGCCTTGAAAGCCATGGATCTTGATACATGATAGCTAATTTCTGAGAACACGTTTTAAAGACATTTATCGTGGTCCAAGTTCGTTATTTTTCCTGGAAACTAGGTACATATGATGACACAATGCGAAGGTTTTAAGTTTTTTTTGATTTTTTTAATATCTTATGCCCATTTCAAAATGCGGTCAAAACGGCGGGCATGACCGTTCATAACCAGGGGTTGAATATTGCAAAAAATTGGAGTATCTCTGATTAAATAGATACTTTTATACGTAGAAATATTTTTTGGAAAAAATAAAAAGCAAACTATAAGGCAGCTGCAGTTCAAATTTGACTCGCTTCCTTCTGAATCAGCAGAAATTTGTCTTTTTAATGAGAGGTGGATCAAACCTTTTAACACCTAAGAATTTGTTCAATTGTACATTAAATATGGCCTACTATTTTATAAAATAGATTGGACCATTTTTGCAAAAAATATATGATAGGTCCTTCACAAAAAAACTCATTTTGGGCACTCGAAAAATGGAAAATGAAATTTTCGTCCAAAGAAAATGAAAACTTCCTTAGGCAACATTGTTTGCCATTCCAATATGCACACTTGTGCACAATATGAGATCATCTGAACAAACTATGCCAGGAATGTGGCCATAAGGTTGATCATTTGGCTTGAAAGCCATGAATCTTCACACATGATAGCTCATTTCTGAGAACACTTTTTTTAAAATAGTTACCGTATCACAAGTTTATAATTTTTGCTAGTAAGTTGGTCACATATAATGACACAATGCGAAGGTTTGTTGATTTTTTTTGATTTTTTTTTTGAATTTTCACGTCCGTTTCAAAATGTGGTCAATAAGGTGGGCATGACCGTTCCTAGCTAGTAGTTGAATCTTGGAAATTTTGGTGTTTCTCTAATGAAATAGCTACTTTTGTACCTAAAAATTATTTTTGGAAAAATTTATTAGCAAACTATGAGGGAGCTATAGTTCAAAATTGACCCACTTCCAACTAAATCGGCAGAAATTTGTATTTTTCAAAAGAGATGTGTATCAAAAGCTTTTGACAGCCAACCATGGTTAATTGTACATTAAATATGCCTAATATTTTAGAAAATTGATTTGGTCTAATTGCAACAAATATATGGTAGGTCCTTCACAAAAAAAAACTCATTTTGGGCACTCAAAACATGGAAAATGAATTTTTCACGCAAAGAAAATGTGAAATTCCTTAGGCAACATTGTTTGCCATTCCAATATGGACCCTTGTGCACAATATGATATCATTTGAAAAAACTATGCCAAGAATGTGGCCATAAGGTTGATCATTTAGCTTGAAAGCCATGAATCTTCACACATGATAGCTCATTTCTGAGAACGCTTTTTTAAAATAGTTCCGTATTACAAGTTTATAATTTTTGCTAGTAACTTGGTCACATATAATGACACAATGCGAAGGTTTTCCAATTTTTTATTTTTTTTCTTGAATTTTTCATGCCCATTTCAAAATGTGGTCAAAAAGGTGGTCATGACCGTTCCTAGCTAGTAGTTGAATGTTGGAAAATTTTGGTGTTTCTCAAATGAAATAGCTAATTTTGTACCTAAAAATGATTTTTGGAAAAAATTATTAGCAAACTATGAGGCAGCTATAGTTCAAAATTGACCCACTTCCAACTGGATCGATGGAAATTTTTCTTTTTCAAAAGAGAGGTGTATCAAAAGCTTTTGACAGCCAACCATTTGATTAATTGTACATATAATATGGCCTAATATTCTATAAAATTGATTTGGTCCAATTGCAACAAATATATGGTAGGTCCTTCACAAAAAAACTCATTTTGGGTACTCAAAAAATGGAATATGAATTTTTCACGCAAAGAAAATGAGAACTTCCTTATGCAACATTTTTTGCCATTCCAATATGCACCCTTATGCAAAATATGATATCATTTGGATGAACTATGCCATGAATGTTGCCATAACAGTGGCCATTTGCCTTGAAAGCCATGGATCTTCATACATGATAGCTCATTTCTGAGAACACTTTTTTAAGACATTTATTGTAGTCCAAGTTCATTATTTTTCCTGGAAACTAGGTACATATGATGACGCAATGCGAAGGTTTTAAGTTTTTTTATTTTTTTAATATCTTATGCCCGTTTGAAAATGATGTCAAAATGGCGGCTATGACCGTTCGTACCCAGGGGTTGAATATTGCAAAAAAATATTGGAGTATCTCTGATTAAATACATACTTTTCTATGTAGAAATATTTTTTGGAAAAAATAAAGAGCAACCTATTAGGCAACTGCAGTTCAAATTTGACTCACTTCCTTCTAAATCAGCAGAAATTTGTCTTTTTAACGAGAGGTGGATCAAAACTTTTGACACCCTACTATTTGGTCAATTGTACATTAAATATGGCCTACTATTTTATAAAATAGATTGGTCCATTTTTGCAATAAATATATGATAGGTCCTTCACAAAAAAACTCATTTTGGGCATTCGAAAAATGGAAAAATGAAATTTTTGTCCAAAGAAAATGAAAACTTCTTTAGGAAACATTGTTTGCCATTCCAATATGCACCCTTGTGCACAATATGAGATCATTTGAACAAACTATGCCATGAATGTGGCCATAAGATTGATCATTTGGCTTGAAAGCCATGAATCTTGACACATCATAGCTCATTTCTGAGAACACTTTTTAAAAATAATTGCCGTATTACAAGTTTATTATTTTTCCTCGTAACTAGGTCACATATAATGACACAATGCGAAGGTTTTTCTTTTTTTGAATTTCTTACGCCTGTTTCAAAATGTTGTCAAAACGGCAGGCATGACTATTTCGTATCTAGGTGTTGAATCTTGCAAAAAGTTTGTTGGATCTTTGATAAAGTAGCTACATTTGCATCTAAAAACTAGTTTTAGAAAAAAAATAACGAGCTAACTATGAAGTACTAAAGTCCAAATTTGACCCGGTTCCTATTGATTTTGCAGAAATTTGTCAATTTGACGGAGGTGTATGCAACCACTTCGTTAATTATACATAGACTATGTTCTAATATTTCTGAAAATTGGTACGGTCCAATTTTGAAGCAAATAATGTGCAGATTCTTCAAAAAATGAAAATTAAACTAATTAAAAAAAGAAGAGGAGAGAGCGAGGTGTTGGATGAGGGAGATTTTCAGAGCGTTGGATTTAGGAGGAGTAGATGGCCAGGATTTGATCTTGTGGGGGATCCATGGCCTCGAATGTGATTGGCTGGCCCTAACACAACCCACACTGCTGCTCTCGTCCCCGTCTCTCCTACGCACCCACAGCCGCCGCCCTCTCCCTCAGATCTCGATCCGCCGCCGCCCCCCCCCCCCGACCATCGATGACCCTCACCGTAGATGAGGTCGAGCTCCTCCTCCCCTCTCCCTCCCACCTCTCGGAGCTGCTTCCCCCTTCCACCCCCGAACCCCACGGCCGGGTCTGGATCTACGAGCGTCGTGATCTGATTCCTCCTCGAGCTTGCCTCGTCGGCGAATATCGGCTCGGCATCGGGCCCTGTCCTCGCTCCTTCGGTCGGCCTCTCATGCCCGCGCAGTCTCCATGTTGCCGCGCCTGCGCGCGGCGCCCCTCCGCCGCCCGTCCCCAACCGGCTGCCTCTTCAACTGCATCGCACCCACGCCCCTCCTCCATGGCTGCCGTCGCTGAGGCCCCGACCGCCGCCACGAGGCCCCGGCCGAGAAGCTGCCCCCACCTCCGACAAGTACGCCAACGCGAAGATCACCGACAAGTTCACCGGTGCCGGCTCCATCGGCCAGGTGTGCCAGGTCATCGGCGCCGTCATCGACTTGTGCTTCTATGAGGGCCTCTCGCCCATCCTCACCGCGCTCGAGGTGGTGGAAAACAGCATTTGCCTCGTGCTCGAGGTTGCCCAGTATCTCGGCGAGAACGTCATGTGCACCATCGCCATGGATGGGACCGAGGGGCTCGTCCGCTGCCAGAAGGTCCACAACACCGGATCCCCCATCACTGTAAGGACGGCATCTCCCTTTCCACTTGCCATTTCTTCAAGTGCATTCCCTTTTGTGCTCGATCTGATGAAATGTAGATCTGGCAGGGTTAGATTTGATCCGGATGTACGAATCCAACTAGCACGTGTTGGATATACCTCTCTTTTATGTTTCATCATTACTGATATGCCAATTGCTTTCTTGTTGTGTTCTGTAGGATCTGTATAAATTCTTAAACATTGATATTTTTATACGTATTATTCAGAAGTTCTGACTGCTACGGTTGGGTGTTGGTAGTCTGTTGTTCGATTATCAAACCTTTGAAGTTAATTTTGATCATATGTGTATCTGTGTGATATATTGCTACGTCTTGAGCTTGCGTTGGTTTTCCTCGAAGAGGAGAGGGTGATGCAGCAAAGTGTAGCGTAAGTATTTCCCTCAGTTTTGAGAACCAAGGTATCAATTCAGTAGGAGACTCCTCAAAAGTCCCACGCACCTACACAAACAAACTGAGAACTCGCAACCAACGCAATAAAGGGGTTGTCAATCCCTTCACGGCCACTTGCGAAAGTGAGATCTAATAAAGATAGTATGATAAGATAAATATATTTTTGGTATTTATAATATAGATGCAGAAAGTAAAGATGCAAATAAAAGTAGATTGGAAGCAAATGTGATAAGAGATAGACCCGGGGGCCATAGGTTTCACTAGTGGCTTCTCTCAAGATAGCATAAGTATTACGGTGGGTGAACAAATTACTGTCGAGCAATTGATAGAAAAGCGCATAGTTATGAGATTATCTAGGCATGATCATGTATATAGGCATCACGTCCATAACAAGTAGTCCGACTCCTGCCTGCATCTACTACTATCACTCCACACATCGACCGCTCTCTAGCATGCATCTAGAGTATTAAGTTCATAAGAACAGAGTAACGCGTTAAGCAAGATGACATGATGTAGAGGGATAAACTAATGCAATATGATATAAACCCCATCTTGTTATCCACGATGGAAACAATAAAATACGTGCCTTGCAACCCTTTCTGTCACTGGGTAAGGACACCGCAAGATTGAACCCAAAGCTAAGCACTTCTCCCATGGCAAGAAAGATCAATCTAGTAGGCCAAACTAAACCGATAATTCGAAGAGACTTACAAAGATAACTTAATATACATCAAAGAATTCAGAGAAGATTCAAATATTATTCATAGATAAACTTAATCATAAACCCACAATTCATCGGATCTCGACAAACACACCGCAAAAAGAGATTACATCGAATAGATCTCCACAAGAGAGGGGGAGAACATTGTATTGAGATCCAAAAAGAGAGAAGAAGCCATCTAGCTAATAACTATGGACCCGTAGGTCTGTGGTAAACTACTCACAACTCATCAGAGGGGCAAGGATGTTGATGTAGAGGCCCTCCATGGTTGATTCCCCCTCCGGCAGAGTGCCGGCGAAGGCTCCAAGATGTGATCTCGCGGATACAGAAGGTTACGGTGGTGGAAATTGTGTTTCGTGGTGCCACCGGATGTTTTCGGGGTACGTAGGTATATATAGGAAGAAGAAGTACGTCGGTGGCCGCCCGAGGGGCCCATGAGACAGGGGGCGCGCCCTATAGGGGGGCCTCCTATCTCGTGGAGGCCTCGGCTGCTTCTTGACTTGCACTCCAAGTTCTCTAGATCACGTTCGTTCCAAAAATCACGCTCCCGAAGGTTTCATTCCGTTTGGACTCCGTTTGATATTCATTTTCTTCGAAATACTGAAACAGGCAAAAATCAGCAATTCTGGGTTGGGCCTCCGGTTAGTAGGTTTGTCCCAAAATGATATAAAAGAGGAAAATAAAGCCCAATATGGTCCAAAACAGTAGATAAAGTAGCATGGAGCAATCAAAAATTATAGATACGTTGGAGACGTATCAGGCATCCCTAAGCTTAATTCCTGCTCGTCCTCGAGTAGGTAAATGATAAAAGAGAATTTTGATGCGGAGTGATACTTTGGCATAATTTCAATGTAAATCTTCTTAATTGTGGTACGAATATTCAGATCCGAAAGATTCAAGACAAAAGTTCATATTGACATAAAAATAATAATACTTCAAGCATACTAACTAAGCAATTATGTCTTATCAAAATAACATGGCCAAAGAAAGTTATCCCTACAAAATCATATAGTCTGGCTATGCTCCATCTTCCCCACACAAAATATTTAAATCATGCACAACCCCTATGACAAGCCAAGCAATTGTTTCATACTTTAACAATTTCAAAACTTTTTCAATCTTCACACAATACATGAGTGTGAGCCATGGATATAGCACTATATGTTGAATAGAATGGTGGTTGTGGAGAAGACAAAAAGGGAGAAGATAGTCTCACATCAACTAGGCGTATCAACGGGCTATGGAGATGCCCATCAATAGATATCAATGTGAGTGAGTAGGGATTGCCATGCAACGGATGCACTAGAGCTATAAGTATATGAAAGCTCAACAAAAGAAACTAAGTGGGTGTGCATCCAACTCGCTTGCTCACGAAGACCTGGGCATTTGAGGAAGCCCATCATTGGAATATACAAGCCAAGTTCTATAATGAAAACTCCCACTAGTATATGAAAGTGACAAAATGAGAGACTCTCTATCATGAAGATCTTGGTGCTACTTCGAAGCACAAGTGTGGTAAAAGGATAGTAACATTGCCCCTTCTCTCTTATTCTCTCATTTTTTTTCTTCTTTGGGCCTTTTCTCCTCTTTTTTTTTATGGCCTCTTTCTTTTTTTTCTCTTTTTTTATTTTTTTTATTTTTCGTCCAGAGTCTCATCCCGACTTGTGGGGGAATCATAGTCTCCATCATGCTTTCCTCACTTGGGACAATGCTCTAAAGAATGATGATCATCACACTTTTATTTTTCTTACAACTCGATTCTTAGAACAAAATATGACTCTATATGAATGCCTCCAGCGGTGTACCGGGCTATGCAATGAATCAAGAGTGACATGTATGAAAGAATTACGAACGGTGGCTTTGCCACAAATACGATGTCAACTACATGATCATGCTAGCAATATGACAATGATGGAGCGTGTCATAATAAACGGAACGGTGGAAAGTTGCATGGCAGTATATCTCGGAATGGCTATGGAAATGCCATAATAGGTAGGTATGGTGGCTGTTTTGAGGAAGATACATGGTGGGTGTATGATACCGGCGAAAAGTGCGTGGTATTAGAGAGTCTAGCAATGGCGGAAGGATGGGAAAAAGTGCGTATAATCCATGGACTCAACATTAGTCATAGGGAACTCATATACTTATTGCAAAAATCTAGAAGTTATCAAAGCAAAGTATTACGCGCATGCTCCTAGGGGGATAGATTGGTAGGAAAAGACCATCGCTCGTCCCCGACCGCGCCACTCATAAGGAAGACAATCATTAAATAAACCATGCTCCGAGTTCATCACATAACGGTTCACCATACGTGCATGCTACGGGAATCACAAACTTCAACACAAGTATTCTTTGAATTCACAAATACTCAACTAGCATGACTCTAATATCACCATCTTCATATCTCAAAACAATTATCAAGCATCAAACTTTTCTTAGTATTCAACGCACTCAAAAGGAAGTTTCACATATCTTGAATACCAAGTATATTAATAATATTTAAGAAAATTACCATGCTATTAACGACTCTCAAAATAATCTAAGTGAAGCATGAGAGTTCAATAGTTTCTTTAAAACAAATATACCACCGTGCTCTAAAAGATCTAAGTGAAGCACTAGAGCAAAAATTATCACGCTCAAAAGATATAAGTGAAGTACATAGAGTATTCTATCAAATTCCAATTTATGTATGGCTCTATCAAAAGGTGTGTACAGCAAGGATTATTGTGGTAAAATAAAATGAAAATACTAATATAATACACGACGCTCCAAGAAAAACACTTATAATGTGGTGAATAAAAATATAGCCCCAAGTAAAGTTACCAATGAACGAAGACGAAAGAGGGGATGCCTTCCCGGGGCATCCCCATGCTTAGGCTTTTGGCTATTCTTTAATATATTGGGGTGTCATGGGCATCCCCAAGCTTAAGCTCTTTCCACCCTTTATTCCATAGTCCATAAAAGCTTTACCCAAAACTTGAAAACTTCACAACACAAAACTCAATAGATATCTCGTGAGCTCCGTTAGAGAAAGAAAACAAAAGACTACTTTAAGGTACTGTAATGAACTCATTCTTTATTTATATTGGTGTTAAACCTACTGTATTCCAACTTATCTATGGATTATAAACTATTTTACTAGCCATAGATTCATCAAAATAAGCAAACAACACACGATAAACAGAATTTGTCAAAAACAGAACAGTCTGTAGTAATCTGTAACTAACGCAAACTTATGGAACTCCAAAAAATCTACCACAACTATAAGACCTGGACAATTTGTTTATTGATGAGAAGCAATTGGAATCACTACTTTATCACGTTCTGGTGATTTTTAACAATTCGTGCACTGAGCGCAAAGTTTCTGGAAATTACAGCAAGATCAAATAACTATTATCGAAGAAGATCCAATAGGTTTAACTTGGCACAAACACTAATTAAAAGATAAAAACACATCTAAACAGAGGCTCTAGATGGATTATTTATTCCTAAACAGAAGCAAAAGCAAAAAAAACTAAAAATAAAATTGGGTTGCCTCCCAACCAGCGCTATCGTTTAACGCCCCTAGCTAGGCATAAAAGTGAAGATAGATCTAAGTGGTGCCATAATAATAAGATAGATCTTGGAAGCTCATTTCATATTCTCTATGTTCGGCAGCAAGTTTCCTTTGAGTAAAGAAAAAGTAATCAAAAGGGATAAATTTAGTGGGACAAATATCCCCAAGATAAATCACAGGAGGAACGGGTTCCTCCTTTGGCCCTTCATAGTGCACAACTATTTCATCACTAAAAGCATTCTTTTGGCAAAATCTTGTAAGCCTATACTCAAGAGGGTATCCTAGCTCATTGTTTCGAAGGGCGAAATCATTATTAAGCTCGTTAATGCAATCAACCAAGACATTAGTAGGAACCTTTTTTCTAAGGTTTTCATTAAAAGTGACATAGTGCGAAGATTGAAAACGTCTAATTTCCTCTTGATCATAGAGGATCGCTTCTATGGGAGGACGACCAGTGTCCACCCTATAGTGCGCAAAGATTTCTTTGGCCTCTCTTATGATGAATCTAAACTCATGAGCCAAAAAGATAGTAACAGCGCGCTTAACAGAAGAATGCTCAATATTAGAGAATTCTAGGAAGAATCTTTGTATGCAAGGATGCATATGCATAAATTGTCTTTCAAGTTCAACTACAAGCATAGCGATAGCATCCGCAAGACTACTAGTTCTATGAAGAATAGAACAACCCATGGAAGGTAAGGCACCGGCACAAGTAAAGAAATCTTGAATACCACCTTTGCCAATGATGTTACCACTACCGATTCGAAACTTTTTGGTATGCAAGATAGGGGGTTCATCGGTCGGAGCCTCGGGATTTTTTGTGTTATAATTATTGTCCATATCGACGATAATCTCCCCAATTTCAGACATAGCGGCAAAGAGCAAGCGAAAAAGAGAGGAGGAGATTGGGAAAGAGAGGGTGAATAAAACGGCAAGGGTGAAGTGGGGGAGAGGAAAACGAGAGGCAAATGGCAAATAATGTAAATGCGAGGGAGATAGGTTTGTGATGGGTACTTGGTATGTCTTGACTTGAGCGAAGACCTCCCCAGCAACAGCTCCAGAAATCCTTCTTCTACGTCTTGAGCTTGCGTTGGTTTTGATCGAAGAGGAGAGGGTGATGCAGCAAAGTGTAGCGTAAGTATTTCCCTCAGTTTTGAGAACCAAGGTATCAATCCAGTAGGAGGCTCCTCAAAAGTCCCACGCACCTACACAAACAAACTGAGAACTCGCAACCAACGCAATAAAGGGGTTGTCAATCCCTTCACGGGCACTTGCGGAAGTGAGATTTAATAAAGATAGTATGATAAGATAAATATATTTTTGGTATTTTATAATATAGATGCAGAAAGTAAAGATGAAAATAAAAGTAGATAGGAAGGAAATATAATAAGAGATAGACCGCGGGGCCATAGGTTTCACTAGTGGCTTCTCTCAAGATAGCATAAGTATTACGGTGGGTGAACAAATTACTGTCGAGCAATTGATAGAAAAGCGCATAGTTATGAGATTATCTAGGCATGATCATGTATATAGGCATCACGTCCATAACAAGTAGACCGACTCCTTCCTACATCTACTACTATTACTCCACACATTGACCGCTATCCAGCATGCATCTAGAGTATTAAGTTCATAAGAACAGAGTAACGCGTTAAGCAAGATGACATGATGTAGAGGGATAAACTCATGCAATATGATATAAACCCCATCTTGTTATCCTCGATGGCAACAATACAATACGTGCCTTCCAACCCTTTCTGTCACTGGGTAAGGACACCGCAAGATTGAACCCAAAGCTAAGAACTTCTCCCATGGCAAGAAAGATCAATCTAGTAGGCCAAACTAAACCGATAATTCAAAGAGACTTGCAAAGATAACTTAATCATACATAAAAGAATTCAGAGGAGATTCAAATATTATTCATAGATAAACTTAATCATAAACCCACAATTCATCGGATCTCGACAAACACACCGCAAAAAGAGATTACATCGAATAGATCTCCACAAGAGAGGGGGAGAACATTACATCGAATATCCAAAAAGACAGAAGAAGCCATCTAGCTAATAACTATGGACCCGTAGGTCTGTGGTAAACTACTCACAACTCATCAGAGGGCAAGGATGTTGATGTAGAGGCCCTCCGTGGTTGATTCCCCCTCCGTGAGTGCGGCGAAGGCTCAAGATGGGATCTCGCGGATCTGAGAGGTTACTGGTCGTGGAAATTGTGTTTCGTGGTGCCCCGGATGTTTTCGAGTGCGTAGATATATATAGGAAGAAGAAATACGTCGGTGGCATGAGGGGCCCACGAGACAGGGGGCGCGCCCTATAGGGGGGGCTCCCTCCTATCTCGTGGAGGCCTCGGCTGCTTCTTGACTTGCACTCCAAGTTCTCTGGATCACGTTCGTTCCAAAAATCACGCGCCCGAAGTTTTCATTCCGTTTGGACTCCGTTTGATATTCCTTTTCTTCGAAATACTGAAACAGGCAAAAAACAGCAATTCTAGGCTGGGCCTCCGGTTAGTAGGTTAGTCCCAAAAATGATATAAAAGTGGAAAATAAAGCCCAATATGGTCCAAAATAGTAGATAAAGTAGCATGGAGCAATCAAAAATTATAGATACGTTGGAGACGTATCATATATCTAGGTTCACCTTTGACGCTCCATAGGCAACCAGTTGTTTAATCAAGTCTGTTTGTTACAGTGATCTATATCATGTTTTGCTTTGTGAATACTGGAAACTTGGTTTTGGTGTCCTTAGTTGGATCAATTTACAGTCTGCTTCAAGAGCCTCTGCTTGTATATGATGCATACATGTACACCGGTTGTTGGGGATATAACCCCACAGTGTGACCCGCCCAGGAGGGGCCGGGTTACACCATTGGAGACTCTACAAGAGAAGGCCTAGATAGGCCCAAGAAGACGAAATATGAAGATTGGTGGCGGCTTACAAGGTGGGACTGCTGAAGGCCTAAGACCCGGCAGTAGAGTCATGACCCGGAAGCTGTGAGCCGCCACAATGGTGACTTGCCTAACAAGGCAGGGCGACTTAGAAACCAAGTTGGTCACATTGTGTGATCCGACTTGGACTCTTGCAAGCTCAGGGCCTCGACCTGTGTATATAAAGGTGAGACCGTGCGGCGGGTTAACTTAAAAAACAATTGATCGAGAGCTAGGTCAAGGGATTCCACTCTCCTGTAATCAATATTCAAGCAATAGTCAACTAAAGCATGAGTAGGCTTTTACCTGATTGTGAGGGGCTGGACATGGGTAAACCTTGTGTATTTCGTCCCGTTCAACCCCTTCAAGCTAACCTACATTGCGATGGCTCCACACCTAAGTCCTTTCACAAGGGCATCTGCCATGACAATATCATGACAGTTGGCGCCCACCGTGGGGCTAGAGAACGGTGGTTTTGAGTTCTTGAAGGAAAATTTCCAAGGGCTTGAGGGATACGCTGTGGGCCGGATGACTAAGAGTCGCCATGGCAAGCTCTACATCAGCGACGCCGGCTGGGCCCTGAGGCCAACTCAATCGAGTACGGGTACCGGGTCCCCTTTGGCAGAATTCATGTCTTCATTGGCAAGATCGGCGAGTCAGGGCCTATAACACCCTAGATTTTGACTTTTTCTTTTGATTTTCTTTCAGTTACTGCTTCGCTTTTCCGTGGCTCTACGATCCTAAAATTTGGGAAGATCATGTCTTCCTAGGTTTCATAGTGGCTTGTCATCCTCAAAACCATCCCTAGCTCATGTCATTTTCATCCTAGCCCAAATCCCAATATTCTTTTTATTGGGAATATTCCTTTTCTATTAAAGGAATAATCCTTTTGCCCTAGGTTGTGAAACAACCTATATTTCTGTCACTCCCAAAATTCCCAAATAATTCTCATAAATTGTTTGGGTCATATCTGCCACAAACATGTCAAAACCCTTCCTTGGCATCATCAAAGATAATTCACAAATAATTCTTATCCTATTCTGCCCTAAATGGCACTTTGTGAAGGAAGTGTTATTTATCTTTGCTTGATTGACTCCAAACTTTTTGGACATCTTTTCCTATCCATATCATTGCCTCATGCCAATATTCAACTCAATTTTCCTAGTAAATATTTTTTAGCTAATTTCCAAAGTTTCTGTCTAAAAAGGAACTTTGTGAAGGAGGTGCAAGCTAGGAATATTCAAATGAGTTTAAACTTTTCCATGACCTTCATTTGATTAAATCACGACTCTCCACCAAATTTGAGCTCATGACATCCTTTCATGTGAGCTCAGCACCAAATCTTCGTTTCTGGTCAGATTTTCACTTTGTGAAGCAACCCTATTTTATATTGCTTTATTTAAGCTGAAAATTTACCAGGATATTCCTCTATCTCTATCAACTCCCTCCACCAAGTTTTGGATCATTTCATCTGGCCAGTTGCCCTGTGCAATATTTCCAAGTTTCTGTCTAGGAAGATGCTTTACGAAGCAAGTGCTATTTTGGTTCACCCAAATGGTATGGAACTTTTTGAGCATCTTCATATATCCTAAGAATCGAGCCTTGCCAATTTTTAGCTCATTCCAAGTAATCTTGGGAGTGCTACTTCAACATATCCAAATCTAACCAGTGGGTCACTCTCTACAGCAAGTGCACTCTCGAGAGCTCCATTTTGTCCGATATTTGGCCACCACAGTTACCTTAGCTTGTGATCAAGCTAGGCCAAATCTCAAAGTCTTTGCACTGTTCTAGCTCTCACAATTCACATCAAACAAGTTGCTGCTGAAATGTTTTGGAGCTCAGTGCTAATCTCTTCTTTGCCCCTGGGATCTTTTATTTCTTCATTGCAACTAAGGGCACTAAGGACTATCCTCTAGACATGGTTTGGCCGGTCAGCAGGCACCGCGTGTGCCAGTTCACGCGGTGACCACGGGCCACACCAGCCAAATCTTGTGCTCTGGCACGTTCTCGTCCCTGTTCCGGCCTCTTCCCTCTGCGTCTCGACGCCTCTCCTTTTCCAGGAGCGCCCCCGTGCTTGTCTGCATCCTCTGGTGCCACGGCCCCGCCTTATATAGTCGTCGTTCGGCCGCAAACGCCATGCTCGTGCCGCGTCCAACCTCTGTCCTCCATTAGAACCATGTTGGAGCTTGCCCGTGATGCTCTAGAGGCTTCCCCGCGGCTATATAAGGTGTGCCCAACTCCTCCCGCACCTCACCATTCCCTTCCCTGCCTCCCTAGTCCAGCGGAGCTCGCCGTTTTCGCCTCGTACCGCTGCGGTGCTCGCCGGCGTCCACTCCAATCCAGCCACCCGACCTCCTCCTCCACTCCCTGACTCCTCCATCTTCTTCTCCACTCCCCGGTGAACACTACAAAAAAGACACTTCTGTGATGATACATGTTTGTCATAGTAGGTCACGTTTTCTGTCATCCATGTACATCCATGACGATTTTATGACAGAATCAAGATAGTCGTACCTGTGCTGTCTTAGAAGTGTTCCATGACATTACGAAAATTGTCATCACAGAAGTGTTCACTTCCATGTCGATAAATGCCGCGTCATGGAAGTGCTTTCGTCAAGGGTGACCGACACGTGGAATCCACCGTAACGGGTCGCCGTTAAGCTATCGGCTCCGGTTTTGGATCCGATAACCCGCTAACAGCCACGACCAATGACGATTTTCCACGTGTAAAATTCTCATTGGCCGACGGAACCACGTGTCAGCTCCGCGTTGGCACAGGTGTCGCTCATCCAATGGGCGAGATGCGCCTATGATGTGTTGACACGTGGACCGGCCCAAAAGTCGCCCATAAAGATTAAATGGGCCGGCCCAACTAAAGGCCCACAGGATTTTGCGTACCATAATGGGCCGGCCCAGCTAAAGGCCCACGAGATTTCGCTGACCATAATGGGCCGGCCCAGCTAAAGGCCCATGAGATTTCGCCGACCATATTGGGTCGGCCCAGCTAAAGGCCCACAAGATTTTGAGGACACTAATTGGCCGGCCCGTTAACAGGCTGCCATGTTTTGGGACAAATGTCGGCCCATATTTGATCCGATCCATTAACAGCCTTCCACGTTACGGACCCAATAAAGGCCCATATGAGATCCGGCCTGTTAAAAGCCAACCATGTTCTGGGCCAAATTACAGCCCAGATCAGATCCGGCCTTTTAAGAGTCTTTGGGATAAATTATGGCCCATATCAGATTCGGCCCGTCAACTGGATGCTATGCTTTCGGGCCCACTTGCTAAAGGCCCATTTAGTAATTCGCCTGATATTAGTTTCGACCTGTTAAAGGCCTATTTAACATTTCGGCCCTATATTTATTTCGGCCTGTTAAAAGCCCGTCATATAGTTGGGCCTAACTACGATCCGGTTTGCATCTGGCCTGCTCACAGCCGATAATCTGATTGGGCCAAACAAGGACCGAGACAATTTTGGCCTGTTAACGGCCCGTGATGTGATTGGCACAATCATGGGCCGGGGTCTATTTCGGCCTGCTGCCGGCCCGTGAGCTGTTCGGCACGTTTCAGGCCCAACCTACTTTTCAGCCTCCTAAAAGCCCATTGAATTTTCTTGCGAAAATAGTGCTAGCGGTTTACTCGGCCTATTAGAGGCCCAAATCTACTAGTGGGCTAGTTTACATTTAGGCGTGTTAACGGACCGATCATGTAGTGATTTGCATGACGGCCTGATTATGTACCGTAATTTTATGGTTTGGTCGGTTTACTGCGAAGACATGATATATACAGTAAAATAACTGCAACATCGTGAATAAGAAAAAACCTAGACTGTACAATAAAGAAATTACAGCATATTACATCCACTGGGCATCAAAGTTCGCCACTATGATAATAAAGCACAAGCAGACAGCAGATTACATACACTGGGCATCAAAGAACGCCACCAGTGCAAATAAACACGCCGACAAAATAATATATAGAACCGACAACACTTCAATAGAGTTCAAGAAAGGTTAGCCCTGGTCAGGACCTGCAGCGCAAGCAGCTGAGCAAGCAGATGAGACAACGCTTGTTTGACACTTATATCCTCCTCACTCTGAAAGATAAACAAGGAGACAGATGACAGGTTTTGCACATATAAGTATCAGTGCTAACAATTCATCACATTTCGTAATGACGAATAAAGTGACACAGTTTAAAATAGCATTAACACAATATGGTATTGTTCAGGTTAAGACATGGTAGGAAATGACGTTGTGAAGGAGTTGGCAGCTTCACGACACCACTGGATTACAGATCAAGAACTCATAAGTATCAATGGTTAGTGTGCTGTCAATTTATCCCATTTCATATTGGCAAATAAAGAGACAGTTTAAATAACAGTAGAATGATATGACATTGTTCGTAGTTAAGACATTGCAGAATATGACATTGTGTTGTAGTGGATACAGATCAAGAACAGAAGCATACATGCAGCAAAAGAAGATCAGTTGCTCTGTATAGTTTAATTTACATGGTATGAAGAAGGAACTTGGTTATACAACTGAAAACTAAAATTGAGATGGACAAACTTTTGTTTATGAACTACATAATAAAATTTAAACATGCAATTTTATGCAAACACCAAAAATAAACAGCTGTTGCAGTCATGCCTAACCAAATATACACAACAAAGTTTGAAGGCTTGAGAAGGACAAACTTACATTATTGGTGAAACAGGCTCTATAAAGCCCTTGTCCATGTTGATGGGGGGGGGGCAATTCAAGAAGTTTACCACATAATCTTCTTCATAAGCATTGCCTTTATTCTGCATTTTGTTAAGAGTAAATATAGATGTGATAATATAAGAAAACATGGAGAATATTTAATACAAGATGAAGAGTGATGCTACATGACCAAGTAGCTACAAATGTAAGTACAACGATACAGGCAAAAGGTACAACCAAGAGCAATGCAGAGCTAAACTTCTTCAGGACCATCGGTGTTATCCAACCTTATGGTAAGAGTAAATATAGATCTGATGCGTAGAAAATGGAGGGCAAAGGAAAATAAGCTGCAGAGTGATGGTACATGAACAACTACCTGTCAATATAAGTACACTGATAAAGGAAAGCAGGTACTTACAAGAACAATGCAGAGCTAAAAAATTTCATTGGCATTGGATATATTCTACACTAATGTAACCATTCATACAGATCAGATAATTTGGAGCGGATAATTGATAAGCAAGCTATCATGCATATTGTTGTCACATAATGAACCAGGTATGAATGCAAGTACAGTGATACAGGACAACATGTACTATCAAGAGCAAAGCAGCGGGCAGCATATTTGAGATATCCTGTCGTTCTTTTCAAACCGGAATTCTTCTTCGAGCTGATTTCCTGCAAAAAAGATCCACAAGGCACACGCGAAAAAATAGAAGTTCAAATTGTCATGTGATATCATAGACAATACCTCACTCTGGGAACAAGACCAGTGCATAACAAGGTTTTTCCATTCAATGTCTTCTAAATTTAGCACAGGAGACTTCACCGGAAATTCATTTATAGACTTGCCATCAAAGTCTGATTTCCTCAGGTAACACCGATACTGCTGCAATGTTTCCTTGAAAAGCGCAAGTAAGCTTTGCTCATCATGACTATCCAGATTGACCCTCGCCTACTTTAAAAAATGTAATGTAAATCATTGATGTGTTCAATCAGCAGAAAACAGGAAAATAATCACCATGAATAATAGCACTTACACGTAATTGGGACAAGAAGATGTGAAAATAGTGTTTGTCTTCACTATAATCTTCCCATGATGGGAATATATGCACGTAGTCCCTAACAACATTGAAAGCATTGTCTTTAAAAATGGGAATAACTAGAATGGCGTTCCAATCTGCAGGATTTGGCCGTCTCTGCAGTCGGGATAGGTCTTCGGCCGGTGGACTTGCTGTACTTTTTTGCTGGAGTGGGATTTTGCTGTGGTACGGCTGGTGCTATGCCTATTGAAATCGGCATACCTTTTGCTGGAGTGCAGGTCCTGTGTGGCGGGGCTAGTGGCACTGGTGCGCGTCGGTCCTAAACAAACGGTTTTTTACCCCTTTCCGCGATGACATTTGGAACCGTCGCCAAGTGAGTGTGGGTGATAGGGGGGTCCTTCCCACATGACCCAGAAACCGTCAGGGATATGCCCTCCTGGCATACACGTTCGGCAAAATGAGGTCGTGTTCGACCGGCGAGCACTCAAATACGGAAATACATACAGTAGAGCTAAAAAATAAAATTATACGGCGAAATTGTTTCCGGTCGCAAGTACATCCCACACAGTCAGTCCCCGCTAAATGTTTCCGTTTGTATGCACATCCCACACAGTCGCTCCAAGGAAAACGTTTCCGTTCACAGGTACATCACACACAATTTTTCCCGTTAAATCATTTGCATTATTGAATGTAGCACGCATGGTCCGTAGAAGAAACTGTGTGGCAAAGGTTGTCCATGACACATAGTTCTTATGTGGTAAACTTTTGCACAAGGTGGCCTAACGCAAACAGATTTCAAGAGAAAGTCATGTGTGATTGTTCATTAATCCAACACGGTTTATTCCTAGAAACTGTGTGCGTTGCCTGAGGTCATCGCCCACGGTATTTTTTCAACAACCGTTCGCAATATCAAAACCCAATTAGCAGGCTAATTGCCCTATTATTAATAATCCATTGATTAATCTAATTAACATTCATATTAAGCACACAATATATTTCATTTCCATATTAAGGAAGCAGAATTTCATAATTGAAATACATCGAGTACAACATGATATAGCCTCAAGACTCAGCTACCCCATTACACAATCAAGACAGCAGACAAGTTCCACATGCAACATGTAGAACCTTTCGAAATGAGCATCATAGACGGTATATAGACAGATGCATCTCATCTGGAAAACTGCTGAAGCGGAAGGTGAATATTGAGCCTTCATTCATGTTGAAGGTCTTTGCAACTTTAGGCCAGTGCCTTTGGATGATTGACCATCCGTCCTTCGACCTCTTCAGGAACACTTCAATATTGAACCATTGGTGTTGTATGAAAACCTTCCTCGCCTCCTGACCATAGAGGTGGTTTGAGAGGTAATCATCAGTGAACTGCTTTGGAAAGACCTGAAAACAAGGAGGTGCATAAATATCTTCTCTATATTGGAAATGGGGCAAAGGAATAAAAAAAAGGCAAGGTATAATAGTTAGTACCATCGTGTTGTGAACTGATGTCTTCTTCATTGTGCAGACAAAGATCTTGTTGTTTTTTGTCGCTAATTTCTTTATCCTAACAATCTTTCTGAGTTTCTTGATTTGATTGATATTCATGGACAACTCATTTCCCCATATGCAAAAAGGGTCGAACAGTGGGTCAAAACCTCTAACAGCAGGACCTACATGTGCAAGACCAAATTGTTAAAAACCAAAATATTAGAATGGTTCTTGCAATTGCACAATAATGTGCTATTAGAGAACGGACCATGCATGTGCTAACCTCGATTGTAAACCTCAGTGCTTCCCATTGTTTCCTTGCAACACATATAAGGTAGTTAGTCATCAGGTTAAGTAAGGGTTCGCATGCTATCAGTAAAATATGTTGATGAAAAATAAGCACATTGCAGATTCATCAGATTAATTGAAGCCACACGGAAACCCATTTACCCAAACCAAGCATGATTAAGAACTAGGAAATATAGCACTTGTATATGTTTCTCATGTATTAAATGCAGCCAAATTTGATTTATTCCTCACATGCACAACAATACAAAATTCTACCCACGACAATTGGACATCGCATTGCAGAATTGAACCAAGCAGTTAACTAAACACCACAACAAATGAACCAAACATTAACTGAGCACCACATTAAAAAATATAACATTGAACCAAGCAGTTAACTAAACACCACAACAAATGAACCAAACATTAACTGAGCACCACATTGCACAATATAACATACTCCTAATAGAAGATCAGAGAGTTAACCAAATAGTTAACTACAGCCAATTGTAGCAATTGTATTTGTTTCTCGTGTATTTACTACAGCCAAATTCAATTTATTCCTCACATGGTATACAATAACAGAATGCGCCCACAATTTTGTAAAGATAATTTGATTTATTTCTCACATGGAAGACAATACAAAATTGCAGCCTGAAGAATTGAACATCACATTTGCAGAATTGAACCAAACAGTTAACTGAAGACGACAACTAATTAACAAAACAGTTAATAAGTGAGCACCACACGGCACGACATATAGAACATATACACTAGAGAAACAGATTGCATGGTGAAATTAGATAGCACAATTCACTAGATTTTGTGAAGGAAAGGCAGGAGCAGCACACGCAATGGGTAAACCGAGCATGCTTAACCGGCGTAGCTAGCAATTCACTACTAGAAAAAGGCCTACTAGTGGCGCACCAGTTTTGCCAACTAATGGCGCACTACTCGTGCGCCACTAGTACCACGCCACTAGTATTTTTTACTAATGGCGCACCAGTAGCCATTAGTATACCAGATACTAATGGCGCACCTGTAGTGCGCCATTAGTATACCTAGAGGTGCGCCATTACTATCTGACTTAGTAATGGCGCACCACATAGAAGTGCGCCATTAGTAATAAAAAAAATTCAATTTTTTTTTAATTTTTTAATTTTTTTCAATTATTTTTAATTTTTTTCTTCATTTTTTTCTTAATCTCGGGTCACTATGGCTTGATCTCAGGTCAATATGCTTAATCTCAGGTCAAATCGCACTCCATGGTGAAACTTCCCAAAAGGGCACCCATCCTCACACTACTCCAGCCCAAGCACGCTTAACTTCAGAGTTCTATCCAAACCCAGCACAAGCTCACTTCACAGGCACTTGTTGATATATCTAGCATATCAATCCTATTAAACCTTGTTGATGTTTAGGACTTTGTTCATGTTCATGAGTGTGATGAAATTTTGAAAACATATTTCAAACTTCCGTTCATATTACGTATCATATTTTGAAAAAAAATCGAAACTATTTTTTTTCTGTTACTATTGGCGCACCTAGCGAACGATGCGCCACTAGTAAGTTTGAAATTTTTTGAATTTTTTTGCCTCCAGATCTTAAAAGCCCCGTGACTTTTTTTCTGTTAGGTTTTTGAGGATTTTGAAAATGTTTAACGGGGTTCCCCCGGTTAAATTCGGATGTAACTTTTCAAGTAGATGATTTTTCATATAGAAAACTTTTTAATCCGAGTTTGTATGCAAAAGTTATGCCCATTTTATAAATTCGAGAGAGATTTTGTAAATAAATTCGAAATTCATATTTGTAAATTTTCCCAACAACTAGACCACATATCACATGGGAAACTTATTTTCTTTTTTTGACATTTTCATCATTTTTTTATTTTTTTTAAACTGAAAAGGCGGTCCAGGGGGGGGTGCATTCGGTTGAATTTTTGGGCCAAGTTAGTAATGGCGCACCACTCCCACGGTGCGCCATTACTAGTTTTGAAAAAAAAATGAAAAAAATTACTAGTGGCGCACAGTGGATGTGGTGCGCCATTACTAGTTTAACTAGTAATGGCGCACTATCCCCTGGTGCGCCATTACTAGTTTTGAAAAAACAAATTTGAAAAAAAAATTGAATTTTTTTTACTAATGGCGCACCGTGGATGTGGTGCGCCATTACTATTACTAGTTTAACTAGTAATGGCGCACTATCCCCTGGTGCG
Source organism: Aegilops longissima (assembly GCA_021605205.1). NCBI lineage: Eukaryota > Viridiplantae > Streptophyta > Magnoliopsida > Poales > Poaceae > Aegilops > Aegilops longissima. The sequence goes on from CM038677.1 coordinate 645,289,397, forward strand.
CCATTAGTAGTTTTGAAAAAAATAAAAAAAATTGTTACTAATGGCGCACCGTGGATGTAGTGCGCCATTAGTATTTGGACACTAATGGCGCACCAACACATGGTGTGCCATTAGTATATAGTAGTGGCGCAACACATGGCGCACCGTGAAGGAGGGTCGCCGGCGAGGAGGCGGCGGCGCTGCAAGCAAGGACTAAAGGTTTCAACTTGGAAACGAATGCGGAAAGAGGGGAAATGTGGCTTTTGGTAAGGGGGAGGGGGCGGGGAGGTAGATATTTTTGCGGAAGCCGAAAATTTGGAATCGCTTCAGCCAAAAAACTGGCGCACAAAGTATCATCAGACACGGTCCCTTATTCAGAACTGTGTACGATATGTGGACATCACAAACGATTCAGATAGCTTAGCCCATGTGTGATGAGTTTGAACGTCAAAAGTTTTGGTTCGAATTTCCATGGTTACAGTGGTCATCCACGTCATTGCATAATTTGGGTACACAAAGGAGACTACAACACACCCACACTTCTTAATCGAGCAAGTTCAGCAATTAAACAGAGGTAGCTGACCTAAACATTACTCTAACAAATTAAAGACCGGCGCTCTTAATTAAACAAAACATAGAGTACTACTACGGCTGGTGCTCGTGGATCTCCGCCGCCGCCTCCATGTCCAGCTCGCACCCGACGGTCTCCTGGGGAAGGGGCTCCATGGCATCCATGGCGTCATACTCGGCAAGCATCTCACCATCCGCGTCCACCATCTCTTTGGAAAAGGCCGCCACGAGCTGGGCGTGGGCGGACGCGATCTGGGCTTGGACGGGCTCCGTCATCGCAAGGTATGCGGCGGAGGAACGGATGGCTGCTCGAACGCTCTGGGCGATTGCCAGCTCTTCGGTCGTGGGTTGCCGACCGTTGTCGGAGAAGCTTCATTCGATTTGTGAAGTGACCGCCAGGAGCTAGGCGTGGGCGGCCTCGACATGGTTGTGGGCGGCCTCCATCAGGGCTAGGGTCGCCCCTGTGGAACGGACAGCTGCTATGCCGCTCTCGCCAGTTGCTTTCCCCAAGGCAGATGTTGCTGCCGCCACCTGAGAAGCAACAACGGCCATTTGGGCTGTCTTTGCCGCCCGGTCGCAAATTGCGGCCGCGCTCATGCACCTTGTTAGCACGCGCATGGCGGCCCTGGCCGCGCTCTCGTCGGAGTGGGCCACCGAAATCGCCCTCACGACGCGGGTCCAGGTGCCCATCTTTCACCGGCAACGATTGAACAGTGAAATGATATTTGGGGAGAGAGCTAGTGTGCTTGACACGCCGGCTGTGGACTGTAGCCGACACACCTTCCCGCGTAAGCCATAGGCGTACTATACACCGACGGTGCTCCAAGATATTTTGTACTACATCTCACACGGTTGCTGATAATAAACTGTGTGAGATCTACTTGATTTTTCATCTTGATTTGAATTACATAATGGGGTCACAGCGGCAATAGACGGTGTTTGAATTGCTAGACCTTTTATCTGGAGTGAACATGCAACTATATGTGTGTCGTAAAAGAATTGGAATTATCCAGGGTTCATTTGAACATTTTATACATTAAATTGGTCTTCTAGCCATTTCAGGTGAACAATTCAAATTTGAACTACATGCACATCTCCAGTGCATATAAATTGGTTGAAAAATCAAATATGTGTCCTTGGGTGCATGCTTAGGTCCCATGCAAGAAATGGGAATGAATTTCAAACACCAGGACACCGTTGATTGCCGGCAAAACATTGAGATGCCTGGTTTTTAAATTCTAGTAAATCCAAAACTCGTCTGAAATTCATGAAACTTGGAATGCTATCATGGAGCGGCATCAACATGCCGTGGTACTAATTTTGTCCCATTTGGGGCAGGTTTTGGTATATGCTTCTCACAAACCGGAGCTTCTCACAACAAGCATGATGGTTTTCGGTAGGGAACGTCCCACCTTTGTGGACAAAACGATATCCATTGCCTCTTATTGCTTTCAAAAAAAATCTCGTGTCAACATAGAACAACAGGAGTGTTGTGTGATTTTTTGTGATTTTTCGGGGTTCGTTTGGAAATTTTTATGCATTAACCGAGTTTTCAATGCATTTTATGTGCATAATTCAAATTTTAATTACATGCACATGCTCCAGTGCATATAAATTGGTTGAAAAATCAAATATGTGTCCTTGGGTGCATGCTTAGGTCCCATGCAAGAAATGGGAATGAATTTCAAACACCGGGGAACCGTTGATTGCTGACAAAACATTGAGATGCCTGGTTTTTAAATTCTAGTAAATCCGAAACTTGTCTGAAATTCATGAAACTTGGCATGCTATCATGGAGCGGCATCAACATGCCATGGTACAAATTTTGTCCCATTTGGGGGAGGTTTGGGTATATGCTTCTCACAAACTGGAGCTTCTCACAACAAGCATGATGGTTTTCGGTAGGGAACATCCCACCTTTGTGGACGAAACGATATCCATTGCCTCTTATTGCTTTCAATTTTTTTTCTTGTGTCAACATAGAACAACAAGAGTGTTGTGTGATTTTTCGGGATTCGTTTGGACATTTTTATGCATTAACTGAGTTTTCAATGCATTTTATGTGCATAATTCAAATTTGAACTACATGCACATGCTCCAGTGCATATAAATTGGTTGCAAAATCAAATATGTGTCCTTGCATGCATGCTTAGGTCCCATGCAAGAAATGGGAATGAATTTCAAACATCGGGGCACCGTTGATTGACGGCAAAACATTGAGATGCCTTGTTTTTAAATTCTAGTAAATTCAAAACTCGTCTGAAATTCATGAAACTTGGCATGCTATCATGGAGCGGCATCAACATGCCGTGGTACAAATTTTGTCCCATTTGGGGCAGGTTTGGGTATATGCTTCTCACAAACTGGAGCTTCTCACAACAAGCATGATGGTTTTCGGTAGGGAACGTCCCACCTTTGTGGACAAAACAATATCCATTGCCTCTTATTGCTTTCAATTTTTTTTCTCGTGTCAACATAGAACAACAGGAGTGTTTTGTGATTTTTTGTGATTTTTCGGGGTTCGTTTGGACATTTTTATGCATTAACTGAGTTTGCAATGCATTTTATGTGCATAATTCAAATTTGAAATACATGCACATGCTCCAGTGCATATAAATTGGTTGAAAAATCAAATATGTGTCCTTGGGTGCATGCTTAGGTCCCATGCAATAAATGGGAATGAATTTCAAACACTGGGGCACCGTTGATTGCTGGCAAAACATTGAGATGCCTGGTTTTTAAATTCTAGTAAATCCAAAATTCTGTTAACCATTCACGTGACGCCACATGTCTGTGTTTTAATGGCTGTAGGAGGTGCCGTGCGGACAGCTGCTTAACCTTGACTGAACGGGAGGTGTGCGAGCACCGTCCGGTGCGCAGGTTGACCGAGAGGCGTGCAAGCTGTCCTTGAGTGCGCAGGCTCGCTGGGAAGCATGCGAGCTATATGCTACGCAGGCTCGCTGGGAAGCGAGCCCTTTGACTTCCATGGCCGCCTGCCTTGCTCGCATCCTCTCCATTAATTGCGCCCAAGCCGCAGTTTAATTCTCTTTTTTAATATATAACACTCATCGCAAACGTTTTAGTTTAGAACACCCATATGCAAACCGACAGCTTCCCCAGGAAGCCAAGAGAAAATGTGCCGAGCAGGATTTCTGCAGCTCTTGATCGCAGACATTTTAGATAGAACACCCGTATGCAAAGTGAGAGCAGCGCAGGATTTGTGCATCCCTTCAACGCAAACGGTTATTTTGGATGACCCGTGTGCAACCACGTACAAACAATTTTGTAAGATTTGTCAATCCTTGTAACACTGCGATTTGTCCCAATATGGAGCTAAAAATCACTAGTAGTATCTAATTTTTGCAACCAAAATTCAGTAATTAAGCATAGATTTCATTCATAGATTAAGCAGTTGTTCTTAATTTATACAAACAGTTCAACTCGACAGCTGAACCGACCAAACTTTTCCCCAATTGTTGCCGACCACGTACTGAAATAGCTAGTTCAACTATATATACTAGCTAATTTTAAGTACGTTGTACAGTTCCACCATATCTATAGTCAGATGAACTAAACAAAATAGCCCCTAAATACTACTACTACTGCAGAGGGGCTTTGTACTACTTTCGGCTGCCTCTCCTCTGCCGAGCGTGCTCAGTAAGAGGCGGAGGAGGAGGAGCCTACCGATGAGCCGGGCACCCGCAATGCGGTACCTGCCGCTAATGCAGCTTCAGCGACGCTCGCCTAGAACGCCCTCTGCCGCTCCAGATGACCCCTCTCGAAGCGGTGGTTCTCCTAGTAGATCTCCTTATTCCTCGCCTCTGAGGCTGTGTGTGCCGCTACCACTGCGGCGGTAAGGCTCTTTGCATGCTTGACGAGGCGCTCATCCTCCTCCCGCAGGAACTCGGTGTAGCGCGCAAGGTCGCTGTCGCATGTGCGGGCATCCACCTCCGCCTCCTGCCTTTAGGCGTCGGTGGCGGAGCGGGTGATGACCCCGGCGATCGATGGTGGGCTGGCGCCCACGGCGGCCGACGACGGGGTGGCGGCCATGACCACCACCTCCCACCTTCGGGCCATGGTGGCGGAGTGGGTGATGGCCACAGTGGCCGGCAGTGGGGTGGCGGCCGTGACGGCCATCTCCCGCCTTTGGGCCGCGGCGGCGGATCGGGCGATGGACCTGGCTTTCGACGATGGTGTGGCGGCAACGGCGGCCGGCAACAGCTGCCGACGAGCACCGGCGGCGGAGCGTGTGCACTACAAAAAAAGACACATCCATGACATTTTGGGCCGAACGAATTTTTTTCTATCATACTTATGACACTTCTATGACGATAACTGTGACAAAACCCGGTATCATCATAGATGTGGTGGGCTCCTACTTCTATGACAAAAAATCATGACAGAAAATGGGCTTTTTGTCTTGGGCGGGCCGGAGACGCAGCTGCATGACATTCTTTGGGCCGTCCATGACGGAAAAAACCATGGTAGAAGCAAGGGCGAGGAAAAAATCGGGGTCTTCCCGGTTACGGTGGGTGGTCGGGGTCGAGCGATGCACGGCGGTTTGCGCATTTATCTTGTACACGCACGCGCGTGGGTGCGAGATGAACATGACCCTGTGGAGGGCTGGATGAACAGGACGACCCCGTGAAGGGTTGGATGAAAGTAGACGGTGGAGGGGCTGGATGAGCGAGGCCCGTGGGTGGTGGTTGAGCAGAGCCCATGGAGAGGCTGGTTGAGCGATGGCGGTGGAGTAAGCGCGGTGGAGGCTGGATGAGCAGGAGCCCGTGGATGAATAGTCGCAGGTGGAGGCTGGAGGAGGTCGACGGTGGATGAATAGTAGCCCGTGGAGGCTGGAGGGGGTCGATGGTGGAGATGAGCGAGATCCGTGGAGTCCTGTTTTGCATGCGCCACACCCTCCCGATGAACAGGACCCCCGTTTTGACCGTAGCGCTCCAACATAAGTCCGTTTCCTCCATTTTGTGGTACGCCACACCCCTCACGATCAACATGACCCCGTTTCGACCGTAGGAGGTCCAACACAAGTTCGTTTTCCTCTGTTTTGCGGTACGCCAGACCCCTCCCGATGAACAGGATCCCGTTTCGAACGTGGCCGGTCGAACACAAAGCCGTTTCCTCCGTTCTGTGGTACGCCGGGCCTCGTTTCCATCGGCTGTTCCATCCAATCCCTCCCGATGAGCACGACGACGCATTCCATTCCGACCCAGCCGATTGGCTCCCCATAAACACGACGACGACGTTGTAGTTTTCTTTTATAAACTAAACTAGTGCTAAAACAAGAAACAAAAAGATACGATTGCAAGATCTAAAGATATACCTTCAAGCACTAACCTCCCCGGCAATGGCGCCAGAAACTGCTTGATGTCTACTACGCAACCTTCTTCTTGTAGACGTTGTTGGGCCTCCAAGTGCAGAGGTTTGTAGGACAGTAGCAAATTTCCCTCAAGTGGATGACCTAAGGTTTATCAATCCGTGGGAGGCATAGGATGAAGATGGTCTCTCTCAAACAACCCTGCAACCAAATAACAAAGAGTCTCTTGTGTCCCCAACACACCCAATACAATGCTAAATTGTATAGGTGCACTAGTTCAGCGAAGAGATGGTGATACAAGTGCAATATGGATGGTAGATATAGGTTTTTTTAATCTGAAAATATAAAAAAAAGCAAGGTAACAAGTGGTAAAAGTGAGCATAAACGGTATTGCAATGCTAGGAAACAAGGCCTAGGGTTCATACTTTCACTAGTGCAAGTTCTCTCAACAATAATAACATAATTGGATCATATAACTATCCCTCAACATGCAACAAAGGGTCACTCCAAAGTCACTAATAGCGGAGAACAAACGAAGAGATTATGGTAGGATACGAAACCACCTCAAAGTTATTCTTTCCAATCAATCTGTTGGGCTATTCCTATAAGTGTCACAAACAGCTCTAGAGTTCATACTAGAATAACACCTTAAGACACAAATCAACCAAAACCCTAATGTCACCTAGATACTCCAATATCACCTCAAGTATTCGTGGGTATGATTATACGATATGCATCACACAATCTCAGATTCATCTATTCAACCAACACATAGAACCTCAAAGAGTGCCCCAAAGTTTCTACCGGAGAATCAAGACGAAAATGTGTGCCAACCCCTATGCATAAGTTCATGGGCGGAACCCGCAAGTTGATCACCAAAACATACATCAAGTGAATCACGTGATATCCCATTGTCACCACAGATACGCACGACAAGACATACATCAAGTGTTATCAAGTCATTAAAGACTCAATCCAATAAGATTTCTTCTAAGGGAAAACTCAATCCATTACAAGAGAGTAGAGGGGGAGAAGCAACATAAGATCCAACTATAATAGCAAAGCTCACGATACATCAAGATCGTGCCAAATCAAGAACACGAGAGAGAGAGAGAGAGAGAGAGGGAGAGAGAGATCAAACACATAGCTACTGGTACATACCCTCAGCCCCTGAGGGTGAACTACTCCCTTCTCGTCATGGAGAGCGTCGGGATGATGAAGATGGCCATGGTGAGGTTCCCCCGGCGTGAGTCTTGGAACAGGTCCCGATTGGTTTTGGTGGCTCAGAGGCTTGCGGCGGCGGAACTCCCGATCTATTCTGCCCCAAGTTTTTAGGGTATATGGATATATATAGGTGGAAGAAGTACGTCAGGGGGCCCACGAGGGTGGAGGGCGCGCCCTAGGGGGTGGGCGCGCCCCCTACCTTGTGGCTCCCTCGTTTCTTTCTTGATGTGCACTCAAAGTTTATCCGGTAGCCTTCCTTCCAAAAATAACTTCTCTAGTTGGTTTCATTCCGTTTCGACTCCGTTTTATATTCATTTAGTTCGAAACACTGAAACAAGGGAAAAACAGGAACTGGCACTGGGCTCTGGGTCAATAGGTTAGTCCCAAAAATAATATAAAAGTGTAAAATAAAGCCCATAAACATCCAAGATGGATAATATAATAGCATGGAACAATCAAAAATTATAGATACGTTGGAGACGTATCAGCCGTTTTTTGCCTATTTCAGAGTTTCGCAGAAAAAGAATATCAAATGGAGTCCAAACGGAATGAAACCTTCTGGAACGTGATTTTTGGAACAAACGTGATACAGAGGACTTGGACCCTACGTCAAGACATCAAACAGGAGGCCACGAGGTAGGGGGCGCGCCTACCCCCTCCCCCCCAGACGCGCCCTCCACCCTCGTGGGCCCCCTATTGCTCCACCGACGTACTCCTTCCTCCTATATATACCTACGTACCCCCAAACTACCAGATACGGAGCAAAAAACCTAATTCCACCGCCGCAACCTTCTGTACCCGTGAGATCCCATCTTGGGGCCTGTTCCCGAGCTCCGCCGGAGGGGGCATCGATCACGGAGGGCTTCTACATCAACACCATAGCCTCTCCGATGAAGTGCGAGTAGTTTACTTCGGACCTTCGGGTCCATAGTTATTAGCTAGATGGCCTCTTCTCTCTTTTTGGATCTCAATACAATGTTCTACCCCTCTCTCGTGGAGATCTATTCGATGTAATCTTATTTTGTGGTGTGTTTGTTGAGACAGATGAATTGTGGGTTTATGATCAAGTTTATCTATGAACAATATTTGAATCTTTTGAATTCTTTTATGTATGATTGGTTATCTTTGCAAGTCTCTTCGAATTATCAGTTTGGTTTGGCCTACTAGATTGATCTTTCTTGCAATGGGAGAAGTGCTTAGCTTTGGGTTCAATCTTGCGGTGTCCTTTCCCAGTGACAGTAGGGGCCACAAGGCACGTATTGTATTGGTTTCATCGAGGATAACAAGATGGGGTTTATATCATATTGCATGAGTTTATCCCTCTACATCATGTCATCTTACTTAATGCGTTACTCTGTTCTTTTGAACTTAACACTCTAGATGCATGCTGGATAGCGGTCGATGTGTGTAGTAATAGTAGTAGATGCAGGAAGGAGTCGGTCTACTTGTCTCAGACGTGATTCCTATATACATGATCATACCTAGATATTCTCATAACTATGCTCAATTCTGTCAATTGCTCAACAGTAATTTTTTCACCCACCGTAAAATACTTATGCTCTTGAGAGAAGCCACTAGTGAAACCTATGGCCCCGGGTCTATTTTCCATCATATTAATATTCCAACACTTAGTTATTTTTATTTCATTTTATTTTATTTTGCATCTTTATCATAAAAAATACCAAAATATTATCTTATCATATCTATCGGATCGACTCTAAATAAGTGACCGTGTAGGGATTGACAACCCTTATCGCGTTGGTTGCGAGGATTTATTTGTTTGTGTAGGTGCGAGGGACTCGTGCGTGGCCTCCTTGGATTGATACCTTGGTTCTCAAAAACTGAGGGAAATACTTACGCTACTTTGCTGCATCACCCTTTCCTCTTCAAGGGAAAACCAACGCAGTGCTCAAGAGGTAGCACCCGTCCGGTGGGTCCCTGCTGTCAAGTGGAGGAATCATTATTTTCCGTGTAATAAGGACGCACTTCCTTGCTGCGGCCGTGGACCCAGCTGTCAGCCTCTCCACGTACAGTCCACGTCCCATGGAAGCCGTTCCTTGACCACGTTGACCACGCCGCGCCGAGAGCACCAGGACGGTGGACGACGGCGAGGCCTAGGAAGGGGACGAGGCGGAGCCGTGGAGGACGCGGCAGTGGATGCCCACGCGTAGAGGAGCATGAGGGTTCGTTGGTTTGCTGCGGTGTGAGCCTGCCGTCGCCGCAGAATAACAGGGGGTGTGGGTGAGTAGAGGGATGGCCTGGCCAATGGTGGGAGTAGTAGGGGGCGGTGAGGCCTCCGCGGCATCGTGGCCGACCACGGGAGGCAGGAGCACAAGGCACGACCGGCGCTGGTTTGGGCGGCTAGAGCAAGAAGACTAGAGGTTGAAGAAGCACTACGACTGTTGGGTGGACATCGTACGGTCACTGGAGCTAGAATCATGCATATTGACTAAGTTGACAAAGCCCTCCGTCCCCGTCAACTTAGTAGGCCCACAAGTCAGCCTCCCACTACACTACTAGGGAAAAGCCTAGCAGTAGCACGGGTTTTAGGCCTATCAGTAGCGCGGGCAGGAGCTCTACTGATAAGGCGCTACAGCTAAAGCTTAGTAGCAGCGTGCCTGGACCCGCGTTGCTGCTAAAATGATCTAGTAGTAGCGCTTCTCCTGAGCAGCGCTGCTGGTAATTAGTAGTAGCGCTCCTCCTTGCCCGCGCTACTACTATTATTTAGTGTTTTATTTCTTTTTTATTTCATGTTGTATTTTATACACCTTTACACAATTTTTCATACAACAGGAATTTAGAGACTGTTTTACATCATAATGAGTAGGTGAAACAACAGGACTAGTTTCAAGTGGATGGACATCCACTTGAAACTAATCCATGATTCTTTCACCCAATGATATAATAAATATCATATCATATCATTAACAACTTATCATCATAATACATCATTCTCATATAACACCTCCTCAAGATCATCGTTTTCATCAATGAGACATCACATAGCAAATTGGTCACTAGTCGTAATCACAAGTACTCCTCATCATCAACTCTAACACATTGTATCACATAATAAACATATTGTACCTCATAGGACCTACTACATTCTCTTAGGACCTACTATATTCTCTAAGGTAAAATAGCAAAAACAAGATTGCCCCGACTCTCCATTATGGAGAATGGAGATTATCATGTCTCCAATTCTTGCCTTTAAGCTTAATGTTACTTCCAAGAACCTCCTTGCGAATGTCCAAACATTTTTCCATTCTTTGATTAGCATGTGTTCACGGTTTTAGAAATCCGATATGCACAGGTGAGATCCGTAGGATGACCTGGCTGTATGTTCGTAACTTCAAGGCGACCATTGTAATACATCGGATGAGGCACACAATCCATCGGGATTTTCTGTTGAAAAACATAGTAATAACTTCGTAGTTAGCAATGATGTACTAGTTTTGGAAGTATGCAAAAGATGCACGGATGTCGTAATAGTAAAAATCTTACCAGGTATCTCCATAGAAGTTATCGTGGTTCAACACGTGCACTAGTGGCACGTGTTCACCATAATTGGAGGAGTTCGATAATAGGTATTGTAATTCTCAAAGAAAGTACAATAAGCAATCGATGACTTTTCTCCTTATAAGTTAATTCAGATCCATCGATTGTAGTGGGTTTTGTCTACCATCTTACGCACATTCTTTGAAGATTCAAAATAAGCTGTCAATGGAAATAAGTTGTCAACTATTTTGAAATAAACAATATAAATTAGTTAATAACTATGTTTGAGAAACTCACATTGCGGTAGAATCAAAAGCGTATCAACAAGGATCCAAATGTCCATATTGTCTTGCTCGATGTTAGGATCACCAAGATACATGGTGACAATCATACCCTCATAAAAACCATACATTTCGCAAAGTGCTTCCCAATTTTGGCAACCAAAATGGGTTACGCTCTGAGCATTGTACAGATTTACTTCAAAATCCATATCATGATGGGTCCTTAGGTGTATTTTCTTTGTTTCAAAATTTTCATGGTCTTCAAAACCCATCCTCTCCAAGACATAGCGTCTTGCATGGCATGGGATAAGCTAGTCGAATTGTAAAAGATGAAAATTAGATGTTGAAATAGTTGAAGTCATGCTTAATTACGAAAAAAACTCTTGTCGTTGCTATGCGTACCGTTTCAACATCGAAGGTCTCCTCGAGCTTAATGTTTGAAGCGATCTTAGTCGTCCAGCTCAACGAACCTGCCGCACATACCTCGATCGTTGTGGCACCAGCTGCACTCCCGGGAGGCCGTTGTCCGAAAGTACGACATTTCCTATGTTCATAATTCAAAGATTAAACTTGTACAATTAAATATATGTACTAAAAACCTAAATTAGATCATTATTTTTCGAGAAAATCCAGGCCTCTCGATATTTCCTACATATTCTAGCACAAGTCATGCCAGAATTCATGGAAAAATCCGGCATGACCTTTGCTAAGAAAGGACATATCGAGCGTCTGAAATTTGCCGGAACGGAAATTAATCAACACTCCGGCAAAACATAGGCCACTCGGAGGTCTAAACTGAACATGAACGGCCACTTGGGCAACCACATATCCTATTTGAGCAACAAAAGATATACATGGATATTTGGCTGGTCTCACCTCGATGTCAGAGGGGGTCGGTGACGGAGACGACGGCGGGGATGATGGAGGGGTCCTTGATTTCTGCAAAAGTAAAAACCGTATAAGTTATCACTAATACATCCCGAATAATTGCTTAAACTAAAAAATAACAACAAATATGACATGTTCAACTAGTTTTATTAATTCAACTAGTTCTTACTAAATATAAACTTACTATAAATAGAATATGTGGTTCAACTAGTTATATTAATTATCTTACTAAAAAACTAGTTCTTTCTAAAAATAAAGTAGTTCAACTAGTTATATTAATTATCTTACTAAAAATACATTAGTTCTATTAATTCAACTAGTTCAACTAGTTTATTAATTTACTTACAAACTAGTTCAACTACAACTAAAGTAGTTCAACTACAACTACTATTAATCATACTTCCCTAGTTAACTAATACCATCACTACTGGTAATATGAAAAAAAACATTTGAAAATATCTTATATATAATCCTAACACTAAATAAACTAGTTTTATTAACTACTTACTAAATAAACTAGTGCTATTAACCACTTACTATTAATAAACTAGTTCTATTAAGCACTTACCAAATAAACTAGTTCTATTGAGTACCTAATATAAATAAACTAGTTATATTAATCACTTACTAAAAAAAATTCTATTAAACACTTGCTAAAAATTCTACTACCCTAGTTTTACCCTAAATTTTCTTACTTCTATTTTATTCAAAACACCTACGATTTGCAAGAACAGAGACAAGGGAGGGAGGGAGGAGAGAGGAGGGGGAGCGGGCGGCCGGAGGAGGAGGAGGGAGGGGCGGTGGGAGGAGGGCTGCCGGTGAAGGAGGGAGGAGGGGGCGGCCGCAGGCGGAGGGAGGAGGGCACGGTGGGAGGAGGAGGGAGGAGGGCATGGTGGGAGGAGGAGGCACGGAAGGAGGGAGTACCTCGGTGGCGGATGGACGACGGCGGCGGCGGCGTCGAACGATGGTGAGGTCGAGAGCGGCGCGGTGAGGTCGAGAGCGGAGGGGGTAGGGGAGGCGGCGGCGACCGTGAGGTCGAGAGCGGCGACGGGCGGCAGCGGTGAGGTTGAGGGCGGCCTCAGGCGGCGGCGGTGAGGGCAGGCTCGGGCTCGGGCGGCGGCGATAGAGGAGTAGGGGAACAGGGGAGGAGGACTTAGTGAAATTTTGGGCGGGGTTAAGTCGAACTAACAGTAGCGCACTTTAGGAACCGCGGTATAGCTAAATTAGCTATAGCGCATTTTACGGAAAAACGCTACTGCTAAGTCTAAGCACGCATCAAAAAATACATTGGCCATCAATGATCTTTTTGTGTACAATCTGAATTGTCAATATGAGTCCACTCCGGTAGGAACTGGAGAGGACTCATATTGCGCCACAAATTCTACACATAGAGTTGAGTGAAGACCAACTGGTTGTGATAGTTTCAGAAGTAACATATTTAAGGTGGTAAACACCACATTCACGGAGCAAGGTGGGACTTAACTTGTGGGCTGATCGTAGCGATGGCGATTTTCTTAGAAGCGCTGCTGCTAACTTCTATAGCAGAGCGCGGTTCAAGATAGGGCGCTACTGCTATAACTAGCTGGGTTCTTGGTCATGGCAATTAGAGCGATGCGCGGTTTGGCGTGGGCGCCATCGCTATTTTCCTTTCAGCAGCGCGTTTGCTATCACGCGCTGCTGCTAAATAGCAGTAGCGTTGTATTTTGAGGAGCGCTGCTGGTAAGATTCTGTGTATAGGCTTTTCCCTAGTAGTGCTATACTGGGTCACAGCTAGTAGGGGAGTATTCATTTTTTGTGCGTAATAAGGAGGCACTTCCTTTCATGTGAAGATATAGCTGGTGGGTCCGAGCTGTCAGTGGCGGTAACGTTTTTTCGCGAAATACAGAGGCCCTTTCGGTGGGTCATAGATTTCAGGTGGAGGAATCATTATTTTGCGCGTAATAAGGAGGCATTTCCTTGCGTGCGTCCGTGGACCCAGCTGTTAGCCTCTCCACGTACAGTCCACTTCAGATGCATGTCGGTCATTGATCACGTTGACTAGGCCACACCGAGAGCACCAGGGCGGTGGACGACGGTGATTCCTAAGAAGGGAACAACATGGAGCCAGGGAAGACTCGGCAGTTGTTTCCCACGCGGAGGGGAGTACGACTGTACGAGGGTTTATGGTTAAATCGCCGTCGCGGAGAATAACAGCAGGTGTGGGTGAGTGGAAGGATGGCTAGGCGATGATGGGAGTACGTTGGGGGTGAGCCTGCTTGCAAAGCACAACCGGCCAAGGGGAGGAGGGCGAGCAGTCCACGGCGCTTGTTTGAGCGGTTGGAGCAGGAAGAACAGAGATTGAAGAAGACGACGGCCGTTGGATGGACATCCAACGATCCTTTGCTGTCGTCAACCTTTTTAGGGAAGCCTCAAATCTGTGGAAAACAGCATACAGCCCATCTGCCATTATTTCTAATAATTTACAGCCCATTTGCTAATTCTTAAGGGTTTTTTTGGAGCCCATATTCTTTTTGTTACCATTACAGCCCATATTATGGCCACGGTTAAAAATTATCGACATTTGCATATTTCAAAAGCGGTCCGAACTGTTTTAATTCGAAATTTCGAGTCACGTTCAAACTGATTTTAAAAATAAATGTATATCAATATAAAATCCGACAAATTGTCCACGCATAAAAATCAATGCAATTTAAAATCTCGAAATGAAAAAAAGAAATTTGAAACTAATTGCCGGTTTGATGTGTTTTAAAAATGTACAACCCATTTCTCATTACTGATAGGCCATTTTCTCGGCCAGCCGAATGAAGCTCTCCTCGTCTTGAAAGATTTATAGCCTAACAGGCCTGACAAAGCGACTTACTTGGAAAATCACAAAAAAACTGGGTTGTGGCCGTGGACCTAGCTGCGGCCATGGACCCAGCTGTCAGCCTCTCCATGTACAGTATTCTTCCGATGGAAGTCGGTCGTTGACCACATTGACCACGCCGCGCCGAGAGCACCAAGGCGGTTGACGATGGCGACGCCTAGGAAGGGGACGACGCGGAGCCGGGGAAGACACGGCAGTGGATGCCCACGCGGAGAGGAGTACGAGGGTTCACTGGTTCGGCTGCCGTGTGAGGCTGCCGTCGCCGCAGAATAACAGGGGGTGTGGGTGAGTAGATGGATGGCCTGGCCAGCGGTGGGAGTATTAGGAGGCGGTGGGGCCTCCGTGGCATCACAGCCGGCCACGGGAGGCAGGAGCACGTGGCACGACTGGCGCTGGTTTGGGCGGCTGGAGCAAGAAGACCAGAGGTTGAAGAAGCACTACGGCCGTTGGGTGAACATCGTACGGTAGCTGGAGCTAGAATTGTTCATATTGACTAAGTTGACAAAGCCCTCCGTCCCCGTCAACTTGGTAGGCCCACAAGTCAGCCTCCCACTATGCTGGGTTCCAGCTGGCAGGGGGAGTATTCATTTTTTTTGTGCGTAATAAGGAGGCACTTCCTTGCGTGCGAAGATAGCTGGTGGGTCCAACCCGTCAGTGGGGGGCACGTTTTCTTCGCCAAATACGAAGGCCCTTCCGGTGGGTCCCAGATGTCAGGTGGAGGAATCAAAGACTTGAGAAGGCGTACAGAACAAGCTAGTGTACCGTTAAAGAGACGTTGCTGAGTTTTAGCAAAAAGAGAGATGTGCTCCTGTAGCTAGTTCGAATCCAAACCTAGACTATGACTATATATGGTGCTATGCTACTCTGCAAGTAATGAAACTGACATATCCAACATTCTCTTCTCCTCTTCTCTACTTACTCCGCCTAGCATGAGAAGCTCTGGCCGCAGCAACCATGTTCGCTGGCTGCTCGTCCACCTGCTCTTCAGCAGGCAACAACCGGATATGCGCCAAGTCGCCACCCGTACCAACGCCTGTGGGTCTCATCACACCCCCGCCGGCATGCGCACCGTAGCCGGTTGCTCATCACAACCCGCTGCCGTTGGTGTGGTGCCACTGCTGCAAATCACGCAGAGTCAACCGTCGCGTCTCAACCACAATCCTCAACCCTGGCCGAGTCTTCTACAAATGCCCGAATCATGGGGTAATAATATGTTTAAGTGTTGTTTTGCTGCTTTCAGTTGCTGATTTTTTTAATAGTTTGGTTGATGATCTTCCAATTTGATTCATGCAGAAAAGGGAAGATTCGTGTGATTTGTATTTCTGGGAAGTTGCTGATGTGGGTGAGTGCAACTACGCTGATTATTTGGTTAGCCGAGGAATCCCAATACCAGCAGGTTGGGGTGTTGGACAAGTAACTGGAGGAGTGGCAGAAGAGGAAGATGCAGAGCAGAAGGTTAAAGATGCAGTTCCTCTTATCACGACCAAGCAACAGCTGCTGAACGGCCTTGACAGCAATGAGGAGATGAAAGAGCTTGTGAAGATAATGGGCAAAATCGATGTGCTCTGTAGGATGATTGTCTCTTTATTTGCAGTGTATGTAGCACTCATGATGTATTCAGTGGCTATGACATGAGCACTTTGTTGAAACTAGTAATGAATGAAACATGTGTAGCAGGCTGGGCGTAGTGTTGTGAACATCTGATGATTTCTATTAATGGAAATCAGGGGGTATCCCCTTTTGCTCATAAATAAATAAATAGTATAGGCCCTTTTGGTAATAAATACATAAATTAGCAGAGGCCCTGTCGTCTCTGCTTTGTTCTTATTCGAAGACGTCGAGAAAATTGCAGTCCAATAGCGAACTATGCCATCAAATTCAAGTTTCACAGCCAAATATGAGTACAACTAAACAACAACGTCATCATGTTTTAGTCGTCATACAATCACCAAACACAAATCAGCATACATAACAAGTGATGTTCTCACAGGAAAATACTAAACAACATGTTCATCAGGTTTCAGTTGTCATAGCAAACACAATTTCACATAGTAGATAAAAAATGTCTTCTGACAGGCAAATACGACAAAAGCAATGTAATCATCATCCGCAGCAGCAGCTTCAACATCTTCGCCATGTGTATCGATCGAATCGTAATTCCCCACGGTGTCATCTTCTTTTCTTCGTCCTCAACGTCCTCGAGCGTTGGCTTCTTCTTGATCAACTCTTGTATGTCCACAAAGACGACATGCAATCTTTTCACCGCGTCATTGACGTGATGGTTCTCAAAGATATTATGAACATCTGTGTTATCTTGTACATCGAGCAAGCGGTGTAAGCATCGTCGTCTCCAACGTATCTATAATTTTGATTGCTCCATGCTACTTTATCTACTGTTTTAGGCAATATTGGGCTTTATTATCCACATTTATATTATTTTGGGACTAACCTATTAACCGGAGGCCCAGCCCAGATTTGCTTGTTTATGCCTATTTCAAAGGTTTCGAGGAAAAGGAATATCGACGGAGTCAAAACGAACGAAATCAATGGAGAAGTTATTTTGGAAGGAAACCCACTGATGGACTTGGACCCCACGTCGAAGATATGGGAGGTGCTCACGAGGGTGGGGGGCGCGCCCTCCCCCCCTAGGCGCGCCCCCCTACCTCGTGGGGCCCCCGTAGCTCCACCGACGTACTCCTTGCACCCATATATACTTTCGTACCCTAAAACTTCCAGAACAGAAGATAGATCGGGAGTTCCGCCGCCGCAAGCCTCCAGAGCCACCAAAAACCAATCGGGCCCCTTTAGGTACCCACGGGGAGGGATCCATCTCCGGTGGCCATCTTCATCATCCCGGCGCTATCCATGACGAGGAGGGAGTAGTTCACCCTCGGGGCTGAGGGTATGTACCAGTAGCTATGTGTTTGATCTCTCTCCCGTGTTCCATCTATGGCACGATCTTGATGTTTCCCGAGCTTTGCTATTGTAGTTGGATCTTATGATGTTTCTCCCCCTCTACTCTCTTGTGATGAATTGAGTTTCCCCTTTGGAGTTATCTTATCGGATTGAGTCTTTTATGAGAACACTTGATGTATGTCTTGGTGATCAACTTGCGGGTTTCGTGACATTGGGAACCTATGCATAGGGGTTGGCACACGTTTTCTTGATTCTCCGGTAGGAACTTTGGGGCACTCTTTGAAGTACTTTTATGTTGGTTGGATAAATCTGAGATTGTGTGATGCATATCGTATAATCATGCCCACGGATACTTGAGGTGACAATGGAGTATCTAGGTGACATTAGGGTTTTGGTTGATTTGTATCTTAAGGTGTTATTCTAGTACGAACTCTTTTATAGATCGATCCGAAAGAATAGCTTTGTGGTGGTTTCGTACCCGACCATAATCTCTATGTTTGTTCTCCACTATTAGTGTCTTTGGAGTGACTCTTTGTTGCATGTTGAGGGCTTGTCATATGTTCTATCTATGTTATTGTTGAGAGAACTTGCACTAGCGAAAGTATGAACCCTAGGCCTTGTTTCCTATCATTGCAATACCGTTTACGCTCACTTTTACCACTTGTTACCTTGCTGTTTTTATGTTTTCAGATTACAAAAACCTATATCTACTATCTATTTTGCACTTGTATCACCATCTCTTCGCCGAACTAGTGCACCTATACAATTTACCATTGTATTGGGTGTGTTGGGGACACAAGAGACTTTTTGTTATTTGGTTGCAGGGTTGTTTGAGAGAGACCATCTTCCTCCTACGCCTCTCACGGATTGATAAACCTGAGGTCATCCACTTGAGGGAAATTTGCTACTGTCCTACAAACCTGTGCACTTGCAGGCCCAACAACGTCTACAAGAAGAAGGTTGTGTAGTAGACATCAAACTCTTTTAAAGGCGCCGCTGCCGGGAGGCTAGGTAAGTGAAGGTATATCTTTAGATCTTGCAATCGAATCTTTTTGTTTCTTGTTTTAGCACTAGTCTAGTTTATAAAAGAAAATTACAAAAAAATGGAATTGAGTTTGTCTCATACGCTTCATCTTTTTAATATCTTTCGAGAGTATGATGGAAAGGAAAATTGTGCTCAAGTACTAGAAGAAGAATTACATAGAATTCTTGGCATAAAATATGTGAATGATGAGCATGATTGCAATGTTGTTAGTATGAATTCCTTGAATATCCATGATGCTAATGATATGCAAAGCCACAAGCTTGGGGAAGCTATGTTTGATGAAGATGATATTTTTTGTCCACCAAGCTTTGATGAGCAAATTTGCTATGATGAAAGCATGCCTCCTATCTATGATGATTATTGCGATGACATGTATGCTTTAAAGAATAATGATAACCATGAAACTTGTCATCTTGATCTTAATTTTCAATCACATAATAGTTATTTTGTTGAATTTGCTCCCACTACTATTCATGAGAAGAATTTTGCTTATGTGGAGAGTAGTAAGATTTCTATGCTAGTAGATCATGAAAAGAATGCTTTAGCTGCTGGTTATATTTTGGAATTCATTCATGATGCTACTGAAAATTATTATGAGGGAGCAACATATGCTTGTAGGAATTGCAATAATGTCAAGTTTCCTCTCTATGTGTTGAAAATCTTGAAGTTATGCTTGTTTTACCTTCCTATGCTAGTTGATTACTGTTCCCATAAGTTGTTTGCTCACAAAATCCCTATGCATAGGAAGTGTGTTAGAATTAAATGTGCTAGTCATATTCTTCATGATGCTCTCTTTATGTTTCAATTCTTATCTTTTATGTGAGCATCATTGAAATCATCATGCCTAGCTAGGGGCGTTAAACGATAGCACTTGTTGGGAGGCAACCCAATTTTATTTTAGTTTCTTGATTTTTGGTTCTGTTTAGTAATAAATAATACATCTAGCCTCTGTTTAGATGTGGTTTTATGTTTTAATTAGTGTTTGTGGCAAGTAGAACCTTTGGGAAGACTTGGGTGAAATCTTTATGATCATGCTGTAAAAAAACAGAAACTTTAGCGCTCACGAGATTAGCTTTAACTTTTTACTGGAGAGTGCTATTTAGTTGATTCTTTTTGCAGATGCTTACTAGTCAAATTCCTCAGGTCCACCAATTTATTTTATAATTTTTGGAGTTCCAGAAGTTTGCGTTAGTTACAGATTACTACAGACTGTTCTGTTTTTGACAGATTCTGTTTTCATTGTGTTGTTTGCTTATTTTGATGAATCTATGGCTAGTAAAATAGTTTATAATCCATAGAGAAGTTGGAATACAGTAGGTTTAACACCAATACAAATAAAGAATGAGTTCATTACATTACCTTGAAGTGGTCTTTGTTTTTCTTTCGCTAACGGAGCTCACGAGTTTTCTGTTAAGTTTTGTGTTGTGAAGTTTTCAAGTTTTGGGTAAAGATTCGATGGACTACGGAATAAGGAGTGTCAAGAGCCTAAGATTGAGGATGCCCAATGCACCCCAAGGTAATATTCAAGGACAACCAAGAGCCTAAGCTTGGGGATGCCCCGGAAGGCATCCCCTCTTTCGTCTTCGTTCATCGGTAATTTTACTTGGAGCTATATTTTTATTCACCACATGATATGTGTTTTTCTTGGAGCGTCATGTCATTTTGTTTTGTTTTGCTTGCTGTTAGTAATATTAATGTTTTGGATCTTTAGTTTCAATAAAAAAGTCAAGGATAGCCTTTGCCATGCTTATTTTGCTAGTATACATGTTGCTGTTTGAAAAAAGAAAGTTTATCGCTGTTGCAAAAATTCCCTAGAAAAGTCAGAGAGTGGTATAATGTTGAATATTTTTGCATATTGAGCTCTGATAAATTTATTACAGTTGGAATTTTAGTTCATATCTTTTGGAGTCAGGGAAGTATTCATACTCTTGCATTCTTTACAGACTGTACTGTTTTGGCAGATTGCTGTTATGTTTGCATTGTTTGCATATGTTTGCTTGTTTAATGATTCTATTTGAGGATAGGAGTATTAAATATGCAGAGGAATTTAGTATGCAATGTTGAATAATAATTTTAGTGATTTGTTACAGTAGAAAATGATAAGGTTTTGCATTGGTTTATACTAACCTATCTCACGAGTTCTTGTTGAGTTTGTTGTGAATGAAGCTTTTGATAAAAAGAGAAACCATGATATGAGAGGAGTTAAGGAGACACAAAAGTTCAAGCTTGGGGATGCCCAAGGCACCCCAAGATATTATTTCAAGAAGTCTCAAGCATCTAAGCTTGGGGATGCCCCGGTAGGCATCCTACCTTTCTTCTTCAACAATTATCGGTTAGTATCGGTTGAGCCTAAGTTTTTGCTTCTTCACATGAGTTGTGCTATCCTTGCATTGTAGTTTTCTTTAGCTTTTCTTGCTGTTTGAATAAAGTACCAAGATCTGAATTCTTTAATGAGAGAGAGCCATACATAATTTGGAATTTGTTAGAATACTCAATGTGCTTCACTTATATCTTTTGGAGTAGTTTGTTGTTTGCTCTAGTGCTTCACTTATATCTTTTAGAGCACAATGGTGGTTTTATTTTGAAGAAATATATGAACTCTCATGCTTCACTTATATTATTTTGAGAGTCGTTAATATCATGGTAATTTGCTTAATGTTAATATACTTGGTGTTCAAGATATGTGAAACTTTCTTTTGAGTGCGTTGAATACTAAGATAAGTTTGATGCTTGATAATTGTTTTGAGATATGGAGGTGATAATATCAAAGTCATGCTAGTTGAGTAGTTGTGAATTTGAGAAATGCTTGTGTTGAATTTAGCAAATCCCGTAGCATGCACGTATGGTTAAAGTTGTGTAACAAATTTGAAACATGAAGTGTACCTGGCTTGTGCATCCTTATGAGTGGCGGTCGGGGACGAGCGATGGTCTTTTCCTACCAATCTATTCCCCTAGGAGCATGCGCGTAGTACTTGATTTTTGATGACTTCTAAATTTTTGCAATAAGTATATGAGTTCTTTTGACTAATGTTGAGTCCATGGATTATACGGACTTTTACCTTTCCGCCATTGCTAGCCTCTTCGGTATCGCGCATTGCCCTTTCTCACCTTGAGAGTTGGCGCAAACTTCGCCGGTGCATCCAAACCCCGTGATATGATACGCTCTTTCACACATAAACCTCCCTATATCTTCCTAAACAGCTACCATACCTACTTATTATGGCATTTCCATAGCCATTCTGAGATATATTGCCATGCAACTTCCACCATCATCATCATGACATACTTTACTTTTGTCATATTGCCATTGCATGATCATGTAGTTGACATCGTATTTGTGGCAAAGCCACCATGCATTATTTTTCATACATGTCACTCTTGATTCATTGCACCATCCCGGTACACCGCCGGAGGCATTCATATAGAGGCATACCTTGTTCTAGTTTCGAGTTGTAATCCTCATGTTGTAATCAATAGAAGTGTGATGATCATCATTACTAGAGCATTGCCCAAATTTAAAAAAAAAAGAGAAAGGCCAAAAAGAAGAAAAAAAGAAAGGCCCAAAAAAAGAAAAGAAAAGGGCAATGCTACTACCTATTTTTCCACCCTTGTGCTTCAAAGTAGCACCATGTTCTTCATGTAGTGAGTCTTATATATTGTTCTTCAAAGTAGCACTTTGTTCTTCATGTAGTGAGTCTCATATATTGTGCTTCAAAGTAGCACCATGTTTTTCATATAGTGAGTCTCATAAGTTGTCCTTTTTATACTAGTGGTAATTTTTCATTATAGAACTTGGCTTGTATATTCCTACGATGGGCTTCCTCAAATGCCCTAGGTCTTCATGAGCAAGCAAGTTGGATGCACACCCACTAGTTTTCTTTTGTTGAGCATTCATAGCTCTAGTGCATCTGTTGCATGGCAATCCCTACTCCTCATGTTGACATCAATTGATGGGCATCTCCATAGCCTGTTGATTATCCTCGTCAATCCCCATCATCATATTCTATTCCACCCATAGTGCTATATCCATGGCTCACGCTCATGTATTGCGTGAAGGTTGAAAAAGTTATAGATTATTTAAGTATGAAACAATTGCTTGGCTTGTCATCGGGGGTATAGAAGTTGAGAACATATTTGTGTGACGAAAATGAAGCATAGCCTAACTATATGATTTTGTAGGGATGAACTTTCTTTTTCCATGCTATTTTGAGAAGACATGATTACTTTGATTAGTATGCTTGAAGTATTATTATTTTTTATGTCATTATGAACTTTTGTCTTGAATCTTTCGGATCTGAATATTCATATCACAAGTAAGAAGAATTACATTGAAATTATGCCAAAGTATCACTCCGCATCAAAATTCTTTTTATCATTTACCTTTCGAGGACGAGCAGGAATTAAGCTTGGGGATGCTTGATACGTCTCCAACATATCTATAATTTTGATTGCTCCATGCTACTTTATCTACTGTTTTAGGCAATATTGGGATTTATTATCCACTTTTATATTATTTTGGGACTAACCTATTAACGGAGGCCCAGCCAGATTTGTTGTTTTATGCCTATTTCAGGTGTTTGAGGAAAAGGAATATCGGACGGAGTCAAACGAACGAAATCAATCGGAGAAGTTATTTTGGAAGAAACCCCACCGATGGACTTGGACCCCACGTCGGAAGATACGGGAGGTGCTCACGAGGGTGGGGCACGCCCCCCCGGCGCGCGCCTGCCTCGTGGGGCCCCCGTAGCTCCACCGACATACTCCTTGCACCCATATATACCGTCGTACCCTAAAACTTCCAGAACAGAAGATAGATCGGGAGTTCCGCCGCCGCAAGCCTCCAGAGCCACCAAAAACCAACCGGGACCCCTTTCCGGTACCCTGCCGGAGGGGGGATCCATCTCCGGTGGCCATCTTCATCATCCTGACACTATCCATGACGAGGAAGGAGTAGTTCACCCTCGGGGCTGAGGGTATGTACCAGTAGCTCTGTGTTTGATCTCTCTCTCTGTCGTGTTCCATCTATGGCATGATCTTGATGTTTCCCGAGCTTTGTTATTGTAGTTGGATCTTATGATGTTTCTCCCCCTCTACTCTCTTGTGATGAATTGAGTTTCCCCTTTGGAGTTATCTTATCGGATTGAGTCTTTTATGAGAACACTTGATGTATGTCTTGGTGATCAACTTGCGGGTTTCGTGACATTGGGAACCTATGCATAGGGGTTGGCACACGTTTTCTTGATTCTCCGGTAGGAACTTTGGGGCACTCTTTGAAGTACTTTTATGTTGGTTGGATAAATCTGAGATTGTGTGATGCATATCGTATAATCATGCCCACGGATACTTGAGGTGACAATGGAGTATCTAGGTGACATTAGGGTTTTGGTTGATTTGTATCTTAAGGTGTTATTCTAATACGAACTCTTTTATAGATCGATCCGAAAGAATAGCTTTTAGGTGGTTTCATAGCCGACCATAATCTTTACGTTTGTTCTCCACTATTAGTGTCTTTGGAGTGACTATTTGTTGCATGTTGAGGGCTTGTCATATGTTCTATCTATGTTATTATTGTTGAGAGAACTTGCACTAGCGAAAGTATGAACCCTAGGCCTTGTTTCCTATCATTGCAATACCGTTTACGCTCACTTTTACCACTTGTTACCTTGCTGTTTTTATATTTTCAGATTACAAAAACCTATATCTACTATCTATTTTGCACTTGTATCACCATCTCTTCGCCGAACTAGTGCACCTATGCAATTTACCATTGTATTGGTTGTGTTGGGGACACAAGAGACTTTTTGTTATTTGCTTGCAGGGTTGTTTGAGAGAGACCATCTTCCTCCTATGCCTCTCACGGATTGATAAACCTTAGGTCATCCACTTGAGGGAAATTTGCTACTGTCCTACAAACCTGTGCACTTGCAGGCCCAACAACGTCTACAAGAAGAAGGTTGTGTAGTAGACATCAGCGTCATCTTGTTGTGCAACTTCATTAAACGAATTCCTCTGCTCAAACCTTTGCAATACTCTCTAGTCATCACTACGTACAAATGTGTCTTCCAAGAAAAATATCTGTGTTGCTTGATTTGCCAAAATAAAAGGCTCGTTGGTCTGGTACGCCTCCTTGACATTGATGGATTTGAAATAATCATCAGCTCTGGGCTTTGCGATCCTGGAAAACAGGTTATACCAACGACAGCACAACAGAACCACACACCGATGATCCTCGAAACTGGATATATACTACAACTGAACAATGTATGTTATGTTAGCATACATTTTAGTTGTCTCTTTTTCATACGTATTCGTGCTCATGATGGCACTGTTTTGTGTCTTCCGGCCTTTGTCTCGTGCAAGGGTGTTGTAGCGCACATCTCCAACAACACAAGATTCATAATGTCTTACCCGAGTATCAGGACCCATTGCTAGTGAGTAAAGGGCATCATCAACTGCCTGCCCATCCTCCCGAATTTGCTTAACCTATGATTAGAAAATAGACAAGCTGATCATCTTATGTACTCAATATATTAAAAAAAACTGACAGTGCAATTCAAAGCTTACATGGCTCTTGAACCATTTCGCAAATCCTGCCATAACAAATTTGTCAATGTTTCTTGGATTTTGCGGCAGTAACTCCTTTTTGTAGATGCTGCACAACATAGTGATCGCGTCAAACATCTAAATATATAAGAATGTGCTGCAAGTTTAGTAGATTACGATGTATAAGCTGCAGTACTTAGCACTTACTTGATATAAGGTAGTATCTCAGGACAGTTATTCAACACATACCAAACCATTTTGTCCAAATATTTAGGTTTGTCCTCTTGTCGACTCTTCCCTGTAACTTGAACAAAATAATCGAAAACATTGAACCCGGGATTGTCTTCACCCACCTCTTTGCTAAGCTGATCAGCTGTTTCAATGTATTTTGAGCAGAATGTCAACGCTTCTGTAGCAATGTAGGCCTCTGCAATGGAACCCTCGGGTCTAGCTTTGTTCC
The DNA here is from genome assembly GCA_021605205.1 of Aegilops longissima. Classification (NCBI taxonomy): domain Eukaryota; kingdom Viridiplantae; phylum Streptophyta; class Magnoliopsida; order Poales; family Poaceae; genus Aegilops; species Aegilops longissima. The sequence continues at coordinate 645,314,996 of CM038677.1, forward strand.
TAATATAGCCCTTGAAAGTGCCTAGCCGCCTTTCAATAGGGTACATCCAGCCATCTGTCTTCGACCTCTAAGTAGTGCCTCATCAGGTAGATGAACAGCCAAATGCACCATCACATCAAAGAAGGCTGGAGGATATATCTTCTCAAGGTCGCATAGGATAGTTGGTATCTTGTCTCTAAGACGCTCAAAAGCATCTATCCTGATATTTCTACTACAGAGTTCCCTGAAGAATTGTCCCAACTCTGCAACTGCTCTGTATAAGTCAGGGCGGCCAATCTCTAAGGATAATAGGTAAAACCCTTTAAAGTAGGACGTGGCAGTCATGGGTTTTCAACCCTTGTACCTTGTTTCCATCTGCATTGACTCTCTTTTCAGGGTTGGAAGCAAATCCATGTGGGAATCTCACACGTAATAGGACCTCGTAGAATTATTTTCTTTTTACCTTGTCCAAGACGTACACAGCTGGTGCCATATCCCGTGGTTTACCTTCATCTTGCACCAGCAAATCCTGTCTGATACCCAGGTGTGTCAAATCAATCCTAGATTTTAAGGTATCTTTCGTCTTGCCTTCAATATTAAGAAGTGTGCCGATAATGCTGTCACATATATTTTTCTCGATGTGCATCACACCAAGATTATGCCGCAGATCCAAATCGTTCCAATACTCCAAGTCCCACAAAGTTGACCTGCGGGTAAACAATAATCTATCTTCTGCCCTGCCACGCTTCCTTTTCCCGCTACCATTACTAGGATGGTTTCCTGGTGTAATATGCCTGACCTTCTCTAATTCCACTTGCAACTGATCGGCAGTGAGCCTCTTTGGTGCATCACGGTTTTCATGCTTTGCATTGAACACATGTCTTCGGTATTTTCTAGGATGCGGCTTGTCCTTGGCAAGGAAACGGTGGTGTCCAATGTAACAGATCTTGCTAAGTATTGCGATGACAATGATTCTGTCACAAATAACACATGCATTGTAACAATGTGTCGCTCAGCCTTAAAATAGTGCCCAAAGCCGGATAATCATGGATGCACCAAATTATAACAGCACGCAGAAAGAAATCAGCTGGTGGGCTGCTATATAGGTCTCGAGTGAGAACACCCCTCCATAGCTGTTGAAGTTCCTCCATAAGAGGCTCCATGAACAAATCAAAATCCTTTCCAGGACTTTTTGGACCTGGGATGAGCAAGGCCATCATGTAGTTTGATTCTTTGGTGCAGACATTTGGAGGCATGTTGTAAGGGATAACAAGCACTGGCCACATGCTATATGTGGCGCTCTGCTGGCCAAATGGGTTAGATCCATCTGAAGTTAAGCCATGTCTAATGTTTCTCGGGTGAGCAGCAAACTTTTTGTGTTTCCGATTGAAGCTTTTCCACTCACTACCATGTGATGGATGGATCATTACATTCTGATCTCTGTACTCCTGGTTCCTAGAATGCCACAGTACATCCTCTCTTGTTTCAGCGTCATGAAACAACCTTTTCAATCTTGGTGTAATTGGAAAATGTCTCACAACATTATGAGGAATCCTCTTCACAACATCGTCATCTTTCGATCTTGATGATTTGCATTTCGGGCATTCACTTAAGTTGTCATAATCCTTCCGGAACAGAACACAATTATTCTTACAAACATGGATCATATCATATCCAATTCCAACTGCACGAAGGAAATTCTTCTTTTTACTGTAGGTGTGTGGCAGCTCACATGCATCTAGGAAAGCTTTGCGGAAAGCAGCTAACATCGCATCGAATGATTTCTTGGTCATCCGCTCAGATGTCTTCACCTGAAGAAAGGTGACCATAGCTGAGAATACTGATAGCTTATTTCCTTGGGTGACAGCCACGTTGCATTGTTCCAACATGCGGCCCCACCGTTTTTCTTCTGCAGGTGAAATTTCACGGGATGCACGAGCATTTCGTAGCATTGTTTTAATGTTGGTCAAACTCACTGGCTCCGCCACCACCTCCTCCTCCTCATCTTCCACCTGAGCATCAGGCAGATCAAGATGGTGATCTACTGCTTCCACGTAGTCAATAACATTGACGTTCACAGCTTCACCATGATGAACCCACCTAGTATATGTGACCGACATCCCATACAAGTTTAGATGATTTTGCACGCTTGATCTGGGTCTTGTAACTGAATTCATACAACTGCTACACGGCAGAGCACATCTGATTTCGACCACCGTACTCAGCTCGATAAAGTTCATGAAGTTTTCAACCCCTCGACATATGCAAAGTGGAGAATCATCGAGCGAAGTTATCCAAGTCCCGCAATCATTAGACATACAAATTAGTTCTTCTACTAGATATTACAGGAAAAACATATATGCTTTTTTATGAAGTCTAGAAAAAAATACCTAGGTCGATGTCTAAAGCTATGGCAAGATATTTGGACGAGCAGATCTAAGTAACGAAATATATGTAAAGTTAATTCAGCAAACAGATTTGAGTGCTAAATTATGGCAGGCTATTTTAGCAGTCAATGAGGCCGAGCACACAGCCATCGAACTATTGAAGGCCATCGCAGCAACAAATATCGAGTATAAAACGGTGTAGAGCTATTTCACCTAACAGATTGGCTACTAGACCATGGCAATCTACGTCACAATAAATATATGGCAGGTTATTTTAGCAACTAATCGGCCTTGGCATGCCATCTCAGCTAAGCAGATTGAGTGCAGAACAGGGCAAGGAAGATTCTTAAGCAGAGCATATTGACCATAAACTACTTCGGCAAATAGTGAGATTAACAGCATCTATCATCTTACATTCAGCGCTACACCGACATGCACGGGCCTCAGTCTAGCATGCGCGTACCGTGGGGGAAGCTGACCGCCATGCGTCTCCACACGAATGTCGCCAGCGGTGGCGGCGCTGACCGCCGTGCGCCTCCACAAGAACGTCGCCAGTAGTGGCGGCGCGGCTAGAGGATGGTAGTCTACGAGAGCGTACTGTGGGAGCGAAAGGATCATCGTGCGTCCCCTGGACGAACAGCGCGCCGACGACGTCGGCTGGGGCGGGAGGGCGGCTTTAGCGAGCGAATGGAGTGGAGGGACGGGGTGGGTAATATTATTGGCTAGTTGGCGAAGGCGGTTGAATCTAGGATTTGGGGAAATTTTTAGTGGGGGAGGATTTTTAAATGCGGTGGGCGGGGAGTTTGGCGCATGGTCGGTTTCTCCAAGTGCAGTCCCACGTCGGTGAAGAGGCAAGCGAAGCACGTTACTTTCGCGTGAGCCATGTGCAGACCGAGCGTGTGTGGGGTGCAATGCGACCATGACGAAGTGCTGTGAGTGTACCGCCTTTTTTCCTTTTAAACTAGGTGCTTCGCCCCCTCAAAATAAAAAACTTGTTGCTACGCGCGATCCATCGATACTACTACTACTAATCCAGTAATCCCGACTAAAACGGCGCGGCCGGGTCTTTTCCCGCGCCATATGCTGGGAGGTTGGCTTAGTTGGGTTTTTTTAGGATGAGTAATGCTACGCCTACGTAATCCTAGTTACGTAATTAATGTAATGTGAAACGTGTGAGCTGTTGATTGTAGATTGGCGGAGGGAGGGGCCCACCACCATGAAAATCAGGGGAGGAGAGAGAGAGGCAATTTACGTTAACCCTTTTGTAGGTTCCCGTAGATGTAGAAAGATGTGAAATGCGTGAATGTGTAGTGGACGTACTATTGGAGTGCCTAAGATAAATTGTGTATGTATAAACCCTATGTATTTATTTTACTTCGCATGTTAGCTTTGTCTCGGTTCAATAAAAAGCAGAGTTGATGATGATGGTGTGCCTGTCATCCTGCAATATAGGCCGTCCGATCTATATCTAACGGATAGGAAGGAAACTATGACAATTTGCCTGCAGTCCTCTCCACATTTGCAGATAAGGCCTTCCCTCGTTCATCCTTTTCTCCCACAAGATCTTGATCTTCCGTGCAACGCACGAGCATCTTGCTAGTACTCCTAGAATATACTATATTATTGTGAAAGTTCATATACACCGCCCGAGATTAATGCAAACACGACAGATTTTCATGACATTTCGAACTTTTATAGGACAGAAAAATAAAAGAAACCCGACCCTAAACCTATTCTACGACGGTGACCGACGTCCTCCATCTGCGATCTCTATTTACGTGTGCGGGGTTCAAGACCCGTGAAGTGAAGGTGCAGTCTCCGGCGAGGAAGAGTAGAACACGGGATACAGACCAGCCAGTTGGCACACGATGCCCTCCCGCCTCCCATGCCCTACTCATCCTCGGAGGAGTCCCTGACCTCGGCGGTGCTGGACGTTGGACGGCGGCAAGTAGGACGCGTGGCTGACGGTGCTCCCGTCGTATGCCGCCAGCGCGGCCACTGCTTGTGCGGTCGCGTCCGCGTCTGGCTATGCTGCTATTGCATCGCGAGAGGCGACTTGATCGAGGGCGGAGACCTCGAGCTTCATCCCCGAAGACAAGCTCTCCCGCAGAGCATTCGCGCTTGCGGTCATGGCGGATGTGGTGCTAGGTAGGAGGACGATGCGCTATGGTGTGGAGGTTAGCTGGGCGTTGCCGCTTTAAGTAGCGCATTCTAGTGAGGCCAAGCGTCCTGGTGCGTCATTAAGTCGCCGGAGTTGGTTCCTCAGGCACCGAGCCTCTTAACGACGGCATACGGACAGACAACATGAATGCGGGCAGCTGGCGCCGGCTGGGAACGCACCACGCGTCGGCGCGAGGGACGAGGGTTTTTGTGTGCCAGGGTAGTCAGCTGCGGTTGTGGCAATGTCTAGGATGCCCGTTGCTCACATGCGATCCCCACATGTCATTGAAAAAGCAAGACGACCTGGCATGGTGTCAGGTCCTGAGGATGCAGTTGTCCATGCTACACCACTCCGCGGACGCGTCCCGGCGCCCCGTGCATCCTCGATGAGCCGGGTGTTGGGTTGTGTTTGGATTGTGGCCAGAGTGCACCTTACCAAAATATTGGTCATGACCCAAAGATTGGCCTTTGTTTGGATGGTTGCCATTTTCTTGGCATGCCAATGAACTCTAGCCAACTCTAGTTCATTTTTCTTGCCAATGTCGGCCAAACCATGGGCAACCAAAACCTCAACCAAAATTTTGGCTACCCAATGCTTTGATAGGGCAACCTTGGGCACAAACCAAACATACTGTTGGTCGTGCCACATCACTAACGCCGCCCTCGGCACACTGAAACCGACCGTGTCTAGTGACGATGAGCGTGTCGCTCACCGCGGTCGCCGTGTCCAGAGGCGGTGCTGGAGTTGCGCCATGTTGTTGGCCCCCACGACCCACATGAACGGTTGCTAGTGGCGAGGAGGTCGTGGGCCAGCTCCTCCATTGGACTAGTCTGCGCTACATCGTCCCGACAGGTGTGCCCCACATGTCGATTTCCCTGTTTTCCCGGCCATATTCGAGCATCAATGCTCCAGGTTGCGCATTAGGCCTTTCACTATGTAGGCCAAGCGAGACAACTTATTGTTTATTTGAGCCGTTCAAGTATAATCATGTGGTGTTTGCTTATTTCTCATTCCTCTCCAACCCTCTTCTCCATCGGTCATGTTGCCCTCCAGTCAAGTCCATCCTCCCGCATGCCTCATTTGAACATTCCGCCGACTATCATTCGCATGTGGGCCTAGACCATGCTTGTATTTCCAATGTTTTGTAATTTTTCCGACATGCATACAAACAAATGGTTCGTTTAAAGTTTCACTTTGCTTCCACTACGTGTCTCTTCGCGTCTTAGTTTTGACATCCCATTCGGTTCATGCCCCGACACATGTTGACGATATCGATTGATGTTCAGAGATCAATTGCGTGTCGTGCAAGGAGATAACGGTTTGGTCTGTTTCTATTATAGAAATGACCCACCGGGGGGGGTCTATGGGGATCAGAGGGAGTATATTATACATTCATAAACGATACGAACGTATTGTACCCACCCTAGTCCTATTTCGATCGATCTCCGGACCCCGAGATGAAATCGAGAGAGAACGAGTGGGGGCATGTGTGATACATAAGGCGGATTCAAAATTTTGAACCGGTGATCATAGCATCCGCAAATCATATATAAAGGGTATTCAATGTTGGTTTCATTTTTGAACATACAATATACTCCCTCCTATCCTTTCTAGTTTACATATAAGTTTTATGTGTAGTCAAAGTATCTCTACTTTGATCAAAAAAGTATCAACATTCAACAACGCCCAATCAATATTGTTAGATTCGTACGTACTCCTAGATTTGTACTCGAGATGGTTTCCAATTTGTTTTCAACCACGTGAATGTGCGTGTTCTTACACGTGCTCCTCCTACTAGGATTTCACCACGTATAGCCAGTCCAATAGTAACTTTTTTAAGCTCCCTGTCCAATAGTACTAGTGGAGTACTGACAACATCTGTACTAGAGTATACAGTGCTCATAGTAGTACTACCTCCTTCAATTTATATAGGGCCTATGTGGAGGAGAGTGATGTGAAAAAGTAAGGGGAGTGAGCTCTCATGCAAGAGCCTAGCTATATACGCATTCCTAGTTAAATACAATAAATATGAAGAAAGAGATAGGGAGGAGATGGAAAAAAGTACTAATACAATAGCCAACCTTATAATTTTTTTGCGGGAAACAGCCAACCTTATAGCCCACACTACTGTATGAGTGCATATAATAGATGATGGCTATAGATGACATGGCAGTTCCTTATAGCCATCGACTGGCTATATTATTAACCATGCTCTAATGCGTTTTTCAAAACCGCATTTGACTATTGACAAGATTAATAGTACATGAGATGTATAATGTGAAAATTATATCATTGGAAGCTCCTTTCACATACGAATTTGACTGTATCCTTTATGTAAGTTGCATGTCATATATTATTACTCTAACATTTGGTCAAAGTTAGCCTCGAAAAACGCATTTGGCCTTATATAGTAAATGGAAGGAGGGAGTAGTAGTGGAAGTGGATCCTCTGACGTAGGTATCCCTACCTTACCCTCCCTTTTGGTCACTTACTGGCAGACCCCATGCTTGCTAGGCCCCGCATGTCAGTTACTCAATTGGTTTAGCCACGTCAGGGGATCCTCATCCGTAGTATACTCCCTCTGTTTTTATTTACTCCGCATAAAACAGAGGGAGTGGTAGTATAAATGACGCAGGCGGGGGAGGGGGAGGGACGTCGGTTTGCTCTCAACTGCGGTCCCACAAGCGAGCGAAAATGCAAGACGAAGCGCGTTCCATTCGGTGAGCGATGTGGAGGGTCCAGCGTGCCAGGCTACAACGCGAACGCGACAAGAGCAATGTATAGTCAAAACCGATTAACCGGTCGTCATCGGAACCACTATTCACACCAGAACCTTCGCTCCTCGGCCTACGCCAGCCACTGCCTTAAAACCACACCTAATCTCCAGCCCCTTCCCCCACCTTTCGATCCCCTAGCCTGCATCAAGCGTCCCCTAGTTGGCCGGAAAGCCATGGTGCGCCGCAAGATCACGTACTACAAGATGCTGACGCTGGAGCGCCCGCATAAATCGCGGCGGCGGTCGGCGCCACAGACCTCCGTTCCCAAGCTCACTTTGCGGCGGGCCAATCCCCGAATTCTCTAGAGCCAAGCTACAAGGAGGAGGAAGCCGATCCAATGTTCATGGCGGAGGTCGCGGCGCAGAAGGCCCCCAATGGGTATGAGACGATGGACGTCGACTTTGTGCCGGTGTCCGAGTCCCCCATGATGCAGGCGGACCAGCGGTTCAACCTGGCAATACTAAAGGAGGACAGGGAGGCAGAGGCTCAACTCGACGCGGAGCGCGTGCATGCCGCTGCCATCGAGCCTGTCCTGCAGGCAGAACCGGATGTCATGGATGTGAACCGGGCGGCAGAGGCTCAACTTGAGGCGGAACGCGTGGATGCCGCTGCCATCGAGGCCCTTCTGCACGCGTAACCGGACATCCTGGACTTTAACCGAGCGGTAGAGGCTCAACTCGACGCGGAGTGCGCGGATGCCGCTCTCATCAAGGCCCTCCTACAGGCGGAACCGGATGTACTGGACTTGAACCGGGTGGCGGAGGCTCGACTCGATGCGGAGCGCGCGGATGCCGCTGCCATCGAGGCCCTCCTGCAGGCGGAACCGGACGTCCATGACTTGAACCGGGCAGTGCTCTCATCCGTGTAGAACGCCCGCATGCTCCGCGTGAACGAGTAGCTGGAGGCCGAGGACAACCACGGTGCGGAGACACAAGTCAGTAGCTATGGCTGGTTCGTGCCGGCAGCCAAAGACAACGAGGTTGTCTTGTTCCACGAGCAGTGATAGTTTTTCTTTATGTTGTTGTTTTTATAGATCTTTTGCTGTGTAAAAACATATATTGTTATGCAAGTCGCCTGACTTGGGTCATCCTACCATTTCAGGCGGTTGGATGAACATCCTACGTCTGCTAACCCTTCTTCCTCACCTCTTCTTCTTCCCCAACAGACCACCGCATGGGCCGTACGGATACTCCCCAACATGCGGTTGGATAAACAGACTCTATGAACGAAAATTATGTGTCAGGGGTAGGATGGCTGAGTTTGGTTTGTTCACATGCGACATCACGTGTCAGTGAGGGTGTGTTCCCTTGGTTGGGTTTGCGGCATGCAGGAGCGACTGTGGGAGGGTGTGATGCGACCGCGGCGTGCAGGAGCGACCGTGTGAGGGTGCGGTGCGACGCACGACAACCGTCTTGCAAGTGTACCTCCTTTTCATTTTGAAAACTTTAGGCAAGCTTGGCAAAAATGTGTGGTGAAGTATGGCAATGCAAGGCCTAGACCCAAATAGGATAAGTACGTACTACGTACTAGGAGTACTAGTGTTAAAAAAGAAAGGCGGGGTTTTCCTTCGCGGGATTAATCGGTACAAATCCCCGTTTCACGTGTCAATTAATGCGTATTTTTTTCTCCAAAGCCCAAAGAGCTAACCATCTCACTCCTCATCGCTTGATTAATGCAGCGCCATGCAAACCAACCTTCTCACTTACGCATGCATGCATGGGATATTAATGTCCTTGGTTGCTAGTACGAGGCAAACCCCATCAATTTTGCCTCGATTAATGTTAGTGGCCTTTTGCAAATTGTAATTTTGATATACTGGCCTTGTGTACAAAAAAATGGAGGTAGTAACTATATTTGACTACCTTCCCCATTGCGGTGACGTCGACGATATCTCGAACGTTGTGGTTTTGCGAAGTGCGTTCGACGGAGAACACCATTGAGGGAGACCACAGTAAGTCGTTCGCAAGTGCCGCCTGCACGCCGAGACAACTTCCTTATTTGCATCCAGGAAGTCCGTTGAACCAAAGGATGCGTAAATGTACTAGTACTACTAGTACACAATAGCGTCGTCCGTCCAGCTTAGTGCGGTGAGATGGTTTCTCGAAGAAGACGATGGAGAAGCGGAGTCAGCGAAGAGTGAAATGATGGTTGCTTCGTTCGTGCTTTGTGATTTGTGATAGAAGGGATAGGGGAGTAGACTCTATGCTCTATATTGTACATGCGTCCAAGCACGGGAGAAAGAGGAGAGACGTTGCATTTTTCTATTCCTTCAATCAATCAATCAGGGAGCTTCGGTTCCATCCTTTTGGCTTTGGCAACACCATCCACAATGGTTCCCACAATGCCAAAAGCTATTTTCACATTTGGCTACAGATTGTGGATGCCCTTAACCGTACCACTTGGTTTTGCTCCTGTGTGTTATCTATACAAATCTCAATCATATTGACCTAAAGAATTATAGAATCAAGATTAGTAAAAAGGAGGTTATTTTGCCGCGCGGATGGCGGGGGAGGTTTCTTATTTTTAGAGGATGTTGTCCTGGCGGTTTGCTAACATGCGGTCCCACGTGTCAGTGCTTTACCAAGCCGATCCGCGTCCCACATGAGGCAGAACACTGGCAGAAGCAACATGTGGTTAACTTGAAGAAGATGAGGGAGAAGCGGATTCAGCAGCGAGTGAAATGATGGTTGCTTCGTCCCTCCAATTATTTTTTTAGCATTATTACTTCGTCCCTCCAACTGAACTACGGGAAAGGTGCAGCTTTGTGATTTGACGCCTCATTGCTCATTACTATGCCGGCACCATGACTGGCTGCTCTGCACTATATTACGGTATGGCACGTGGACCCGGTAGCTTGATGTCCCACATGTCGGCGAAAGGGACTAGAAGATTTATGAAAGTGAGCGCTCCACTCTTACAACGTAGCAGTACACGACACGACGGCCCAGTGAACTGTCACTTGTACTGTATAGTACTATAGTTTTGCTGTTTCGCACGATCCATCGATACAAACCCGATTAAACAAGAAAGGGCGGGATTTTTCCTGCGCGGTATATGATACTGGCCATACATTTCAAAGGCAATTTTAATGTATGCAAACTGAATAATTAAGTAACAATATGATATCTAGTAAAACTAAAAACACATATGATTTATTGTGTTAGAGTGTAGTAGTAGTGTTGTATTGCATAGTTGTTAAATGTAACATGTGAGAACGTGTAGAGATGTAGTTTTGGAGGGCCTACAGAGAGAAAAGCGTAATACGGTCACCGAACTTCAGAATAAGCTGATTACGGTGACTATATATGTTTTGCGGTGATTATACGGTCACTTGCTCATGGTTCAGCATCGGATTGCACTCTGTTGACCGGCAAAATAGTCTGCATAGCACCATGTTGACTAGTTAAATTGACCATGTTCCTTGTGGGTCCCACCTGTCAGTTCGCATAGGGAAAAGGTCAGATAAACACAAATTTACGCACGCGCGACAAGACTCCAACCCATGCACGGGAATCACCTGGTTGTGTATGTATCTGTAAGGGCCTGATGTGTGCGCATGCACATGTAGGTTGAGCACTTGAGCGTGAGAGTGTGTGTTGGTCGTGTGGTGTAGTGGTGTGTGCATGCATGCGTGCGTGTGTGCGTGTGAGTGTTGTGTGCGTGCGTGGCTGCGTGCGTACGTGTGAGTGTTGCGTGCCTGCGTGGGTGCATGTGTTCGTGTGAGTGTTGCGTGCATGCAGTTCGTGTGCATGCGTGCGTGTGTGTATAATCACCACACCAGGTCTTGTGTGTTAAAACAGATGGCTCAACATACCAATATAAGGCCACCTTGTCCGCTGTGCCCGCGGTCATGACTTCGAACCATCGTCCAATATTTTTTTGTCGTTTGTTTTCATTCTTACTAGCAAGATGCCCGTGTGTTGCATGTAACATCAAGATGCATTTGTATGACTAGTTTATCTTGTGAGAGAAAAGGATGAACGAGGGAAGGCCTTATTTGCAAATGTGGAGAGGTGTGTGGGTACCTTTTTGCAAAATTGCCATAGTTTCTTTCCTACCTGTCAGATATAAATCGGACGGCCTATATAGCAGGATGGCAGGCACACCATCATCACCAACTCTATTTTTTATAGGAGTGTATTTTATAAGAGTGTAGATGTAGAGTAGATACAAGCCGACAGGTGGGCCCGATGGTAGTGAGATAATGTGATGCAACACTAGAGGTGCCACGTGGAGCGTTTAACTGGTCAACTAGTCGTGTCTTGAGCAAATACAGAGTTGCACTGTGAGCCCGTGAGTATATAATAACCAAAAAATGTAAATGGTGACCGTAATGAGTGGATTCTGAAGTACAATGTATGCATCGTGCTTTCGCTTCAAATACAATGATCGTCACTGTATAAATCGCGAGAGAAAGATGAAACATGCGTGAATGTGCTGGGGGCATACTTTTAGAGGACCTGGAGATAGTTTGTGTGCGTACGTGAAAGGGGCGAGAGGGGGGTATCACGATGGAGAGAGATGCTCTTCGTTTGTCTTTATTATGACTAACTTTATATATAGTATAAAAATATACAAATTCACAGTGCGGAATAAATATCATTATGGGCACCATGCAATGCAAATTAGCGTTCATACTCCTCCATATAACTTTGTAATGTTGTATATATGTAGAAATTCTAAAATAATTTTTTGGCCACACTTTATTCAAAAGGAATGTTGTATGCTTAATAAACATGAAGAGAGGGCTTTCTAGATCAATGGGGTACGTGATGTAACATGTGTGAATGTGTAGTTGATGCATTTGGCAAGGCCTAGAGAGGTATGTGTGTGTATTACGTATTCGAGAGAGGCATGGATAGAGGGGCCGGCGGGGGGGGGCATGGGAGAGATAGCACGAGAAATGAGAGTGGTCTAGAGAGAGAGAGAGACGAATATGATGTCATAGTGAGAGATTCCCTTGAGTGTGTATATGCAAGGGGGGAGTGGATAGAGGCACCAGGAGAATATTTTGTGTGTGTGTGGTGTCTGTGTTGGTATGTTTGGGTGTGAGAAGATAACTAGACGTGGGGGCAGAGGGTGTGTCACCACGTGAGGTCCGGTGGGTCGAGGTGAGGCCCTTCGTTCGGTTCCGTCCTACGCCACATTGTTGGCCCGTGACGCATTTAGGGAGACCAATGGATGACTAGTCGTACAAGACAAAGATAGCATAATTGTGAAGGACTCTGTGTCCACTGACAAAGCCGGCTAGGATTTGTAACCCTAGGTTCTCGGACTAAGATAACCCCTTTATCTCTGATATTACTATTCATCCAACCTAACTTTAAGGGGCATCCTATAGAATGCGCTGCTAGAATCATACTCGTTGATTAGGAAGAGAGGTGTGAGACAATGCATGAGAGACAGGACTAAAGATAATGTGCGTACAGGAGACACGTAGGCAGGCCTATGTATATAGAAAGGGTCGATGGGGATTGTGCGTGTGTATGCTTGCGAGAGGAAGAGTGCTTGTGATAAAGGTTAGTGAAAACAGTCGTAATAGGTTACGAGAGAGAGGGAGGGTTATATCGAGAGCATGTGTGTGAGAAAGACACCTCGGGAGAGTGTGTGAGCATGTGTGAGAGACCACCGATGCAGAGTGAAACTACACATAAAAGACTGCTGTACACATTGATTAAAGATATAAATTGTATCCAAATATTAAGATGGGATCATGATATTTGCAATTCGGGTAAGGAACGGTCATTGATCCATCAGACATCTAGATTCTATCGAATTTGAGCATGTCTATGTTATTATTCGACACAATTGATCCACATAGTTAGTATTTTGAACTCCAGACAATGCATCGCTTTAGCAATCGAATATAAATGTGAGTATAGTTCATGTTGTGTGTGTAAAGCACATTATACATTCGAAAGTTACACAATGAACATTATAAATAGCTACCTACGAACTAGCATACATTTGAATTCAACTTAAGGTGGTTTAAAAAAATTGAATTCAACATGAAGTCCATTCAATTATTAGAATTTGATATCATGGCATTTGTAGATCATACCTAAATTATGGGGGCACCAATCTTTTCTGTGATTTTGTACATCATAGCATATGTAGTCGTGTACAAAATAGATTCAAATTTAGCTCCTCCATTCCAAAATAATCGTAGTTATAGGATTTTCAAGTGTCAAAACTTCAAAAAGAAGCGGATAATTTTATGAGGTTTTCAAACATACAAGGTCAAATTTAACGTTGTCTATTTAGGTCAATCCTCAAAGTTCAAGAGTACACTAAACGTGAATGCTTGTGTTTCAAAATTTCGAACAAAGCGCCAAAAGAGCCTCTACTCGCCCGAAACCGCGTGCGACCAATGTTTGGTAGTACAAGGAAATTACTTTTCTAATAACTCCGACCCGTGAAAGCTACCGGCCCGACGTCCAAAGGTCTAAACCGGGGTAGGTTTGTAGTTTCATCTAGACGCCACGCAACCGCCTCCTAAAAACATTCATACACAATGGCCGCCTAAGAACACATGCGCGCAGCAGGAACCGCTCCCGCCCACTATTTGGGACACCTGCGATTACCATCCTACCCCCGACCCGCAGTAGGTCCGAAATTTAAGAGGGGGCTAAGTTTGTACTTTCCCCAAATTTCAAACAAGCGCGTCCCATCTTCTGTTCAAAAAAGCCAAAAACGAGCGCATCCCAAACCTAAGCATGGTTCTCCCCTTCCCCCCCACCCGCCTCATTCCCCATTCGTAATTCGTGGGTGCAAAAACTACCTCTCCACCAGAGCCACGAAACCCCGACGTCCTCCGTCCGCCACCCCATCCCACCCATCAACTGTCGCCCTCCTCCATCATGCCGGAGCCGATACCGCAACATCATCATCCACTGCAACCTCAACCGCAACACCCTACATGGCTAGTAGTTGAAGCCGAGGCCGAGCTGTCCGTACCCGAGCCAGTTCAACCACGCCGTCCTGCACCTCACCGCTGCCGCTCCAACTTCACCACCCTCCACCGCACCAGAGCTGTTCCTGCTACGCCGTCCTTCGCCGCCTCGGATCTGCTTCCCTCCTCCGATATACGGCCACGACAACACAGTCAACAATTTGTCCATGGGTTTGTCCAAGGATCCACGGTTCTCCAAAACATCGGTTCCCCCGGGAGGAAAAAGAAGATCGCCGCGACATATGGAGGAGACCACACTGGCAACCGACAAGGGTACTCCTCTTCCCTTATTTGTTCAAATCTTACGTCTCTGCTTGCACGGTATTCATCCCACAGAAGACACTAGTTGACCGCTTCTTCTTGATACTAGATGTTCCTAGTAACTCGTGATGCACAAGGTTTCTCCTCATATACTATTTCACCTTAGCTAGAGGTTCGTCGCCCCCCCTGAATTTCAATTCCTGGTCAGTTGATTCCCAATTAACGGAAGCATTCCCCGGTGTAACAGGTGCTAGTCCGCCTATTACGCCGGGGAAGCAGCGCCTCGGTGTTTATCTTAGGGGCGTGTGGGGCCTAGAGCAACTGGCACCCGATCTGGAGGTTGGCCACGATTAAAGGGATGGCATGCGGGCGCTGCCAAGCACGGCGGTGGTGTGAGGTCGAGGGGAGGGCGGGGCGGCAAAGGCAGGGGTCTGGGCCTGTGGTCGCTGGCGGTTCAAGAATGATCATCAACTGTGTCGGGGGAGAACTGATCGTGTCCCACGAGCACCTACGGGACCTGGGTCCCTTGTGGTTCGGAGGGGGGCGGAGATTGCACAAAGAGCGGATCGAGGAGATGCACACGAGCGGATTTACCCAGCTTCGGAGCTCTCCGAGAGATAATACTCCTCTTGCTGCTTTGTGGATTATCTTGTGTTCTTGCTAGGGAGCAATGGAAGCTACAAAACCTAGCCCGAGTGTGGCCTCGTATGAGTAGGATGAACTAAGCGAGCTGGATCGAACCCTTTCTACGTTGCCCTTGGGCCTCCTTTTATAGGCACAAGGGGTCACCACATGTGGCAAATAGACAAGGGTATGATGGTAAAACATAGGTTGGTACACCGCTTTGTACAATGTACAGTAATCTATACCTAACTCGACGGCAAGGGACAAGAGTCATCAATGCCCGCCTCGATCGCCTCAACAATTATAACAGGACCGTCAAGTCGCCTCCGTTTGCCACGATGGTAGCTTGTCGGCGCCGCTTATCGCTGCTCCCGCTGGCTGCTGCACAGCCCGTCGACACGCGATGCTTGAGAGAGCCCGTGGTGACACGTTGGCGGTGTGAGCTGGAGCGGAGATGAAGAGAGGTTGCCCGCCCGGCAAGCGTCTTGCCGCGGCGAGAACCTTGTCGCTTTAGGGGCTCGGCGCCCACAAGCCTTCCCCAAAGCTCCTCTTGCGGGGCCTTGCTTCCTTCGCATACAGTGGCCTTCCGCAAGCTCCTCTTGCCGGGTCTTGATTACTTTGTTCTTGAATGGCTCACCGCAAGCTCCTCTTGCCGGAGTCTCGCTCAAAGGGCGGCGAGGGTCTCGGCAGACGCCTGGCAAGGCTTGCCACGGGGGCGCTGCGACTGCCCGCAGATAGGTTCGGGTACTAAGGTACCCCTATCTTAGTACACCGACAGAGCCCCGGTCTGGGCCATACACGGTGCCGAGCGCTGTTGGTCCAGGCCCAAAACAGGGCACGGGCACGAGCGGCCTGGGTCCAAACCAAATCCACTCCGTATCCGCCGCGTTCACCCGTAACGGCACGCGTCAATTGCGGCGTCGTGGGGGAGGTAGGTGGCGTGCAGGTCGCCTTACCTGTCGCCTCGGTTCCGCATCCCCGCCACGTGGCTCCCATGCTCTCGGGGACGCGGACGGTGGGAGTGGGAAACTGGGCCGTTGCGAGCAGAGGCAGCAGGTCGGCCCCGATTCCCTGCCCTGATTCGCTGAGCGGGGCGGCCGAGCCCCCCTTGCTTCTTTAAAAAGAGCGGAAGGGGAGCGCAGAAGCCCGCACTCCTCCATCTCTTCCTTTCCTCAGCTTTTGATCCCCTTTCTCTCATTCGTCATGGAGAAAGGGAACCTTGGTTCTTCATCGGTGGCGGCGAGGGTCGCCGCTAGACAGCGCACCCCTCCCAACCCCACGCCCGGGGTGGCAGAGCCAGCCACAAGGGGAAGAGGTCGGGGGCGAGGTCGTGGACGAGGTCGAGGCGCTCGGGGAATAAGCGGACGGGGCGGCGCGCCGTCTCCGCCTCCGCCGGCGGTTCCCCTCCCCGCGGCGGTCCATACAGGGGATGACCCTTGCGAGTTCTTCGTCAGGCTGTGCTGAGCGCCTCGTCGTCGCCTCCGGCTTCCAGCTCCGTTCATGGCTGATGGAGTCGGATCCGCCGAGACATCGAGACTGCACATGAGGGGTCAGGAATCAGCGGCCTGCGAGTCCGTGTTGTATTCCCAGCCCCTAATGTGATGTATCTTGATCGTGGGTGGAAGACGTTCGCCCGCATCCACAGCCTGAGGGCGGGGTTCACCCTCCATTTTAAGTTAATGGAGGGTGATCTCCTCTCCGTCAAGGTCTTGGGATCTCGGCACTTTCGGGCGAAGTGCTGCGTGGATAGCTCCTCCGACGGTGAAGATTCCCCTCGGCGGGAGTGACGAGGAGGAGAGCGACAGCGACGACGAGGGTAGCGGGCCCGATTAGTTGTCGGGCGCCGCTTCGTGCGCCACCGGCGACCCCATCATCCGCGTCGCCGGCTCCTTGAACTCCCCTGGGTCGTCTCCTTGGGCGACTGGCGTAGGGAGGCTGCGGAAGGGGAAGAGGGATGGCTACAAGGCCGTCAAGTCGGAGTACGAGGGCGCAGTGCCCTCGACAGCATGCTGACGTCCTGCCGCCCCGTCTTCGAGCCTCGCTTCCGGCGCCGCCATCTCCGTCAAGCCCTCGGAGAGCCCCCGGGAAGCTCTCTTGGTGCCTTCTGGCACCTGTAGCTCGCCTAGGCGCTCCTTTTGCCCTTCTCGCCTCCTTGACCTACCTCCTGAAGAGAGGGACAGGAAAAGGATTACGGGCATCTTATCTTTTTAATTTGTAAGCCTTCGGGCCTTATCCGTATTTAAAACTTGTAATCCTCTCTTTCATGTTTTTCATTCTCCATGGACTGTATCCGAGTAGAATGTTTTTAATGAAAAAAAAAGATGTTTGAGAAGGGACGAAAGGCTTATCTGATACCGCATCCCCCGGCAACTCTGGCTTGCCGCAGCCTCCGGCAACTCTGGCTTGCCGCAGCCCCCAGCAACTCTGGCTCGCCGGGGCTTGGATGCCGACGCACCTTTCTTCTCCTCTTATTTGTTATTTAAGTTCGAGAACAATTTAGCTAGTGCCGCAATAAGTTATTTTTGTAATATACACTATCTTAGGCAATCGAATGCAATGTTATTTCCTTTACTCGATTTCTTCCCTTGTATGTTACTGCCCTACGCTTTTCAGGGAAACTTGCGGTCAGCACCCTTGCCATGAAACACCGAGTCGCGGAACTTCAGCAGCTTCTTTGGCGGGGTCGCCACCGACAAGCAACCTTGTCGCGACTAGCCGCAGCTCACATAAGTTGTTGAGCGGACTCGAAACAAAGTAAGGGCGCGACCAGTCACGATTTGGTTCCTCCGCACAGTGTTTTCCATACAAAGTACTATCGTTCGAGGAAGATAACTTAAAATTTAAAACTGGTCGTTTAAACTTAGCAACTTAGCTTTTCTGTTGTCCATTTTCCGGCAAGGCGACAGTTCCTCGAGCGACGCTATGGCCCACACCATTATGTCCTCCTCCCCGGTTAACTTGTGGGTGGATGAACCTTCTTCTTGTTTGAGAAGAAAGAAGAAAATAAAGTTATGGAGCCTAGTGGCTCATTATAAGCTATCGGGTGCGGGTGCTGCACAAGATGTTAGTAAACACATGCATATATGATTATGAAAGCATGTATTGACAAAATGTGCGCAACGCATAGGCTTTACTGATGCACGGGGTCTGCGCCCAGCTTTGTACAAAGGATTACATGCAACAGCGGCAAGACTTGTACAAAAGGGTGGTTGCGGAATGGGTTCCGACAACCGCCTCATGGGTAAAACTTGCGAAGATGCTCTGTATTCCAGGAATTGCTCACCGGAAGACCATCTTCGGTCTCAAGGCGGACAGCGCCGGGCCTAGTGACTCGTTTCACCCGATAAGGGCCTTCCCACTTCAAGGTCAACTTGTTGGAATTCTTGGCGGATTGAGCGCGCCAAGAACAAGGTCGCCTTCCTCGAAGCTTCGGCATTAACTGCGGCTATGGTAGCGACGCAAAGCTTGCTGGTAACGAGCAGCTCGTACAGCAGCCTGAAGACGATCTTCCTCGAGGAGCAGCGCGTCATCTTGTCGCAGCTGCTCTTGCTCAAGCTCATCATAAGCGAGCACTCGAGGTGACCCATACACGAGTTCCGTGGGGAGAACTGCCTCTGCTCTGTAGACTAGAGCAAAGGGTGTCTGGCCAGTGGCTCGATTTGGCGTCGTCCTGATCGACCAAAGAACCACCGGCAGCTCCTCGATCCAGTTCCTTCCGCACTTGCGCAGCATGTCGAAAGTTCTGGTCTTGAGTCCCTGCAGCACTTCAGCGTTTTCTCTCTCTGCTTGACCGTTGCTTCTTGGATGAGCAACAGAAGCAAAGCAGATCTTGGCGCCAAGATCTTGGGCATACTGCATGAAGGTGCGGCTCATAAACTGTGTGTCGTTGTCGGTGATGATCCGGTTAGGAGTCCCAAAACGGCAAACAATTGACCTGAAGAACTTCACGGCTGACTGTGCTGTCACCTTCCTCACTGGTTCCACTTCTGGCCACTTTGTGAACTTGTCGATTGCGACGTACAAGTATTCAAAGCCCCCGATGGCTCGGGGGAAAGGGCCGAGGACGTCGAGCCCCCAGACCGAGAAGGGCCAGGATAAAGGGATCGTCTGGAGAGCTTGAGCTGGTTGGTGTATCTGTTTTGAATGGAACTTGCGCTTCACACTTGGTTACTTGTGCAGCTTGCATCCCGGAGGGCTTCGGCGAAGAAACCTTGCCGGAAAGCTTTGCGGCAAGTGCTCTTGCGCCAATGTGGTGACCACATATGCCTCCGTGTATCTCCGCCAACAGCTTTCATCCATCTTCCCGCAAATACACTTCAATTTCACTCCGTTGAGTCTTCTTACATGCAGGATGTTGTCAACAAACTGGTACATACTTGACCGCCGGGCTACTTTTTCCGCTTCTTCTTGCTCTTGGGAAGTTCTCTGCCTAAAGGAAATGGGCGATTTGTTGTGCCCATGTTGGAGCCTCGTGGCTCGACAACAAGGACTAAAGGCTCATCTATCACTGCGGGAACATCAGCTTCTACGGCAAGGGCACGGGTCCGCCGGAGCTTGATGATCCCGGCAAGCTTGCCGGAGCTAAACTTGTCGGGAGCGTTTGCTTCAACGATACAAACTGCATGGTTTGTCGGACATACTGCTCCTCGGTGATACTTATGTTGGTTTTAGGGACCTTCTTGGCGGCGGCTCCAGAGCTCTGCCGAAAGTAGTCGCGAAACCAATTTTCTTTTCTTGCTCTGTCTGTTGATGGCGTTACGGTTGGTGAGTCAGCTTGAGCACAAAAATTCCTGGTTCCACAGGTAACTTAAGTGCGGCACATTTGGAGAGGCCATCAGCTATATCATTCTGAGCTCTTGGAACGTGCTCCATTTGTAGGCCTTCAAAGTGCTCTTCTAGCTTCCTCACTTCATCGACGTAAGCTTCCATCAACGGACTCTGATAATCCTTGTTTACTTGGCGGACGACAAGTTGCGAGTCCCCCCTGACAATGAGCTTCTTGATCCCAAGGTCCACCGCAATCCTGAGACCGGCAAGCAAGCCTTCATACTCAGCAGTATTATTTGTTGCTTGTTCCTTGGGAAAGTGCATCTGGACTATGTACTTGAGGTGCTCTCCGGTGGGTGCGATGAGCAGCACGCCGGCACCGGCGCCTTGCAGCGAGAAGGCACCGTCAAAGTACATCAGCCACTCTTTATTTGTCTCCTTGACGGGGATGCTTGCCTCTGGAATTTCTTCATCTTGCGTCGGCGTCCATTCTGCTATGAATTCCGCCAATGCTCTGCTCTGGATGGTTGAAGTACTTTCAAACTTGAGACCAAAGCTTGACAGTTCCAGTGCCCACTCGACAATCCTGCATGTTGCTTCTGGATTTTGCAATATCCTCTTCAGCGGAAAGCGAGTGACAACTGTTACCTCGTGTCCTTGGAAGTAATGGCGCAGCTTTCTTGAGGCCATGAGGAGGCCGAAAAGCAGCTTTTGCACACCAGAGTACCTTGATCTAGCCCCCTGCAGTAGGGAACTGACAAAATAGACTGGGCGCTGCACCATCTTCTTCTGTATCTTGTCGCAACCCTGCGCTGATCCGTCCTTGTCGGGACCAGAGCTTGACGGCGAAGCCCCTTGCTTGTCGCTGGATGCAACTGCTTCGGTTGCCGGCTCGTCATCCGCCTCCCTCTCCGCTACTAAAGCAGCACTAACCACTTGATTGGTTGCCGCTATATACAGCAGCAACTTCTCTTGTGGCCTAGGTGCGACAAGTATTGGAGCGGAGGACAAGTACCTCTTCAAGTCCTGTAGTGCAGCCTCCGCTTCGGGAGTCCATTTCACTGGACCTGCCTTTTTCAAAATTTTGAAAACGGCAGTAGCTGCTTCAACAGAACTTAGAGATGAACTCGCCGAGAGCAGCCACGCAAACGGCAAGCCTCCCGACATCCTTGGCGCTTTGGTGCTTCAATCTGCTCAATGGCCTTGATCTTGTCGGGATTAGCTTCAATTCCCCGCTGAGAGACAAAGAACCCGAGAAGCTTGCCGGAAGGGACTCCAAACACGCACTTCTCGGGGTTGAGCTTGAGGTTGATCTTGCGCAGATTTGTAAATGTCTCATCCAAATCCTGAATTAGAGTTGCTTTGTCCTTGCTTTTGACCACTATGTCATCCATGTAAGCTTCTACATTTCTGTGTATCTGCGGCTCAAAAGCATCATGGACTACTCTTGCAAAGGTTGAACCAGCATTCTTTAAACCGAAAGGCATTCGTATAAAGCAGTACGTGCCACATGGTGTAATGAATGCGGTTTTCTCTTCATCCTCTTCTGCCATGAAGATCTGATGATATCCTGAATATGCATCAAGAAATGAAAGCAGATCACACCCAGCCGTGGAGCCAATGATCTGGTCGATACGCGGCAAGGGAAATGGGTCTTTGGGACAAGCTTTGTTAACATCAGTGAAGTCAATACAAAGTCTCCATTTCCCATTAGCCTTATGCACAACTACGGATTGGCCAACCACGTGGGGTGGAGGACTCCTCGACAAGCCCCGCTGCTTCTAATTTCTTGATTTCTTCGCTATGAACTCTTGGCGCTCACTTTGCTGTTTCTAACTTTTTGCTTGACGGGCGGCGCGTGAGGACGCACAGCTAGGTGGTGCTCAATTACCTTCACAGGAACACCGGGATGTCGGATGGTTGCCATGCAAACACATCGACATTTGCCCGCAGGAAAGCAACGAGCTCGCCTTCCTATTTAGGATCAAGCGTGGCTCGATGGTAAAGGTACCACCGATGTCGTCCTCCTTGGCGGGCACCTTCTTGGTCTTTGGCGGAGCTGCCATCGTCTTGTTGCACTTGCGGTGGAGCTCGATGGTGCGTCCTCGGCGGTAGTGCAGCACTCAAGAGGTGCGCTTGCGGAGTGGGCAACAGAGCTCTTGCGGACCTGGTGGTCTTCTTCTTCCCGGAGCTTCAGCGTAAGTGGTTTACTATCTGTCGCGGCTGCTGCCCCAGAAATCTTGTCGGCGCAGATAAGTGCATCTTTCTTGTCGCCATGGACAGAAATGACGCTTATCGGGCGGGCATCTTGAGTAGGTTGTAGGCATAATGAGAGGCGGCCATGAACTTGGCGAGTCTTTGGGCGGCCAAGTATGCCATTGTAGGGCAATGGGAAATCGGTGACGTCAAACGTGACCCTCTCGCCTCTGAAGTTGAGCTCGCTATCAATGTTACCGTAACGTGATCTTCCCTTTGGGCTTGCTCCTTCCGGGTTGATTCCTTGAAAGTACCAGTTTCTTGAGCTCATTGTCGAGGATTTGAAGTTTCGGAGTACTGCAGAGGAGATCAAATTCAGGCCGGCCCGCCGTCAACCAACATCTTTGTGACTTTGAGGTTGCGGATGGTTGGTGAGACCAACATCGGCAGGCACCCGACTGCAGTGATGCGATCGGGGTGATCCTCAATGTCAAATATGATGGGCGTGCTGGACCATTTCAGAGGTTTGCGTGACTCTATGGATGGCTCTGCTGCATTGACCTCACGCATCCATTGCTTGAGTTGGCGGTGCGAGGTATGCAGAGACGCACCACCGTCGACGGAAAGGACCTCCGTTGCCTTTTGAAACTCCTGCTCATCAGCTTCATCGTCTTCATCGTCCTCGTCATCTTCATCCTCGTCTTCTTCCTTGTCACGGCCGCGGGGAGGTCTGTCTCCTTGCCGCTGCTTGGCCTTGCCGCGGCGTCCTCCCCGACCGGGTCTTTTCTTACTTGCTGCACCTGCACCTTCTTGGGCCTTCTCCTTGTCTCGCCGCTCGTACTCAGCTCTCTGTAGCTCAACAAGCTGCTCGACTTTCTTGCAGCTTTGGAGATCGTGGCCCTTAGTGCGGTGGATTTTACTGATCTTGCTTGTTGAGCTGTCGGGCTTGTCGGCGCCGCCCACAGCTTGGCGGTCGGCGTCAACGGCAACCTCCTTGCCGGAGCCACCAGCCTTGGCTTTGTTGGCGGCACCATCCTTGCGGACTGCTCGACAACTAGTACTTCTTGGTTTTTTTCCTCCTGTTGTTTCGCACGGCTATTTCTTGCAGGCGATCCCCTCATGTCGACTCTGCTCCCACATTCTCTCCAGGAGTCTTCTTCCTTCTTCAGCGCGTGCACACTTGTCGGCCAGGCGTAGAGCTCACCGACGTCTTTCACTTTGCACATCGCCATCTCCTCCCTCATCCTGCGGTTTCGTACATTCGATGGAATGCACCGATCACCGCGGCAGGGTGGACGTCGGGGATGTTGTAGTGCACTCGATCGAATCTCGGATGAACTTGCGCAGGACTCTCCTCCTTCGGGCAAGCAGGTGGAGATCACTCTCCGGCCATGAGGCTTGTGGTCGCTGTGAAGGCGCCAACAAACTGGTGGCACAAATCTGCCAAGAAGAAATAGAGCCATCCGGCAAGTGCATGAGCCAAGATCGGCGTTTGGCTTGAGCGCCAAGGGAAAGTAGTTGGCGAGGATCTTGTCGTCTCGCCCCCGCAGCTTGCACCGCGATGGTGTAGATGCTGAGGAACTCCGATGGGTGTGTCCTGCCATCATACTTCTCCGGCACATCTGGTTTGAAGTTTTTCTTGTCGGGCCACCGACTTGCCGCAGCTCACGAGTGAACGCAGGGCAACCCACGCGTCGGCAAGTCGCTGGTTCCCCGGTGCATGCATATCAACATGGGCCCGCGCTGGTCGGATTGACGGCGCTTCTCTTGGCGCCAATACGGGTTCGGCGTCTTCTTCTTGCCGTTCTCGAAGAACTTGGCGTTGGTCGCGACGAGCTCGCGGATCCGACGACGCTGTGTAGTCGCTGTCGAGGTGGATCCGGCGAGTCGGCGATCTTGGCCTTCGGGAAGGAGAGTGTACGGTGGGTGCACCCCCGCAAGTCTCGTCGCCATCGGCTCGCGCCTTGTCGCCTCGCCATGGCTGTGAAGCACTCCATTGCCGTGGGACGTCGCCGTTGGCGAAGCCGATGAGACTCTGAATTGTGGCCCTCCATTCATCGACCTTATCGGCCGTTGGAGGGTAATCTAGAAGTAACTGAGCTCTTGCCAAGGCTTCCGCTGGTGTGGTTGGCGGCAACGGCGTACGGAGCGAAGAACGGGATGTGCTCGGGCTCCTAACCAAATTAGGAGGAGCAGCATCCCGCCCAAGCAACCGTACTCCACTCCTACCGGCATGCTGAGGCGCATGCGGGTCTCGAGGGCCTCGGGATCCTCCAGCTTGGCCTTGATCCAACGAGCGTATGGTGCCGCGAGCATCATGACGCTTGTCGGTCCCGCGCCTCTGCGAAGGGCGCGGTCGCGGACTCGGGCGCCGACGCCGCTGTGCTGCCTTGTCCTTGGACCTGGCGGCATTGTGGGCTTTCTCGACGACGCCGGTCCCTCCGCCCGCGTTTCCCCCACCTCCTGATAGCTCCGGTGGTGGTGGGTTCGACGCAGACGGCTCTGCTGCTGCCGAAGACTTCTTCTTCGGTGCCATGTTGACGAAGATGTCGATGAAGTCGCTCGTGTGACCGCCGGATCGGGTTCACACAGCCTCGACGCCCCCTACCTGGCGCGCCAAAGATGTCGGGGGAGAACTGATCGTGTCCCACGAGCACCTACGGGACCTGGGTCCCTTGTGGTTCGGAGGGGGGCGGAGATTGCACAAAGAGCGGATCGAGGCGATGCACACGAGCGGATTTACCCAGCTTCGGAGCTCTCCGGAGAGATAATACTCCTACTGCTGCTTTGTGGATTATCTTGTGTTCTTGCTAGGGAGCAATGGAAGCTACAAAACCTAGCCTGAGTGTGGCCTCGTATGAGTAGGATGAACTAAGCCGGAGCTGGATCGAACCCTTTCTACGTTGCCCTTGGGCCTCCTTTTATAGGCACAAGGGGTCACCACATGTGGCAAATAGACAAGGGTATGATGGTAAAAACATAGGTTGGTACACCGCTTGTACAAAGGTGTCAGATGATCTATACCTAACTCGACGGCAAGGGACAAGAGTCATCAATGCCCGTCTCGATCGCCTCAACAAAGGTAACAGGGACCGTCAAGTGCGCCTCCGTTTGCCACGATGGTAGCTTGTCAGCGCCGCTTATCGCTGCTCCCCGCTGGCTGCACAGCCCATCGACACGCGTGCTTGAGAGAGCCCCGTGGTGACACGTTGGCGGTTGAGCTGGAGCAGAGATGGAGAGAGGTTGCCCGCCCCGGCAAGCGTCTTGCCGCGGCAGGAACCTTGTCGCGCTTGGGGGCTCGGCGCCCACCAAGCCTTCCCGACAAGCTCCTCTTGCCGGGGCCTTGCTTCCTTCGCGCCCTGAGTGGCCTTCCCGGCAAGCTCCTCTTGCCGGGGTCTTGATTACTTTGTTCTTGAATGGCTCACCGCAAGCTCCTCTTGCCGGAGTCTCGTTCTCAAGGGCATGGAGGGTCTCGGCGGGCGCCTTGCGGCAAGGCTTGCCACGGGACGCCAAGGATCGCTGCCCGTGCACAGGTTCGGGGTACTAAGGTACCCCTATCTTAGTACAACGACAAACAGTGACTGGCGGGAGGTAGACGAAGGCCATCTGCCCGTTCCTTATAGATCGGACGGTTCATTAAAAAAATCGACCGACCTATTTATTTTTAGTCGACTGTTATCTTGATATGACCAGATGTGGTGGTGTGCTGGAGGAGTACCTGCATTTCCAATGCTCATATATTACAAAATCATACGGAGTATAATCTAATTTTGTTTTCCATGCAATATTGTAGAGCTATCATATGTCTCCTATCATTTATTTTTCAGCCACCTGTTATTTGCTACTTTTACAGTGCACTAGTTCTGCACACACTTCACCCATACTCTCACTATTATGTTTTTATGCAAGGGTATTTCAGAGTCTGCCTCGAGAGAAGCAGAAAAGAAAAGAGATAAGTTGCTCCAGCTTTCTATGCAGCTAAGCACGGCACGTTACAGCGCTATAAAGGGTGTAGTGTCAGCAGATGGAGGCGATGGCGTAGCTCGGAGTTGATGACCTCGCTTCGCAATGAACCACCATCCTGTGTGCTTGCTTTAACCAGCGGTGTCATATGTGGTTGCATGTTCCATATGGTGTCTAGCTTGTATTCTAAGGCGAAGTCGGTCTTTATTAAGATAAGGAAAGATTTTTTAGATGAACCACCATCCGTGAGCACCGGAAGACAAATACCTAGTCGAGGGCCCTTTGCCGAGCCAAAGTGACAAGCCCAACAAAGACACGCATCACTGACGAGACAACTAAAAAGCCGTAATGGTGGCGGCGAACCGCCTCCACCGGGCTCTCGGGTCCTAGATGATCATGCTCACCACTCCAATTTGGATGTCTAGCTTGTTTGCTTCAATTTGGTTAAATTGCATCTGCTTAGCTTACACATTATACCTTTGAATATGACATGCCTTTCTGTTTTTGGTACATACTAGTACATCTGTGTATTAACCAAGTTCTTACATCAAACTAATGTTCTTGTGTATCCCTCATCAATCACTTGCGATGAGGCAGTCAGGCAAGTGGACTACTCCTCATTTAAAGAATGCAGCGTCAGCCTCCCGACATGATTCTGAAGAAACAGTAAGGCTAGATGAAGATAGTGAACTTAGCTCTGTAGTTGATTACCGCATTTCCCCTACACTAGCATCGCAGGTGCTTGCTCTAACTTGGCAGCATGATATGTGGTTGCATGTTGCATGTGTTTGCCTTACATCAAAGTAGTGATTGTCAGTATCATGCATGAATAAGTTCTGAAGAGAGATTTTTTGTCTTTTTCTTGTCGGTTTTACTTGACAATTCAAAATCAATAAAGCGGAAGGAAGTTAGCAAGGCATCGGATAAAGGTGCTCCTTCCGAACGGAGGGCCTCTACAGTTTCTACTCCACCATCACCCCAAGATGATTTCCAAGACAACACATGCATAGACACTCAACATAGCTGTGTTTATGATGAGCACGTCTCCCCTAGTGCACCATCACTGGTGCTCCCTCTAACTTGGCACTGTTATACGTGGTTGCATGTTATGTGTGATGTCTAGCTTGTATTTCTTCTAATTTTGTTGAATTCCATCTGCTTACTTTACACATTATACTTGAATAAGACATGTGCTCCTGTTTCTAGAACATACAATATCTGTCTATCACACCATGTTCTTACATCAAATTACTACTGTTGTGTAACCTGCAACAATCACTTATCATAAGACACGTTTGACTTCGGAGTGTGATATAGGTTACATCTCGCATTCTATTCTAGCTTGTACTACTAATTTGTTGAAATGGCACTTATGACGAGACAGTTTTAACTTGGTAGAGTGATATTCGTTGCATCTTTCATATGGTGTCTAGCTTTCATTTCTTCTAATTTGTTGAAATGCCTTCTCCTTAGTTTACACATCATAAGCTGTGAATATGCAATGGCACTAATGACGACATACCTCTAACTTGGTAGTGTGATGTTGTTTGCATCTTGCATATGATTTATTTCTTGTACTGCTTCACATTTGTTTAAATGACATTTATGATGAGACAACATTAACTTGGCGGGCGATATTTGTAGCATCTTTCATATGGTGTCTACCTTTCATTGCATTGCTTCTAATTTAGTGAAATGTCTTCTCGCTTAGTTTACACATCATAGTTACAAGTTATCTCTTCCGTCCTGTTTTTCGTACATATTACATCCTCCTATCATGTGGTTGTCTAACATCAAAGTTCAGTTCATCTCAGATCATGCATCAATTTGTTACGAAGAGTTAAATTGGTTTCGTTTTTCTTGTCGAACTTGACTTAACATGGCACGAGAGAAAGAGGAAGAAACACGAATGGCGGGGAATGGGAACCGGAAGAATCCTGCAGATTCTGCTGGTGCGATGGTGCAATAGAGGTCAATGTCCAGTGGAAAATTCTACAAATAGGGTATCCCATGCTACGAGCTGCGAGAAAAGCTAAGCGAAACAAATAGCTGCCACCAAACAAGCGAGAGACAACCCTAGTTCTTGCAACACCTTCCACAAGTACTACCGGCTGCACGAGTTACTCGTCGTCAACTGAGCTAGCAGCACGTTCCCAAGCTCCTTGCCACGGCACTACTTCCCAAGCACTCTTGACACAAGACGAGTTGGCAAGATCGGATGAACCTTGTGAGCTTCAACAGCAAGAAGGTAGTTCTTGGAGTCAAATTCTGATTGCATGCTTCTTTATATGTAGTCTCACAGTTTGATGTACATTAACACTTCCTATGTTCGTTGTTGAACTAGCACCTAGGCGCAAGAGGAAACAAACATCAGGGATAATGATCAATAGGTTAACTAAATCTAGAGGAGGAAGAATGGAGATCCGTTTTGAGGCAGGTTTAAAAAAGCCACGTGATGCTACAGAGTCAGCCAAGTTAGTATCAGAGGCAGCGGTTGGCGTTAGGTGTCATGTACGTATCCTCCCAACATGGATTCAGTACAGGAATGACAAAGACGAAAACCAGTTCAACACCTTCCTCGTCCATTTATCTGTAAGTATGGTTATGTATGGAAACTAGTAATATCGTCTTGCTCTGTCCCATGCTGATAATGAGACTCCCATAATTTTCAACAGATGAGGTTCAAGTTGGATAGCTAAGATGATGCAACTAGACAAGCTTGCACCCATGTTTTCAAGTCTGCTCTGCGACAGTATCGGTATAACTTGAGGAAAACTCACTTTGAAGGCAAGGCTAACGATGAACTTTCCCAAACATCTCCATGGAAAATATATCGGATGAAGGCCGGAGGGCCTCGTTAAACACCGGTGCGATCCAAGTATCGGTACATTATATATATGTGATCGATCACATGTTGAAGTCCTATTAATGCATGTGCCACACAAATCTATCTTCTTGTAGGTGAACTGTTCAAAGAACAAGGCCAACCGTCTGAAAGTGAAATTCTAACGAGACAGCGGGATCTCGTAGCTATATTGCACCTTTGTGAGGCTCTTGTAATTAGCTGTTGTTTCACTCTTTTCGATGTACCATATTATCAGATCTATATTGACTTGTTCCAAATGCAGAGGAAAGCCCGCAGGACCAAAAGTACCGAACCAAATGTTGTGGAAATCTTCAAGGACTGTCACACCAGCAAGAAGAAGGGCATGACTACACCACCAAAGCCGATGTTGTAAGTCCTTAATCCTCATGCCTTTTAACTACTACTTACTCGACTTGTGCCTTGAACTGCATGGTTTGCAGCCAATGTCTATTACTCTTATCAATTTTATACACAATTGTCTTAGCGTATCATTGCACCTTACATGGTTTAAAAGAGAGGAGTGATGTTCCTTTGATCTTGACCTGTAATCTAGTTCCGTCTTGGACTTGCCCACACAACGTTACAATTGCTGTTTATGCATTCTCGGTTGTTTTGTGATATGAATGATGTCATACTATGCTTACTGATTATAAACTTCGTCTCTTTATCCTTGGCCCTCAATACAATGTGAATAAATAGACAATACATTAGCGATGGTACATGGTCATATGTTTGGAACCTGGTTTTAATATGTACTTTGCAATAAAATACAACTAATATTTTACATGGGTTCACCAGAATAAGTTCTGTATATAGACCAAAGCTATTCTGTTTGGTTTTGCTGCCTCCTTAATATCTTACATTTTGGTACTACTAATGTAAAACCTCAACTTTTAGTGAGCTATGGAAAAATGGTGGAACCACCACCTTACGAAGGTGGCGAGGCAACTATAACGCAATGTCGGCTCTTCTGCGCGGTGGGTCAACACTGCTAGTAACAGTGCCAAAAGCACGTTCCTGCGTAATACTGGGTTGGTTGTTAAGGCAATCTTGTCCAAACTGCCTCATGATCAAGATATGCAAGGTCAAAACAATGTTGTATATGTGCTCCAGACACAAGTCCATTCCCTAACAGAGACCCTTTGTGAAATAAGGAGATACATTGTTCGATGTTGTCAAGATATGCATGGTTTTGAAACCAGACTATCAGACATTTGCTATGTTGTTCAGGAGCCTAGAAGAACTGAAGGAGAAGGTTATGGTGCTCCATCGGACAATACATCATGAAAACATAACAGTCGGGTCAATGAACTGGGCTTCTGAACTTCTGGTGGTGCATTTATCTGCTAGACTGTTAACTTTTATGCCAACCTTCCTTTTGTTTTATAGTTGTAATTTGTTTTGGTGCGATACAAAATTTGTTCTTAACGTGCAGCCACCGGCTGAAGAAAACAGCAAGCCATTTTTGTATAGTGTAGGGTGTTCCCTATATTTGCACTTGTGGTGAACTTCGATGCGCAGTGGATGTAACATGTGTAATAGCCGTGATAGCCTAGCGTAAGTTGCTTGCTTATTTATTTCCTTATTGTCTTGTTTATTTGTTTTCTTGTAGTTAGTGTAGTTCTTTTTTCGCGGTTTGCTGGTGGCCGCAATAACCTATTTTTCAAAACTAGGCCACAATAACCATGGGCTACATATTTACTGTAGTTAACATGGGCCTCCTACGGGCCGTAGAAACAACGGGCCTTCTAAGGGCCGTAGAAACAATGGGCCTTATACGGGCCGTAGACACTATGGGCCTTCTACAGGCCATATCATCAATGGGCCTTCTACACGCCGTATGATTGGTTGGCCAAACATGGGCCAATAACAGACCACATTATGGTCATAAAAGAGCTAGAGTTGAAATCATCCGCTCATGGGCCGACCATAACGGGCCGTCGTTAACCGGCCGTATTTGATGACGCTATGAAAACGGCCCAATGTATTAATGGGCCACAAACGGGCCCACTGTAACCACGGGCTGAATTTGGCCCACAAGCAGAAAATGACAGTAACAGACCGTAAGTAAACAGTGCTGGAAATGAGCCCAAGAATAAATGGGCCCTGAGAGGGCCAAAAGATAACATGGGCTGGAAACGACCCAACGGAATAATGGGCTGTTAATGGGTATAAACTGATACAATGTTCATTACGGGCCAGTTTCACCACGTGCCGTTAATGGGTATAAAGTGATACACTGTTCATTACGGGCCAGTTTTACCACGGGCCATTAATGGACCGAGGGTTACTAGGGCCTCATATGGGCTGAAAGATGTCATGGGCCATACATGGGCCGGAAGTTAAAACGGGCTGGAATTATATTGGACGGCCCAGATGACGCTACTGGGCCTAATTCGGATAGGCCGTAAACGGGCCCTGGGTTAGCGGGCTGTAAATGGGCTATATCTTGAGCAATTAGATTAACAGGCTTGCAGTGGGCGACCCGCCACCTTTTGACCAAGTCAAGCGGGCGGCCTTTTCACGAAATGAGCCTCTGTTGGTCTGTGCCACGTGTTGACGTACCATAGGCGCTTTGGGTCCAATGAGTGGATGACATCTGTCCCAACGGTGAGCCGACACGTGTTTCCTCCAGCCAATGATTATTTTACACGTGGAAAATCCCCATTGGTCAGGGCTATTAA
Source organism: Aegilops longissima (assembly GCA_021605205.1). Classification (NCBI taxonomy): domain Eukaryota; kingdom Viridiplantae; phylum Streptophyta; class Magnoliopsida; order Poales; family Poaceae; genus Aegilops; species Aegilops longissima. The sequence continues at coordinate 645,346,613 of CM038677.1, forward strand.
CAGGTTATCGGATCCAAAACCGACCCCGATAGCTTAACGGCGTTCCGTTATGGTGGATGCCACGTGTCGGTCACCCTTGATGAAAGCACTTTTGTGACGCGCGATTTATCGTCATGGAAGTGGGCACTTCCTGATGATAATTTTGGTAATGTCATGAAACACTTCTACGACAGCACAGGTATGACTATCTTGATTCTATCATAAAATCGTCATGGATGAACATGCATGACAGAAAACGTGACCTACTGTGACAAACACGTATCATCACGGAAGTGTATTTTTTTGTAGTGGTGGTGGGTGTTCCGCGCACACCCAATGGGCGCCATACGCACTACACTATGCCGGGGCTGTGCATTTGCCGCGGTGTAGCCTCCAGTGGAGCTGTCCTCGATGACGGCAGTGTGGCTGAGCGACGACGACGGACCGATGCCATTGGCGAATTTGGGAGAAGCGGACAAGATAAGCTACGAGGATGGAGGGAAGCGTGGCGGGACTCGCCGGCCGTGAGGGTTTTTATAGCAGGCCGGTAAGCATTGGGATTTTGGGGGATTTCACCGAGTCGGGCAGGAAGCTTGCGTGGGAACCTGCGAGGTTGCGCGGGAACGGGCTCACCGACGATTCATTGGTGCCACCGTTTGGCAAAAAAACGCTCTCGCGCACTGCACAAGCTTGCGTTGTAAGGCGTCTGCGGCAACGGGGTAACAAGACGTGCGAGAGGAGGACGAAAGGCCACGTACACATACGGTTAATAAAAAACGTTTGCGATTTAATTACCTACTATACCACCGTCCTGGTTTATAAGTATGATTTAACTAATAAAATACGAATGCATGTCGCCAAATATTATATAGTTGGATTTGTATTTGAACATAGTTTCCAATTATATAATTTTTAAAACATGCATTAACATTTTGTTAGTTAAATTTGAGGGCAAAGTATGGCACGGAATATAAAGGAGACTATAGACTAGACAGAGGTGGTACCACACGGCCGCTCTCGACGCAGGGACGCAACTGTCGGCCGGCTTGTAGGCGACCATTTGATGCGTGTTCAACTGCTCCATGCGTGTGGTTGCTTGTGGTTCAGGCGGCCGCTGCGCACTCTGCGCATGTCCCGCCGCGTGCGCTCTGCTCTCGCGTACCTTTGGGTGCTCTGCCCTCATCCCTCCACGCGCACTACCAGTGTTTTGGGCCGGCGCACGATCACGCACGTTCGTGTGCAAGTGGTTGCGCCGGGCGCGGCGCGACGATGCAGTTTCCGGCTACAAAAACTGCCATGCGGACATGCCAAGAATCCACGCCGCCCGGCCTCCTTTTATTCCTACGGCCATTTACCATCATATCTCGTCCGACACATCACAATAAGCACACCCACGAGGACACATATAGAGAGGACATCCAGCGGTTCCAATGGCGCTCCCCGTGGCTCCAATGGCGCTCCCAGCGGCTGACGACGACAACGGCGGGCAGTTCACCACGCATCACGTAGTGGACACCCACATGAGGGGGAAGACCCTCTTGATGGTGTACACGAACGATCCGGTCTTGGTTGAGAGCTCCATGCAAACTATGGAGCAGTTCCTTGCCGAGGACAAGTACCGAGTGGTCGGCTTCGACCTCGAGTACACCATCGGTCATGCCGGGCACGATCAGAAGGTTGTCGTTGCCCAGTTGTGTGTGCGACATGACGTCCTCGTCTACCACTTCCACCTTGCCACAAGGCCTTGCAAGCGTTTCTCTAGGTTTATCAAGAGCTCCGACTACAGTTTCGCTACGGTGGACACCACCAACAATCTAAAAGCGCTCAAGGTTTCGGACTTGAAATGCCCGAATCTTGTCAACATCCAGCACCACTACAAGGTCTGGGGCACCGATAAAAGCAAACTGAACTCCCTGGTTGACCTCGCCTCGGCCATCATCGACCCCTACTACGCGAAGATGAAGCAAGAGAGCAATAAGGACAAGAACGCCTGGCACAGTGTGTGGCATAAGAGACTGGATGAACAACATGTCAAGTACGCGGCCATGGACGCGTACACAAGCTACGAGATGTACTGGCGGATAGTTGACATGAGGAACAGTCTTCTTCCTGACCCAAACGAGGGATCGAGCCACATAGGAGTGGCGGGAGCGTCACAAGAAGTAGATGACTAGACGATCGTTTCTCGTACTTTAGAATGCATGCAATTGTTTATTGAGGTGTGTGCGAATGATCTGTATAGTCACTTATGTAATTGGATGTTTATTTCAGTTATATATATATACATGTTATTCTACTGTAGACAGAGAAATTCACATGGCTTATTAGTAGCAATTGTCTATGTTATTATTGGTCTTCGCACACATTTCAGATTATGGACCTGTTTGCCGCGTATCACACACATCTTGTTCAATTGAACCGCTTCCGTTGTGTTGCCTAATCACACAGTTCATCCCAGTGAACCGTATGTTGTAATCGCACACGCCTTCATCTAGCTGCCCGTTTCTTTTGTGCCTCCTCATCACAAACAGTTCATTGAGCTGAACCGTATGCCCTGCATCGCACACACAACTAAATTCCGAACCATGTTTGATGCATCTGTCATCGCAAACGTTTTGCACCTTTTTTTGACGGGTTTTTTACAACATCGTTTGTGATTATGGCATCGCACACAGTTTGGTCGAAGGGTCTCTGATCGTAGTGTCGCATTTGGACCATCCTGCAGTAGTGTGGTGTGGCCAGTGAAGTATGGGTACAGTCTGCTGGAGTGGGTCCTACGTTTCGTGTCACTGGTTGTACAACCAATATAAGTGGGGTGATGTCTGATTTCTCCGGCACTACCATATTTTTCAAGGACTTTGCTGGTGCTCCTTCAGGTTCGGCAATCACCCTCTTCCTTTCTGATGTCTGATGCACAAGAATAGCATTTGAGTGGAAAAACATAAGCGGCATAAGTCTTTAGGGACTCGAAAACCTCTCGAACAGCGACCGGCTCTCGCCCTATCATGACGGTCAGTTTTAGCTTTCTCCACTGAGGTGCTTAACCCAGCTCAACCGGGGCACAATCGCAGTGGTTCTCCCAGCGCTACCTTAGCTGATATAACGGAACGTTGTTGGGGAACGTAGTAATTTCAAAAAAAAAATCCTACGCACACGCAAGATCATGGTGATGCATAGAAACGAGAGGGGAGAGTGTTGTCTATGTACCCTCGTAGACCGAAAGCGGAAGCGTTATAACAACGCGGTTGATGTAGTCGTACGTCTTCACGATCTGACCGATCCAAGTACCGAACGTACGGCACCTCCGAGTTCTGCACACGTTCAACCCGATGACATCCCTCGAACTCCGATCCAGCCGAGTGTTGAGGGAGTGTTTCGTCAGCACGACGGCGTGGTGACGATGTTGATGTTCTACCGACGCAGGGCTTCGCCTAAGCACCGCTACAGTATTATCGAGGTGGATTATGGTGGAGGGGGGCACCGCACACGGCTAAGAGATCAATGATCAATTGTTGTGCCTATGGGGTGCCCCCTGCCCCCGTATATAAAGGAGTGGAGGAGGGGGAGGGCCGGCCCTCTCTATGGCGCACCCTAGGGGAGTCCTACTCCCACCGGGAGTAGGATTCCCCCTTTCCTAGTAGAACTAGGAGCCCTTCCAAGTAGTAGGAGTAGGAGGGAAGCAAAGGGAAGGGAAAAGGAGAAGGAAGGAAGGGGGCGCCCCCCTTCCCTAGTCCAATTCGGACTAGCCAATGGGGAGGGGTGCGGCCACCTTTTGAGGCCTTTCTCTCCTTTCCCGTATGGCCCATTAAGGCCCAATACGAATTCCCGTAACTCCCCGGTACTCCCGAAATATACCCGAATCACTCAGAACCTTTTCGATGTCCGAATATAGTCGTCCAATATATCGATCTTTACGTCTCGACCATTTAAAGACTCCTCGTCATGTCCCCGATCTCATCCGGGACTCCGAACTCCTTCGGTACATCAAAACTCATAAACTCATAATATAACTGTCATCGAAACCTTAAGCGTGCGGACCCTACGGGTTTGAGAACAATGTAGACATGACCGAGACACGTCTCCAGTCAATAACCAATAGCGGAACCTGGATGCTCATATTGGCTCCCACGTATTCTACAAATATCTTTATCGGTCAAACCGCATAACAACATACGTTGTTCCCTTTGTCATCGGTATGTTACTTGCCCGAGATTCGATCGTCGGTATCTCAATACCTAGTTCAATCTCGTTACCGGCAAGTATCTTTACTCGTTCTATAATGCATCATTCTGTAACTAACTCATTAGCTACATTGCTTGCAAGGCTTATAGTGATGTGCATTACCGAGAGGGCCAGAGATACCTCTCCGAGCAATCGGAGTGACAAATCCTAATCTCGAAATCGCCAACTCAACATGTACCTTTGGAGACACTGTAGAGCTCCTTTATAATCACCCGATTCGTTGTGGCGTTTGGTAGAACACAAAGTGTTCCTCCGATAAGCAGGAGTTGCATAATCTCATAGTCATAGGAACATGTATAAGTCATGAAGAAAGCAATAGCAACATACTAAACGATCAAGTGCTAAGCTAACGGAATGTGTCAAGTCAATCACATCATTCTCCTAATGATGTGATCCCGTTAATCAAATGACAACACTTTGTCCATGGCTAGGAAACATAACCATCTTTGATTAATGAGCTAGTCAAGTAGAGGCATACTAGTGACACTCAGTTTGTCTATGTATTCACACATGTATCATGTTTCCGGTTAATACAATTCTAGCATGAATAATAAACATTTATCATGAAATAAGGAAATAAATAATAACTTTATTATTGCCTCTAGGGCATATTTCCTTCAAACATAAGGTACCAAAACATGAGAGCCGGGCAAACCCAACTATTGACCCAAGACATGATTCGGAGCCGATGCATATAATGCTATAAGTTCGGGGTGCCGCACTTGTGAAAGTGTTCGGACTTATCACACCATGTTATGGGGTACTTAAGCCCCTGGTGTATTGCCCGTACCAAAGTGTACGGTTGCACAATGTCATAAATGAACATATATATAAAAAAGGGAATCAATAATAGGCAGAAGCTATATATTGTTTATTCAAAAGGGATGCTGTAAGAGCAGAATGATACAATAGTGCGATAAGCAAGGGACGGGACTTTTTAACATGTCTCCCTCCAGGGGTAAGCCGCGGGATGTTGTGTAAAACAGATATATTGCTCGTAATAGAGACCACTGGACACTCGGCGTAGCTTTACGCTTCCTGGCTGTTGCATCGTGTGTTGGCGATTCTAATGCGGACGGGGCTTCGTGAGAACGAAGTCCTGAAAGTAAAAAAAAAAAAGAATGACACAATCGGGGCCCCGGTGCGGTTGAGCCGCGTTCGGGCATGCCGTGGTTGTGCCCTTCCCTGTGCCCATGGTACTTCGGGCGTAATTATGTACGCGTAATACTGGTTTCGCAATTTCGCGAGGGCTGGGGCTTGGTCCGCATTGCTATGCGTGCTCGGAACGTGCCAGGCGGTCTTGTTGTAGGTTACTCCGGGCGCGCTTCGCGGTGTCCGGACGCTTAATAGCCGGACTTAAGAATTGCCTTAAGAGGCTGCTTTGTACTTCCGCCGCGAGGGCTGCCGTATGCTCCTCCGTCCGGAGAGAGCGTTCGGTGTTTCCATTGACCGTAATGACTCCTCGAGGACATGTCATCTTGAGCTTGAGATATGCATAGTGCGGCACCGCATTGAACTTTGCAAATGCAGTTTGTCTGAGCAGTGCATGATAGCCGCTGCGGAACGGGACTATGTCGAAGATTAACTCCTTGCTCCGGAAGTTATCCGGGGATCCGGAGACCACTTCAAGTGTAACCGAGCCTGTACAGTTGGCCTCAACACCTGGTATGACGCCTTTGAAGGTCGACTTCGTGGGTTTAATCCTTGATGGGTCTATGCCCATTTTGCACACTGTATCCTGATAAAGCAGGTTCAGGCTGCTGCTGCCGTCCATTAGGACTCTAGTGAGGTGAAATCCGTCAATGATTGGGTCTAGAACCAATGCGGCGAATCCGCCATGGCGGACGCTAGTGGGGTGGTCGCTTCGATCAAAAGTGATCGGGCATGAAGACCACGGGTTGAACTTTGGGGCGAGTGGCTCCATCGCATATACGTCCCTTAGTGCACGCTTCCGCTCCCTTTTGGGTATGTGGGTTGCGTATATCATGTTCACCGTCCGCACTTGCGGGGAAGCCCTTCATCCTCTATTGTTCGGCGTCAAGGGCTCCTCCTCGTCATCGCTATGCAGCCCCTTGTCATTGTTTTCGCATTTAACTTGCTGCTGCTTGAACACCCAACAATCCATGTTGGTGTGATTGGCCAACTTATCGGGGTGCCATGTATCGGCATGGCGATCGAGTATTCGGTCCAAATTGGGCGGGCCGGAGTATTTCTTTTAAATGGCTTTTTCGTTGACGGGTTTAGAGCCTCGAATCCGGCATTGACTGTCGTATCCTCGGCATTATAAATGCAATCGGCGCTTGTGCTTGCTGCGACGCGACCTGCCACTGCTATCCTTGGTATCCGAATTACTAGGGCTCTTGGTCATGTTCTTACTACGAGCTAGCCAGCTGTCCTCTCCAGCATAAAAGCGGGTCATGAGTGTTGTGAGGGCTGCCATGGATTTGGCTTTTCTGTCCTAGGTGCGGGCAAGCCACTCGTCGCGGATGTTGTGTTTGAAGGCTGCAAGGGCCTCGGCATCCGGACAATCGGCGATTTGATTTTTCTTGGTTAGGAACCGTGTCCGAATTGTCGGCTGATTCCTCTGGCTGCTGAATTATGTGGCTTAGGTCATCGGCGTCGGTGGTCGCACATATGTGCCACGGAAATTGTCGAGGAATGCGGCTTCCAGGTCTTCCCAACAACCAATTGACTCTGCTGGCAAGCTGTTAAGCCAATGCCGAGCTGGTCCTTTAAGCTTGAGTGGGATGTATTTGAAGGCGTGTAGATCATCACCGCAGGCCATGTGGATGTGAAGTATATAGTCCTCGATCCAAACCGCAGGATCTGTTGTGCCATCGTATGATTTAATGTTTACGGGTTTGAAACCCTCAGGGATTTGATGATCCATCACTTCATCTGTGAAGCATAGTGGGTGTGCAGCGCCTCTGTATTGGGCTATATCACGACGCAGCTCAAATGAGCTTTATCTACTGTGTTCGCCCGACCGAGTTGCCATATCCGGCGTGGCGGTTATAAATCACGTGTAATAGGCGCCCACGCGATCCATAGATCGATCTTGTCGCCTTGCCTTGTCCTCAATATATCTCGCAGTGCGGCGCATTTCCCGTGCCTTTGTATTTTTGGCGGCGACGGGTGCGGCTTGATTGAGGCGAGGGCCTCTCTCATGACCACGAGGTGGTCGGTCAGCCATATCATGCACTGGTGATGTAGATCTAGGTGCTTCCTCCTCTAATCGGGGTAGCAGCCTGCGTCTTGGGTAGCTCTTGGAGGCGCTCGAGTTCATACTCTTGACCGCAAGGACTTGAGTCCATCTATCGGCTAGCAAATCTTGGTCAGCTCTAAGCTGTTGCTGCTTTTCTTGAGGCTGCTTGCCGTGGCCATGAGCCCACGTTTGAAACACTCTTGTTCGATGGGATCCTCGGGCACGGCAGATTAATTCGTCGTCGAGGCTTGCCTCATCTTCGGAGGAGGCATGTAATTATCGTCCTCTATCTCTTTTTCGCCGCTCTCTCATGAGGCTGGCTTCTCCATCCTCGTCGCTGAATCTTCTGGAGGGTTGTCTTTGGCACTGTCCGGTGTTATTAACTCCGTGCGGAATCACCGTTTTCTTTGTGGCGGGATATAGCGGCGGCACTTGACGCCGGCGCTTAGGCTGTTTCTTGGAGGGTCATCCTCCGCTGTTCCATCGCCATTCCCATCTTTTGGGATGTCCACCATGTATATGTCATATGACGAGGTGGCCTTCCGATTGCCATGTGGCGCTGGTTCTTGGTCGTCTCTGCATCGTCGTCCATACCGTCGATGTCTTGGTCAATCGAGCATGTCGGTTAAATCATCAACGGTGGCTCTGAAGTGGGTGGTGGGTGGGCTTTGATTTTCTTCATCGTCGCATCCCAACCTTAGAACCATAATCCGGCCAGGCTCTCGATAAAGAGAGAGACTTTAGTGAATTCAGAATGTCGCCAAAGGCGAGTGTTGAAAGATGTCTGCGGCGGTGAATTCCATGATCGGCGCCCAATCGGATTCGATTGGCGGGGCGCTGGGGCTCGGAGTCCGAGAGGAGTCCGGCGCCTTGAGTCACGAAGCCGCAAAGGGCGGGTAGGTGTACAGCTCAATCGCCCGTGAGATCGCAGCCCCGGGCGGTGTCCAGCCACCCGTCCTCGATAAGCGCGATCGGCTCGAACTAAAGGTCGGGCGGACTCGTGCGACCTCGAGGACACCGTCCGGTGGCGAGATAGATCATGCACCTCGTGGCGGTCTGGCGGCGCTTGGCTGTGGCTCGAACCGTCGAAGATCAAGTCTCCGCGGATGTCGGCCGTGTAGTTCAAACTTCCAAATCTGACACGATGGCGGGGCATAGCTTTCAATCTGCTCCAGATGGCCAAGCGAATTGGCCCGTAGTGCAAAGCCGCCGAATACGAAAATCTGTCCGGGGAGAAAGGTCTCACCACAGGCGCATCGTTGTTTATGATCGGAGGAGCCATCGGGCCTAAAGATGGCGACAGAGGAACTCTCAATGAAAGCACCAATGTCGGTGTCAAAACCGGCGGATCTCGGTAGGGGATCCCGAACGTGCGTCTAGGCGGATGGTAATAGGAGACAACGGACACGATGTTTTACCAGGTTGGGCCCTCTCGATGGAGGTAAAACCCTACTCCTGCTTGATTAATATTGATGATATGGGTAGTACAAGAGTAGATCTACCACGAGATCAGAGAGGCTAAACCCTAGAAGCTAGCCTATGGTATGATTGTTGTTCATCCTACGGACTAAAACTCTCCGGTTTATATAGGCACCGAATAGGGTTAGGGTTACACAGAGTCGGTTACAATCGTAGGAGATCTACATATCCGTATCGCCAAGCTTGCCTTCCACGCCAAGGAAAGTCCCATCCGGACACGGGACGAAGTCTTCAATCTTGTATCTTCATAGTCCAGGAGTCCGGCCAAAGGTCATAGTCCGGCTATCCGGACACCCCCTAATCTAGGACTCCCTCAGTTGCTCTTATCACAAATGAGATTGCCGGCTTAGGAAGTGAAGAGATGACCGACAAATTCATCATCAGGAAGATCCGAAGAGCTTTGGATGGAAAATATGATACCGCGTGCACATTGATCAAAATGATGCCCAATTACAAAGATATCAAGTCAACGGAAGTCATTGGAAGAATTGTTGCTCCTGATATGTCGCTCAAGAATAAGGAGGAAATTCACAACAAGTCAAGTGGTGCCTAGAAAGCCTCATGTGAAGCCCCCACATCATCAAGTGAGAAACAAACCTTCAATGAAGAATTGAGCTTAACGGTGAAGAACTTCAACAAATTCTACAAGAGTAGATGCAAAGAGAGAAGCTCCAAGTCAAGGTCCTACAATGACAAAAGATCTTCTAGTCGGGAGCGTAATTGCTACAATTGTGGAAGACCCAGACACTATTCCAATGAGTGTACGGCACCCTACAAAAGAAGAGAAGATTCTCCAAAAAGAAGAAGTAGAAGAGAAGAATCGCCTCCATGAGAGAGAAGGAGTAGAGATGATCATTATGAACAAAGACCCTCACGGAGAAGCAAGGATTCGGAAAGGAAGGACAAGTCATCAAGGAGCTACACAAAATGAAGACATCAAGCTCATGTTGGTGAATGGGTATCCGGCTCCGACTCTGACAATCACTCCGCGAGAAGTTATCACTCCGACTCCGAATATACTCAAGATGAAGGTGTTGCCAATCTAGCACTCGTGTCAACCAACTACTACGACATATTTGATTCACCAAATGAAGGAATTGGAAGATGCTTCATGGCTAAAGGCCCAAAGGTAACACACCCCGAGTATGTGGATTTTAATAGTGATGAAGATGACTTGTTAGGTGATGATGATTTACTTGTTGACAACTCCAGTGATGAATACTATGATGAAACGTCAATTAATATTGCTAATCAAGATAAAACGGATGACAATGATAAGGAGAAGATTGAGCTTCTAACTAAAGAACTAAACACTCTTAAGTTAGCTCATGAAACTATCTTAGAAGATCATCGAGAACTTTTAAGGACTCATGAGAAGTTACGCTTTGAAAAGCTCAACCTTGAGCAAGAGCATGAGTTCTTAAAAGCAATCAATGATGATCTTCGTAAGAAAAGTTCTTCCTACATTGCCAAGTGTTTACTCTTATCTACTTACATGCCTCAAGTCAAGTCCACTAACAAAAACAAGAAGGATTGTTCCTCTAGTAGTAACAATAATCATGCTAAATCAAATGTTGTTGCTTCTAGTAGTTCTCTTGATTCCACTAATGATTATCTTAGCCAAGTTACACTTGAGCAAGAAAATAGCTTATTGAAGGAATTATAGAGAAAGGTGTTTACAAGAGCCTTGCGGGAGTAAGCAATTTGAGGAAATTATGCATAAGCAAGGCACCGAAGAATCAAGGTGTTGGTTTTGAGCGAAAGTTCAATGCCAATGGAGTTGAGTGGGAAGAAGATCAATATCCCAAGACGAAGTTTGTTCCTCAACAAGAGAAGTATGATCCTACTTCCTTCAAAGGGACACAAGCTCAAGATGATCTTCCACCACAAGACCACAAGCAAAAAGGCAAGGACAAGCTTCAAGAGGAGATTGATGCATTTGAAGAAGCTCCTAAAGCCTTGGTCAAGTGGGTTCCCAAGACTACATAAAGTTCTACTTCATCAAGTACGACTACAACTCCAAGGATTCCCATCAAGATGATGTGGATCCCGAAGAAGAAGAACTAGAGAGTTCTTGAGGGTGACTCCGCCAACATATCTCACTCATATTATTTTGGCAACAACGAGTGCAATCAAGTTCCGTATCTAGCACTAGTTCAAGGAGTCACAAACCCTCTTGTTGGTAAGACAAGGGACAAGGTAACCTAATGCTTTCATAGACATCATCTTATGTGTGCATCACTCTATGTCTATGGATATCCTTGTTTGTTCCTTGTGGGATTAACCCGTGTAGGTATTGAAAGTGCAACTCACTCCAAAAGGATTGCTCCAAATGATCTTCATCAACATTGAGCATCTACATCTTCAACACCTACATGAAGTCATCATCGACACAAACCAAGGTTAGTTCATCCCTCTAAGGGGGGATCTCACATCTAGGGGGAGCTTTACTCTAAAGAATTGAGATAAAGCAACACTAATGGTGTGAACACAACAATGCATTATGTAAAAGTGGTAACCCCACTTGAGCTTAAACGATGAGTATGACCGATGGTCAAATGTTCTCATTTGACTCCTAAGTCAATATACTCATATATAGATGACCAAGATGGCTCCAATTGTTTGATAGATCCTAGAATTGTTTGTGCATGCTTTGTCACATATTTCATTTGTCATTTTATTGTGTGAGCATGTTGGTTGCATATTTTACTCATTCAAGGACATCCACTTGTGGTTTTGATTGATTGGTTTCTTTTTCTTTGGCCAAGTGGATGGACAAGAATGCCTAAGAACCTTCTATAGCTATCTATGCTCTTCTCGTCTCAAGCTCTATTCATGCTACATCACAAAATTTGATCAAGTCTGATTCGAACCACTCTGTGTGAGGAGCACTCGGAGTCCCTGATTCGTCATAGACTTAAACTTCCAAAACTTCTTTGTTCGTTTCGGTCTGACCGATTCCTCCATTTCGATCATACCGAGATCACTAAGTCGATCTAGGTTTTCAATCTCGGTGCAACCGATTTGAACTTTTTGGTCACACCGAGTTGCTGTAACTGTCAACAGTTATGCATCTCGGTGCCACCGAGTTGTTCCACTCAGTCACACCGACAGGGTCGGGCTATATATACTCACGGGCGAAAATTTGGAAACTTTCTCCGAACCCGTTCGCCCGCGCATAGCTCGCTCTGCCTCCAGGGTCTTCGGATCGTCCTCCTCGTCGCCAGCCGCCTCCTGTCGCTAGTCTCCGCCGCCGTCAACGGAATTCATCCCCGCCGTTGCCGCCATAGCGAGTTCATCGCCGATCTAGGGCATGGACTCGATCACAGTGCTATCCCCGTCCGATTCCTAGCACATTGTGTTCATCATGATTCTTGCCACGATTGAAACTACTCTATCCAGTGAAAACGGTCCATAGTTTAGAGATGAATTGAAAATTTAGGGTTAGGTTTGCGCCGAAACCATCTCGGACCCACCGAGTTGCAGAACTCGGTTCCACCGATTCGGCTAAGGCCATTGCACATGTGGTTCTCGGTCTGACCGAGAATTGCAAATCGGTGTGACCGAGTTCAGGACTTTGTGAAACCCTAGCAGTCTCGGTGCCACCGAACTGTGACTCGGTATGACCGAGTTCACTAGTTAAGGTTCCAAAAGTTGCTTCGGTATCACCGAGTTTGCAAATCGGTTGATCCGAAATTCTTTCTGTGGAAAACTAAAACTAAGTTTTTGACTCATTCTTTTGCAAAAATCTCTGAATTTTATGATGCTCATCCACTCCATCTCATCTATATCTATTCACAGGGTCTGCAGTCAGTGTTTACAACATGTCTGATCAGAGTGACAGCCAGAACAAGTCAGAGGAGCAGATTCAGATGAGTGAGGGCACTAGTCCCTCTAGCAGCTCAGATGAGGGTAGCAGAAGCACCCCAAGCAACTTGCCCAAAGCTGCTACCAGGACAAGGAAGAAGAGAACCTCAGAATATGAGGATGAAGATTATGTGGCAGTAGAGGATGAGGCCCTTTCAAAGAAAAAGGTGCTCAAGAAGGAGTATAGATCAGCTGCTGTTAAGCCAGGTCTGAAGACCAAAAGGCCAGCAGGAAGACAACCTATGTCTAAAGCCAGAGCCTCCACTCAAGCATCTTTGGAATCCCAACCCAAAGAGGCTGTTGCAGAAGGGAAGAAAAGGAAGGAAAGGGTCAAGAAGACCATGGCCAGAGTTATTGGAAAGCCTTCCATGATGGAAGAGGAGGAAGAAGAAGAGGTTGCTGCACCAGCACCTAAGGATCAGAAGCTTATGGGTAATGCTATTAAGTCAGGGGCTGCATCATCAAAGCCCAAAGAAGCACCCAAAGCTGCCTCCAAACCAAAGATTGCACCAAAGAGGAATACCAGCATATCTGCTACTGAGAAGAACAAGGCCCCAGTGCCTGACACTGTTGCTGAAGAAGAAGAAGATGAAGAGCAAATCATGAGAAAGTTGAAGCCAAAGATTCCAGACCACAATGATGCTCATCCTGTGGCTGACAACATGAAGATCATAAGAGACTCAGTGTTTAGGCTATGGAGAGAGTCAGATCCATATGCCACCAGAAGGAGGACTGCTGTTGATTACAGGTTCCACACAAAGGAACATCAGGACTTCTATGAGACAATCTTGTTGGACAAGAAGCCAATAGTGTGTGACATGAGGTGGGTCGACTGGACCTACATAAAGGAGAATGAGGAACACTATCCTGGGGGGTATGACAGTTTCAGTGCTTGTGGAGTTGCAGACTTTGTTGGGCAGAAGCTCACAAAGTGGAATGAGGAGCTCATAATGCAATTCTACTCCACAGCCCACTTCTATCCAGATGGAAGGATAGTATGGATGTCTGAAGGTACAAGGTACCAATCAACTATTGAGGAATGGGCCAATCTGATCAATGCACCTAACGAGGAAGAGGATGACTTGGATGTCTATGCCAATAAAAAGATGGATCACAACACTATGGCACGAATGTACAAAGAGATTCCTGAAGCAGATCTTGAGACTCACCAGTTTGGATCAGTGAAACACTTGCTGTCAGGTCTGCCTACAATCAATTGGATCCTCAGGCACACTCTCTTGCCCAAGTCTGGTGATCACAGAATGATCAGAGGCCATGCAATAAACTTGCTACACATATTTGATGCGCCACAGAAGTTCAAGGTCGTGAGCCGTATAGTTGAGACTATCAAAAGGACAGCAGCTGACCAAAAAAGAAGTTGTGGATATGCCCCACAGATCCAGGAGCTGATAAACTCCAAGATGGGCATAGGCACATACCTGTTGGATAAGGAGCATATGCCTATCTATCCAGACTTTGAGGACAACCAAGTGGTTATGGATGAAGATGAACCATCCTCACTGCAAGCTCAAGCTAAGAAGGAGAAGGCAAGGGCAGAAAAGGATGCCAAGATGCCAACAATGGAAGAGGCGTCTCAATACCTTCTAAAGAGAAAACAAGATCAACTTGGCTACTTGATTGCATCCACTCTAAGGATTGAGAAGGGGTTGGCCACCTTGACTCGAAACCAGGAGAGCTTGGAGAGGATCATGGAGCAGAAGTTCTATGAAATGAATAAAAAGGTAACTGAGATCCAGTCTGTTGTGGAGCAGCTTCAGGGTGACATGCAGGAGAGGAAGGGCAAGACAACCACAGATGCATTTGCCAGAGTGCCTAGAGCTCACAGATCACTGCAGTGCCGGTGACAGATACCAGAGCTACTTCATCTGCACCAGCTACAGCTTCAGTGCCACCAGCTCCAGCACCTACTCCACCAGGTCCATCTACATCAACAGATGCTTTCGTCCTTGGCGTCCTGTCTACACCACCACTTGAAGATCAAGCCTGAGAGTCGATTTAGTGCTATGCATTTTCTATGAACTTTTTGGTACCTTGTTGCCAAAGGGGGAGAAAATGTATAGATCATAGGCTTCGAGAGAGAGTGTTGCTTTTTGTTCTCTCTTGCTTTGGTGGTTGAACTTTATTTGCTGGTTTGAGATACATCATGTTTGTGTGATACCTGGATGATCATGTGTTTGATCATATGCTACATTTATGCTTGTTGGATGACATTATCCTTTTTATCTCTATATGATCATTCACTTTGCTTGGTGATGAGTGCATGTATTTAATCATTATCATTTTGAGCGCTCCACCAAGATGTATGTGACATGGAAGAGTTACCCATGAGCCTAACTCCTTGTGCATTTGCAGTCCAAAGCAAATCTTAAACTATGCACAAATTTAGGGGGAGCTCTTCCTTATCACATACTTCTCAAAGCGAAAATGTTTTTCACTCTTATTATCATTTGTCGAAGCTTTGATCTATATGTTGTCATCAATTACCAAAAAGGGGGAGATTGAAAGTGCAACTATCCCTAGGTGGTTTTGGTAATTCCTAACAACATATAGCTCATTGAGCTAACATCATTCCAAGATGAATATTTCAGGAAAAGCTCAATGGATGGCATGGCATGGATGAGGGAAGTGGATCCCTCAAAATTGCTAAGGATAAAAGGATTGGCTCAAGCTCAAAAGCTCAAGACTCTACATTTTACATTTTAGTGATCCAAGATCACATTGAGTCTATAGGAAAAGCCAATACTATCAAGGAGGGATGAGGTGTTGCTTAATGAGTTTCTTGCTCTACAGTGCTTAGTGATATGCTCCAAAACCCTCAGCTACTTTCTCATATCCACATATGACCTAAACCCAAAGTCAAACTCGGCACTACCGATTCTTTCTACGCGGCGCCACCAAGTTCAGATGTCATAGCCACTGCCACAAACCCTAGGCAAATCGGTCTCACCGATAGGGATCTCGGTCTCACCGAGATGGGATTGTAATCTCTCTGTTTCCCTTCATAACGTTTCGGTCCTACCGAGATGAGCGATCGGTCCCACCGAGCTTGCAATGTAAACTCTTTGTTTCCCTTTCGTAACATTTCGGTCTCACCGAAAAGAGCGAATCGGTCCCACCGAGTTTACCTGACCAACTCTCTGGTTAGCTTATTACCAAAATCAGTCTCACCGAGTTTGTGTAATCGGTCTCACCGAGATTACGTTATGCCCTAACCCTAACCATATCGGTCCTACCGAGTTGCATGTCGGTCCCACCTAAAATCCTAACGGTCACTAGATTTGCTATATTGGTCCGACCGAGTTTACCAATTCGGTCCCACCGAGTTTGACAAGTTTTGTGTAACGGTTAGATTTTGTGTGGAGGCTATATATAACCCACCACCTCCTCTTCATTCGTGGAGAGAGCCATTAGAACAAACCTACACTTCCAACTTGCTGTTTCTAAGAAGGAACCACCTACTCATGTGTTTAGGCCAAGATATTCCATTCCTACCATATGAATCTTGATCTCTAGCCTTCCCCAAGTTGCTTTCCACTCAAATCTTCTTTCCACCAAATCCAAATCCTGTGAGAGAGAGTTGAGTGTTGGGGAGACTATCATTTGAAGCACAAGAGCAAGGAGTTCATCATCAACACACCATTTTTTACTTCTTGGAGAGTGGTGTCTCCTAGATTGGCTAGGTGTCACTTGGGAGCCTCCGACAAGATTGTGGAGTTGAACCAAGGAGTTTGTAAGGGCAAGGAGGTCGCCTACTTCGTGAAGATCTACCGCTAGTGTGGCAAGTCCTTCGTGGGCGACGGCCGTGGTGGGATAGATAAGGTTGCTTCTTCGTGGACCCTTCGTGGGTGGAGCCCTTCGTGGACTCGCGCAACCGTTACCCTTCGTGGGTTGAAGTCTCCATCAACGTGGATGTACGATAGCACCACCTATCGGAACCACGATAAAAACATCCGTGTCTCCAATTGCGTTTGATCCAAACCCTTCCCTTTTACATTCTTGCAAGTTGCATGCTTTACTTTCCGCTGCTCATATACTCTTTGCATGCTTGCTTGAATTGTGTTAAGATTGCTTGACTTGTGCTAAGATAGTTAAAATCTGCCAAAGACTAAAATTGAGAAAAGGATAAGTTTTTATTTGGTCAAGTAGTCTAATCACCCCCCCCCCCCCTCTAGACATAATTTTGATCCTACAAGTGGTATCAGAGCTTTGGTCTCCATTTGCTTTGATTTCCATAGCTTTTGGTGGTCATAGCCTTGGTTTCACAACCTAGGAGAGTATGGCGTCTAGCGAGGGAAATTATCACCGTAGAGGTCCTTACTTTGATGGTACTAATTTTGCTAGTTGGAAGCATAAGATGAAAATGCATATTATTGGACGTAACCCCGTCGTTTGGGCTATTGTGTGTATTGGCTTGCAAGGTGAATTCTTTGATGGGAGAGAACCGAACTGTGAAGCTAGTGCGGAAGAGTTGAAGATGCTGCAATACAACGCTCAAGCTTGTGATATTCTCTTCAACGGATTGTGCCCCGAAGAATTCAACAAAATCAGCCGTCTTGAGAATGCAAAGGAAATTTGGGATACTTTGATTGATATGCATGAAGGTACCGACTCCGTCAAGGAATCCAAGTTGGATGTGTTCCAAAGTCAACTTGACAAGTTCAAAATGAAGGATGGTGAAGGTGCCGCTGAAATGTACTCTAGGCTTGCTCTTATCACAAATGAGATTGCCGGCTTAGGAAGTGAAGAGATGACCGACAAATTCATCATCAAGAAGATCCTAAGTGCTTTGGATAGAAAATATGATACCGTGTGCACATTGATCCAAATGATGCCCAATTACAAAGATCTCAAGCCAACGGAAGTCATTGGAAGAATTGTTGCTCCTGAGATGTCGCTCAAGGATAAGGAGGAACTTCACAACAAGTCAAGTGGTGCCTAATAAGCCTCATGTGAAGCCCCCACATCATCAAGTGAGAAATAAACCTTCAATGAAGAATTGAGCTTAATGGTGAAGAACTTCAACAAATTCTACAAGAGTAGAAGCAAAGAGAGAAGCACCAAGTCAAGATCCTACAATGACAAAAGATCTTCTAGTCGGGAGCGTAATTGCTACAATTGTGGAAGACCCGGACACTATTCCAATAAGTGTACGGCACCCTACAAAAGAAATGAAGATTCTCCAAAATGAAGAAGTAGAAGAAAAGAATCACCTCCAAGAGAGAGAAGGAGTAGAGATGATCGTTATGAACGAAGACCCTCACGGAGAAGCAAGGATTCGGAAAGGAAGGACAAGTCATCAAGGAGCTACACAAAACGAAGACATCAAGCTCATGTTGGTGAATGGGTATCCGGCTCCGACTCCGATAATCACTCCGAGAGAAGTTATCACTCCGACTCCGAATATACTCAAGATGAAAGTGTTGCCGATCTAGCACTCGTGTCAACCTACTCCTACGACATATTTGATTCACCAAATGAAGGAATTGGAAGATGCTTCATGGCCAAAGGCCCAAAGGTAACACACCCCGAGTATGTGGATTTCAATAGTGATGAAGATGACTTGTTAGGTGATGATGATTTACTTGTTGACAACTCTAGTGATGAATACTATGATGAAACGTCAATTAATCGTGCTAATCAAGATAAAACGGATGACAATGATAAGGAGAAGATTGAGCTTCTAACTAAAGAACTAAACACTCTTAAGTTAGCTCATGAAACTATCTTAGAAGATCATCGAGAACTTTTAAGGACTCATGAGAAGTTACGCTTTGACAAGCTCAACCTTGAGCAAGAGCATGAGTTCTTAAAAGCAATCAATGATGATCTTCGTAAGAAAAGTTCTTCTTAAATTGCCAAGCGTTTACTCTTATCTACTTACATGCCTCAAGTCAAGTCCACTAACAAAAACAAGAAGGATTCTTCCTCTAGTAGTAACAATAATCATGCTAAATCAAATGTTGTTGCTTCTAGTAGTTCTCTTGATTCCACTAATGATTCTCTTAGCCAAGTTACACTTGGGCAAGAAAATATCTTATTGAAGGGAATTATAGAGAAAGGTGTTTACAAGAGCCTTGCCGGGAGTAAGCAATTTGAGGAAATTGTACGCAATCAAGGCACCGAAAGAATCAAGGTGTTGGTTTTGAACGAAAGTTCAATGCCAATGGAGTTGAGTGGGAAGAAGATCAATATCCCAAGACGAAGTTTGTTCCTCAACAAGAGAAGTATGATCCTACTTCCTTCAAAGGGACACAAGCTCAAGATGATCTTCCACCACAAGACCACAAGCAAAAAGGCAAGGACAAGCTTCAAGAGGAGATTGATGCATTTGAAGAAGCTCCTAAAGCCTTGGTCAAGTGGGTTCCCAAGACTACATCAAGTTCTACTTCATCAAGTACGACTACAACTCCAAGGATTCCCATCAAGATGATGTGGATCCTGAAGAAGAAGAACTAGAGAGTTCTTGAGGGTGACTCGGCCAACATATTTCACTCATATTATTTTGGCAACAACGAGTGCAATCAACTTCCACATCTTGCGCTAGTTCAAGGAGTCACAAACCCTCTTGTTGGTAAGACAAGGGACAGTGTAACCTAATACTTTCATAGACATCATCTTATGTGCGCATCACTCTATGTCTATGGATATCCTTGTTTGTTCCTTGTGGGACTAACCCGTGTAGGTATTGAAAGTGCAACTCACTCCAAAAGGATTGCATTGCTCCAAATGATCTTCATCAACATTGAGCATCCACATCTTCAACACCTACATGAAGTCATCATCGAAACAACCCAAGGTTAGTTCATCCCTCTAAGGGGGGATCTCACATCTAGGGGGAGCTTTACTCTAAAGAATTGAGCTAAAGCAACTCTAATGGTGTGAACACAACAATGCATTATGTAAAAGTGGTAACCCCACTTGAGCTTAAACGATGAGTATGACCTATGATCAAATGTTCTCATTTGACTCATAAGTCAATATACTCATATATAGATGACCAAGATGGCTCCAATTGTTTGATAGATCCTAGAATTATTTGTGCATGCTTTGTCACATATTTCATTTGTCAGTTTATTGTGTGAGCATGTTGGTTGCATATTTTACTCATTCAAGGACATCCACTTGTGGTTTTGTTTGATTGGTTTATTTTTATTTGGCCAAGTGGATGGACAAGAGTGCCTAAGAACCTTCTCTAGCTATCTATGCTCTTCTTGTCTCAAGCTCTATTCACGCTACATCACAAAATTTGATCAAGTCAGATTCGAACCACTCTGTGTGAGGAGCACTCGGAGTCCCCGATTCGTCATAGACTTAAACTTTCAAAAATTCTTTGTGCGTTTCGGTCTGACCGATTCCTCCATTTTGATCATACCGAGATCACTAAGTCTATCTAGGTTTTCAATCTCGGTGCAACCGATTTGAACTTTTCGGTCACACCGAGTTCTTTAGAATCGTGATTATGCATCTCGGTGCCACCGAGTTGTTCCACTCGGTCACACCGGCTGTGGTCGGGCTATATATACTCACGGGCAAAAATTTGAAACTTTCTCCAAACCCCTTCGCCCGCGCATAGCTCGCTCTCCCTCCAGGGTCTCCGGATCGTCCTCCTCGTCGCCAGCCGCCTCCTGTCGCTGGTCTCCGCCGCCGTCAACTGAATTCATCCCTGCCGTTGCCGCCGTAGCGAGTTCATCGCCGATCTAGGGTATGGACTCGATCACAGTGATATCCCCGTCCGATTCCTAGCACATTGTGTTCATCATGATTCTTGCCACGATTGAAACTACTCTATCCAGTCAAAACGATCCATAGTTTGGAGATGAATTGAAAATTT
Organism: Aegilops longissima; assembly: GCA_021605205.1. Classification (NCBI taxonomy): domain Eukaryota; kingdom Viridiplantae; phylum Streptophyta; class Magnoliopsida; order Poales; family Poaceae; genus Aegilops; species Aegilops longissima. The sequence continues at coordinate 645,367,237 of CM038677.1, forward strand.
AGAGTTAGGTTTGTGCCGAAACCATCTTGGACCCACCGAGTTGCAGAACTAGGTTCCACCGATTCGGCTAAGTCATTACACATGTGGTTCTCGGTCTGACCGAGAATTGCAAATCGGTGTGACCGAGTTCAGGACTTTGTGAAACCCTAGCAGTCTCGATGCCACCGAACTGTGACTCGGTCTGACTGAGTTCACTCGTTAAGGTTCCAAAAGTTGCTTCGGTATCACCGAGTTTGCAAATCGGTTGATCCGAAATGCTTTCTGTGGAAAACTAAAACTAAGTTTTTGACTCATTCTTTTGCAAAAATCTCTAAATTTTGTGATGCTCATCCACTCCATCTCATCTATATCTATTCACAGGGTCTGCAGTCAGTGTTTACAACATGTCTGATCTGAGTGACAGCCAGAACAAGTCAGAGGAGCAGATTCAGATGAGTGCGGGCACTAGTCCCTCTAGCAGCTCAGATGAGGGTAGCAGAAGCACCCCAAGCAACTTGCCCAAAGCTGCTACCAGGACAAGGAAGAAGAGAACCTCAGAATCTGAGGATGAAGATTATGTGGCAGTAGAGGATGAGGCCCTTTCAAAGAAAAAGGTGCTCAAGAAGGAGTATAGCTCAGCTGCAGTTAAGCCAGGTCTGAAGACCAAAAGGCCAGCAGGAAGACAACCCATGTCTAAAGCCAGAGCCTCCACTCAAGCATCTTTGGAATCCCAACCCAAAGAGGCTGCTGCAGAAGGGAAGAAAAGGAAGGAAATGGTCAAGAAGACCATGGCCAGAGTTATTGGATATCCTTCCATGATGGAAGAGGAGGAAGAAGAATAGGTTGCTGCACCAGCACCTAAGGCTCAGAAGCTTATGGGTGATGCTATTAAGTCAGGGGTTGCATCATCAAAGCCCAAAGAAGCACCCAAAGCTGCCTCCAAACCAAAGATTGCACCAAAGAGGAATACCAGGAACATATCTGCTGCTGAGAAGAACAAGGCTCCAGTGCCTAACACTGTTGCTGAAGAAGAAGAAGATGAAGAGCAAATCCCGAGATAGTTGAAGCCAAAGATTCCAGACCACAATGATGCTCATCCTGTGGCTGAGAACATGAAGATCATAAGAGACTCAGGGTTGAGGCTATGGAGAGAGTCAGATCCATATGCCACCAGAAGGAGGACTGCTGTTGATTACAGGTTCCACACAAAGGAACAGCAGGACTTCTATGAGACAATCTTGTTGGACAAGAAGCCTATAGTGTGTGACATGAGGTGGGTCGATTGGACCTACATAAAGGAGAATGAGGAACACTATCCTGGTGTGTATGGCAGTTTCAGTGTTTGTGGAGTTGCAGACTTTGTTGGGCAGAAGATCACAAAGTGGAATGAGTAGCTCATAATGCAATTCTACTCCACAGCCCACTTCTATTCAGATGGAAGGATAGTATGGATGTCTGAAGGTACAAGGTACCAATCAACTATTGAGGAATGGGCCAATCTGATCAATGCACCTAAGGAGGAAGAGGATGACTTGGATGTCTATGCCAAGAAAAAGATGGATCACAACACTATGGCACGAATGTACAAAGAGATTCCTGAAGCAGATCTTGAGACTCACCAGTTTGGATCGGTGAAACACTTGCTGTCAGGTCTGCCTACAATCAACTGGATCCTCAGGCACACTCTCTTACCCAAGTCTGGTGATCACAGAATGATCAGAGGCCATGCAATAAACTTGCTACACATATTTGATGCGCCACAGAAGTTCAAGGTCTTGAGCCTTATAGTTGAGACTATCAAAAGGACAGCAGCTGACCAGAAAAGAAGGTGTGGATATGCCCCACAGATCCAGGAGCTGATAAACTCCAAGATGGGCACAGGCACATACCTGTTGGGTAAGGAGCATATGCCTATCTATCCAGACTTCGAGGACAACCAAGTGGTTATGGATGAAGATGAACCATCCTCAGTGCAAGCTCAAGATAAGAAGGAGAAGGCAAGGGCAGAAAAGGCTGCCAAGATGCCAACAATGGAAGAGGCATCTCAGTACCTTCTGAAGAGCAAACAAGATCAACTTGGCTACTTGATTGCGTCCACTCTAAGGATTGAGAAGGGGTTGGCCACCTAGACTCGAAACCAGGAGAGCTTGGAGAGGATCATGGAGAAGAAGTTCTATGACATGAATATAACGGTAACTGAGATCCAGTTTGTTGTGGAGCAGCTTCAGGATGACATGCGGGAGAGGAAGGGCAAGACAACCACAGATGCATTTGCCAGAGTGCCTAGAGCTCACCGATCAGCTGCAGTGCCAGTGACAGATACCAGAGCTACTTCATCTGCACCAGCTACAGCTTCAGGGCCACCAGCTCCAGCACCTACTCCACCAGCTCCATCTACATCAACAGATGCTTTCGTCCTTGGCGTCCTGTCTACACCACCACCTGAAGATCAAGCCTGGGAGTCGATTTAGTGCTATGCATTTTCTATGAACTTTTTGGTAACTTTTTGCCAAATGGGGAGAAAAATGTATAGATCATAGGCTTCGAGAGAGAGTGTTGCTTTTTGTTCTCTCTTGCTTTGGTGGTTGAACTTTATTTGCTTGTTTGAGATACATCATGTCTGTGTGATACCTGGATGATCACGTGTTTGATCATATGCTACATTTATGCTTGTTGGATGACATTATCCTTTTTATCTCTATATGATCATTCACTTTGCTTGGTGATGAGTGCATGTATTTAATCATTATCATTTTGAGGGCTCCACCAAGATGTATGTGACATGGAAGAGTTACCCATGAGCCTAACTCCTTGTGCATTTGCAGTCCAAAGCAAATCTTAAACTATGCACAAATTTAGGGGGAGCTCTTGTTTATCACATACTTCTCAAAGCGACAATGTTTTTCACTCTTATTATCATTTGTCGAAGCTTTGATCTATATGTTGTCATCAATTACCAAAAAGGGGGAGATTGAAAGTGCAACTATCCCTAGGTGGTTTTGGTAATTCCTAACAACATATAGCTCATTGAGCTAACATCATTCCAAGATGAATATTTCAGGAAAAGCTCAATGGATGGCATGGCATGGATGAGGAAAGTGGATCCCTCAAAATTGCTAAGGATAAATGGATTGGCTCAAGCTCAAAAGCTCAAGACTCTACATTTTACATTTTAGTGATCCAAGATCACATTGAGTCCATAGGAAAAGCCAATACTATCAAGGAGGGATGAGGTGTTGCTTAATGAGTTTCTTGCTCTACAGTGCTTAGTGATATGCTCCAAAACCCTTAGCTACTTTCTCATATCCACGTATGACCTAAACCCAAAGTCAAACTCGGCCCTACCGATTCTTTCTACCCGGCGCCACCGAGTTCAGATGTCATAGCCACTGCCACAAACCCTAGGCAAATCGGTCTCACCGATAGGGATCTCGGTCTCACCGAGATGGGATTGTAATCTCTGTGTTTCCCTTCATAACGTTTCGGTCCTACCGAGATGAGCGATCGGTCCCACCGAGATTGCAATGTAAACTCTTTGTTTCCCTTTCGTAACATTTCGGTCTCACCGAAAAGAGCGAATCGGTCCCACCGTGTTTACCTGACCAACTCTCTGGTTAGCTTGTTACAAATATCGGTCTCGCCGAGTTTGTGTAATCGGTCTCACCGAGATTATGTTATGCGCTAACCCTAACCATATCGGTCCTACCGAGTTGCATGTCGGTCCCACCAAAAATCCTAACGGTCACTAGATTTGCTAAATATGTCCGACCGAGTTTACCAATTCGGTCCCACTGAGTTTGGCATGTTGTGTGTAACGGTTAGATTTTGTGTGGAGGCTATATATACCCCTCCACCTCCTCTTCATTCGTGGAGAGAGCCATCAGAACAAACCTACACTTCCAACTTGTTGTTTCTAAGAAGGAAGCACCTACTCATGTGTTGAGGCCAAGATATTCCATTCCTACCATATGAATCTTGATCTCTTGCCTTCCCCAAGTTGCTTTCCACTCAAATCTTCTTTCCACCAAATCCAAATCCTGTGAGAGAGAGTTGAGTGTTGGGGAGACTATCATTTGAAGCACAAGAGCAAGGAGTTCATCATCAACACACCATTTGTTACTTCTTGGAGAGTGGTGTCTCCTTGATTGGCTAGGTGTCACTTGGGAGCCTCCGACAAGATTGTGGAGTTGAACCAAGGAGTTTGTAAGGGCAAGGAGATCGCCTACTTCGTGAAGATCTACCGCTAGTGAGGCAAGTCCTTCATGGGCGACAGCCATGGTGGCATAGACAAGGTTGCTTATTCGTGGACCCTTTGTGGGTGGAGCCCTCCGTGGACTCGCGCAACCGTTACCCTTCGTGGGTTGAAGTCTCCATCAACGTGGATGTACGATAGCACCACCTATCGGAACCACGACAAAAACATCCGTGTCTCCAATTGCGTTTGATCCAAACCCTTCGCTTTTACATTCTTGCAAGTTGCATGCTTTACTTTCCGCTGCTCATATACTCTTTGCATGCTTGCTTGAATTGTGTTAAGATTGCTTGGCTTGTGCTAAGATAGCTAAAATCTGCCAAAGACTAAATTTCGGAAAAGGATAAGTTTTTATTTGGTCAAGTAGTCTAATCACCCCCCCTCTAGACATACTTTCGATCCTACAAGTGGTATCAGAGCTTTGGTCTCCATTTGCTTTGACTTCCATAGCTTTTGGTGTTCATAGCCTTGGTTTCACAACCTAGGAGAGTATGGCGTCTAGCGAGGGAAGTTATCACCGTAGAGGTCCTTACTTTGATGGTACTAATTTTGCTAGTTGGAAGCATAAGATGAAAATGCATATTCTTGGACAAAACCCCGCCGTTGGGACTATTGTGTGTATTGGCTTGCAAGGTGAATTCTTTGATGGGAGAGAACTGAACCGTGAAGCTAGTGCGGAAGAGTTGAAGATGCTGCAATACAATGCTCAAGCTTGCGATATTCTCTTCAACGGATTGTGCCCCGAAGAATTCAAGAAAATCAGCCGTCTTGAGAATGCAAAGGAAATTCGGGATACTTTGATTGATCTCTACTCCTAATGTCTCAGTTGGTAGGTCGCGTTTCGGGTTTTACTTTCATCCCACCTCACCCGGTCTTTTTTGGTACTTCTTTGGTACTTCCTCCCACCTCCCTCTCAGCCGTGAAAAACCAAGGAAAACCCCGCGATCGAGTCCCGCACACGCCCAACCTCCCGTCTCACGCTAAGCCGCATAGAACCAAAAAACCTCAAGCCGAGTCCCCGCCACCCCACGCACTCCAGGCCCTAACATCCCGTCGCACCAAGAGAGCGAACCAAAAAATCTCTGAATAGTCCGCGGTTATTTTTCGCTGGTTTTATTTAGCCTCACCACTTTCGTTGGTTTTATTTAGCTGGTTTTATTTCGTCTCCCTCCCACCTGTATTTTCGCTTCACCACCCACATAAACCCATCAGATTAGTTACCATAAAAAAATCGCAATCAATCAAGAATTGATGATCAGATTAGTTACCATATAAAAAATAAATCGCAATCAATCAAGTATTGATGGGATATTTCCTTATATTGATGTGATTTCCCGTTTTTATCATTAATCGTTTCTACTGCCTAAAAAATGCGTAGCTTTCCTTTTCGCTTCACCACCCACATAAACCCATCAGATTAGTTACCATATAAAAAATAAATCGCAATCAATCAAGTATTGATGATCAGATTAGTTACCGTATAAAAAATAAATCGCAATCAATCAAGTATTGATGGGATATTTCCTTATATTGATGTGATTTTCCTTTGTTATCATCAATCATCTCTCTGCCTAAAAATGCGTAGCTTTCCTTTTAAACTTCACCACCAACATAAACCAATCAGATTAGTTACCATATAAAAATAAATCGCAATCAATCAAGTATTGATGATCAGATTAGTTACCATATAAAAATAAATCGCAATCAATCAAGTATTGATGGGATATTTTCTTATATTGATGTGATTTTATGTAGCTTTCCTTTTCCTGCCAACCGACCGCGTCCGTCTCCCTACATCCGCCCTCGTTGCTCTGCCTCCCGCGAAAAAAACCTCTCGTTTGACCTCCCCAAACCCCGCATGATGGAAAAACCCAGCCGCTGCTTCCCTCCTCTCGACCGCTCCATACGTCCGGATCGCGGCCCCATCCCCATCCTCCTCTCACGTCCACGGCGACCGATGGACTGCCGCCACCACCCTCCTACTCTCTACGCCGCCGTCGTCCTCCCGCTCGCTTCGCCGCCGCCGTCGCCACCAATCCCGTCGGCGTCGTTGCTGCTATGTCGCCTCCTTTCCCCATCCAAGCCTCGACCATGGCAACGGCGCCTCTCATGTGTCCCATGGTGAGGTTTGGGGGGCGCGACCACAATCCACTAGGGATCTCACCGCGGACCCGTCCGCTGGGATGGATGTTGCCTCCGTTGCGAATGGGATCGAAGGAGGACTACTTAATCATCAAGGTCGGCGAGGCAGCGGCGATTGGGAGCCCGTTTGTGAACATGGGAGTTCGTCCCCATGGAGGCGGCGGCGTGGAGATTGGATGTGAAGCAACCCCACTTGCGGTGGTGGAGGCTTGCCGTCCATGTGATCCTTTCTTCTCCGGTATCCTCATTCCTTGCCTCCCATTACAAAGGCGAGCATAAATAAGAGCAGGGCTGATTTTCATCACTTCATTTCTCATATTTTTAGTTGCTTTTTGAGATTATACAAGATGCTCTCGATCTGTTTTGTCAAATTACTTGGATCGTCTTATGGAATTGACAGCCATCGCATTTTCACCTCATGTTATTTCTTAATCCTTGTCCCACTAGGCATCCACTACATGTTTGGTAATGGCGTGATGTTGAGGCGGCTAGGAGAAGCTCAACAACCGATCAAGGGCTATCGAGATGGGCCGGAGCCAAGCAGAGTTCTTCTGTTAAATTTTGGTTATTATCTTTTCTATTATTACGATTGTGGGATGGTTGATTTTGAATCGATGTAACATTTGCATTTGTTTCCCAGCTTGTTGGCATAGATGCGTGGCAATCTGCGGCAACTAATCAAGAGCGAGGCGGTGCACATCGAGCTACGCTGAATGTAGCGAGCCAACCACGAATTGGGTATGTTCACATGAGGGATGGGAGAGGAGAGGAACATTAACATTTTTCAGTTCATAGTTTCTCCATACATGGCAACACACTAACGGTACTCATGGGCTTAGGATGAAAGTAGCGCCAAGAGAATCGATGGGTTGGATGGGAAGGCGGTTGTTGCCCTTGTCCCTTGGTGCTAGCCTACCGTGGTGGCCTCACTAACTTGCTCATTGCGAATCTGAGTTAGGTGGGGTCGCGAGTTGCTGCAGATTTGTTTTATCACTTTTTACAATATTTATTGATGTATCCCTAACTCATCGAGTCATTTTTAGCTTTGATTTCCCATATCGCCAGCCTAAATATCCCATGGTCGAGAATATTTGCATGGTTAGTGGACATTGTCCCTTTCTTTCTAATGTTTAATATTTTATATTGCCGATAGAAATAATTTTATCCGCTTGATTTAGGAAGTGCACATAGGTAGGTCAACATATTTTGTAGCTCTTTCGGATGTAAAGCATATGTTGCATAAGAAATTATTATCTTCCAAGCATACTCACATTTCACTAACAAATAGGGGAGGTTCAGACTTGAGCAAAGATAAAAGGTTTATTCCTCACTCTTTTGTTGGAATTTTAGTTCCAAGTTAACATGATTTCTTATCCGCTTCATAAGTCATGCATCTGCTTAATTAGGTGATAAGTAGGGCTATTGTGGGGTTTGTTTAAACTCCAGCATAAGGAATTCTGGTTTAAGAAAAAAGACTTTTGGCTTCTTTAATTACAAATTGATTGCAACATCGTGTTAGTATGTGATTTCTCACATCTGGTTGTAATATTTGTGAAGACATACATTGCACGTGCACTTGAAGCGGGCTCAGGGCTGCATACGGACGGCGCCGACGCTGACCGGCCACCTCCTCCGCGTATTCTTGGAGCTGTGGCTGGCCGATTTACATGAAATTAATTCCCTCAGTTCTGGTGGCAAATATAATACACATAATCCATATTGTTATGCACTAGCGTGTGTGTGTGAAATAGATGGATTATGGTCCCGTACCCAATAAGATGGATATGTGTGTGTGTTAGAGAGAGGGAGAGGGGGAGAGAGAGTGAGGAAGAGGGAGGGAGTGTGTGTGTGTGAGGATTTGATGGTAAAAAAGGTCGCCAATGTCGTAATATTGAACTCTTTAAGTTAGTATGTCGCAACGCACGGGCGTTCTTCTAGTATGCATGAAGGTACCGACTCCGTGAAGGAATCCAAGTTGGATGTGCTCCAAAGTCAACTTGACAAGTTCAAAATGAAGGACGGTGAAGGTGTCCCTGAAATGTACTCTAGGCTTGCTCTTATCACAAATGAGATTGCCGGCTTAGGAAGTGAAGAGATGACCGACAAATTCATCATCAAGAAGATCCTAAGAGCTTTGGATGGAAAATATGATAGCGTGTGCACATTGATCCAAATGATGCCCAATTACAAAGATCTCAAGCCAACGGAAGTCATTGGAAGAATTTTTGCTCCTGAGATGTCGCTCAAGGATAAGGAGGAACTTCACAACAAGTCAAGTGGTGCCTACAAAGCCTCATGTGAAGCCCCCACATCATCAAGTGAGAAACAAACCTTCAATGAAGAATAGAGCTTAATGGTGAAGAACTTCAACAAATTCTACAAGAGTAGAAGCAAAGAGAGAAGCTCCAAGTCAAGGTCCTACAATGACAAAAGATCTTCTAGTCGGGAGCATAATTGCTACAATTGTGGAAGACTCGGACACTATTCCAATGAGTGTACGGCACCCTACAAAAGAAGAGAAAATTCTCCAAAAAGAAGAAGTAGAAGAGAAGAATCACCTCCAAGAGAGAGAAGGAGTAGAGATGATCGTTATGAACGAAGACCCTCACGGAGAAGCAAGGATTCGGAAAGGAAGGACAAGTCATCAAGGAGATACACAAAACGAAGACATCAAGCTCATGTTGGTGAATGGGTATCCGGCTCCGACTCCGACAATCACTCCGAGAGAAGTTATCACTCCGACTCCGAATATACTAAAGATGAAGGTGTTGCCGATCTAGCACTCGTGTCAACCTACTCCTACGACATATTTGATTCACCAAATGAAGGAATTGGAAGATGCTTCATGGCCAAAGGCCCAAAGGTAACACACCCCGAGTATGTGGATTTCAATAGTGATGAAGATGACTTGTTAGGTGATGATGATTTACTTGTTGACAAATCTAGTGATGAATACTATGATGAAACGTCAATTAATCATGCTAATCAAGATAAAACGGATGACAATGATAAGGAGAAGATTGAGCTTATAACTAAAGAACTAAACACTCTTAAGTTAGCTCATGAAACTATCTTAGAAGATCATCGAGAACTTTTAAGGACTCATGAGAAGTTACGCTTTGAAAAGCTCAACCTTGAGCAAGAGCATGATTTCTTAAAAGCAATCAATGATGATCTTCGTAAGAAAAGTTTTTATTACATTGCCAAGCGTTTACTCTTATCTACTTACATGCCTCAAGTCAAGTCCACTAACAAAAACAAGAAGGATTCTTCCTCTAGTAGTAACAATAATCATGCTAAATCAAATGTTGTTGCTTCTAGTAGTTCTCTTGATTCCACTAATGATTCTCTTAGCCAAGTTACACTTGGGCAAGAAAATATCTTATTGAAGGGAATTATAGAGAAAGGTGTTTACAAGAGCCTTGCCGGGAGTAAGCAATTTGAGGAAATTGTACGCAATCAAGGCACCGAAAGAATCAAGGCGTAACACCCCGGATGTAACTTTCCATATTTGTAACTCCAACTCTTGCCATTTTCGGCATTGTGATATGATATTCCCTCCGTGGTTGGGTTTTTCTTCATTTTTGCATTTTGTCCATGTCATGCATTTCATATCATGTCATCATGTGCATCGCATTCGCATACGTGTTAGTCTCATGATTACGAGCATTTTCCCGTTGTCCGTTTTGCAATCCGCACTCCTATGTCCCCGGCGTCCCCTTTTACATTTTTCCGTGGCGGTACTAAACTTTCTCGGAATGGACCGAGGTTTGTCAAGTGGCCTTGGTACACCACCGTAGACCACCTGTCAAGTTTGGTCATTTGGAGCTCGTTTGGTACTCAACGGTTAACCGTGACTCTCACAAAGGCCTCTTTTAAGTTGCAGCCCAACACCCCTTCAAAACAGCCCAATAACCCATCTAAGTCACTTCCATGTCCATCGCCGTTCGATCACGATCGTGTGGGCGAAAACCGCACTCCATTTGGAGCTTCCTAGCTCCTTCTACCTATAAATATAGACCCCTCCCCCGAAATTTCGGATCAATCCACCCTAACCCTAGCTCCCTCTCCTCCCCTCATGGGACACGTCCGACGGCGCCGGACGCTGTCCACCGCCGCCATGCCAGAGCCAACCAAGGACTGCCACGTGGGCACCAGCGCCTTCTCACGCCCCAGCACACCGGCCTGCAGGGGGCCAGTGAGGCCCTCCCGAGCCAGCGCCTCCCGGCCCGGCCAGCGCCCGCCCGCGCCAAGGCCAAGGCCACCGCCATGCCGCCCGCCCGCCCCCTCGTCGCCGGCCACCGCCTCGTCGCCCCGAGCTCCCTCCTCCGGCCTCTCCCTCCTCCGGCGCTGCTCCGGCGAGCTGCTCCGGCCGCCTCGCACCTCACCTCGATCCGATCTGAGATCCACCTCGGTTGACTTCTTTCCCCTCCCCCGATTTCCTCTAAGTTTTTATTCTGTCAGTAATTTGTTGCATTTTCATCATGGCATAAATTTGCACCCGTGCCTCCGATTGGGGCGTATAGCATACCGCATTGTTCGCCTCGAAGAGTAGATCATTTCATTCCATTGCATCATTTTCATTTGAGCTCATCTTGATGCCCGAAATGCTGTTGGAAGAGGGCTATGTGATGTTAGTTTCTGTTTCTTAACAGAACATGCACTTTTGTCATTTTTGCCATGATTGATGTGTGCATCCTATGAACTTGAGTCCTACATGTGTTTTGTAATATGCCATGCCATCATTACAGGGGTGTATGCCATGTATTTTTGTGATCTCTGTGGTGACTAGCACAAGCATGCAAACTAGGCTTCATGATGTTGCTGATTTCAGCCCTGTTTTGCTGATATTTTTATGCCATGTTAACTTGATGCTACCGAGAGATCCATGCATATTTTGAGATACTTCAGTAAGGCTGTTTTGAATATATGGTTATTATCTATCCATCCATGCCCTTGTTTGCAATTATGGAGTGCCATAGCGTGAGTCAATCGAGCTCTACTTTTGCTATAAAATGTTTCTTGGCAGATTGTTTACATGTTATTCAATTTTGCCAAGGTTGTTGTAGTTGATCCGGGTATGCTATGATGTTGTTCTTGCCATGTATATCTTCTATGCCATGTCTTATTGACGTATGTGTGCTTAGTTTATTATGTAATGCTCTGTAGTGAGTGCATAGAGCTCTTAAACATGCCTACTTGTTATCTGTTTTTGTCATGCCTGTTCTTTGAATCATTATGAAACTTGCTATATTGACATGGGTGCTATTACATTTTCTGATCCTTTTTGGCTCATGGTCAGCAAGGGACTTTTGTTCTATGCTTTGAGTAGATTCATGCCATGCCTTGTTTTTCTATTATAAGTTCCTGTAGCATGCTGTTTGCTTGCTCTGAACATTGCTTCCTGATGCTGTTTCTGCCATGTTCAGTATTTTCACTAAGTCTGTGAAGCTGATATGTTTTGCACTTTTGCCATGCCTGTTTGGACCTGTTATGGTGTGATTTAGCCGTAGCTCAGTGTTCATCTTTTGTCAAGCATCTTGAGTAGATCACTGATATATGTTTTATTGGTACGTTTGGGTGCAGTAGCTTAATTTCTTGTTGCTTGCTATGTGGCATCATGCTGTTAATGGCAGATTCGTGTCATTCTTGTTTTGCTTGTCATTTGCAAACCGTGCATCCGATTCCGGTGATCTTTATATCGATTTCAACCGAAATCATCTCACCTTTCTAGTGGCATACTTGGTTTGCCAAGTTGATGCCTGGTTCATCATTTTCCTTCCGAACACGATCGCATTGCATATCACATCTCGCATATCATGCCATGTTTTGCATCACGTTGCTTGTGCATTGCACCGTGATTTATTGTGGTTCCTTTGTTTGTGTTCTTGCTTTGGGTAGAGCCGGGAGACGAGTACGTGAACGAGGAACCTGTTGAGAACGCTTACGAGGATCAAGTTTTCGACAACTCTGAGAACTTTGCAGGCAAGATGACCATACCCACGAAATCACTTCTATCTTTGCTTGCTAGATGCTCGCTCTTTTGCTATGCATATGCTACAATGCCTATCACTTGCTATATCATGCCACCCATATTGCCATGTCAAACCTCTAACCATCCTTTCCTAGCAAACCGTTGTTTGGCTATCTTACCGCTTTGCTCAGCCCCTCTTATAGCGTTGCTAGTTGCAGGTGAAGATGAAGTTCGTTCCTTGTTGGAACATGGAGATGTTGTTCCTTGTTGGAACATGTTTACTTGTTGGGATATCACAATATATCTGCTATAATTAATGCATCTATATACTTGGTAAAGGGTGGTAGACTCGGCCTTATGCCTGGTGTTTTGTTCCACTCTTGCCGCCCTAGTTTCCGTCATACCGGTGTTATGTTCCTTGATTTCGTTCCTTACATGGTTGGGTGATTTATGGGACCCCTTGACAGTTCGCTTTGAATAAGACTCCTCCAGAAGGCCCAACATTGGTTTTACCATTTGCCACCTAAGCCTTTTTCCCCGGGTTTTCGCGAGCCCGAGGGTCATCTTTATTTTAACCCCGGACGGTGCTCCTTCGAGTGCTGGCCCGAACCGAGCAACTTCTTGGGCCACCACGGGAAACTTCGAGGCTTGGTTTTACTCGTAGCTTGACTTATCCGGATGTGCCACGAGAACGAGATATGTGCAGCTCCTATCGGGATTTGTCGGCACAATGGGGCGGCTTTGCTGGTCTTGTTTTATTCTGTCGAAATGTCTTGTAGTCCGGATTCGAGATCGATCGGGTCTTCCCAGAGAAGGAATATCCTTCGTTGGCCGTGAGAGCTTATAATGGGCTAAGTTGGGACACCCTGCAGGTATTATCTTTCAAAGCCGTGCCCGCGTTTATGAGGCAGATGGGAATTTGTTAATGTCGGTTGTAGAAAACCGAAGTTGACCTTAATTAAAATACACATCAACCGCGTGTGTAACCGTGATGGTCTCTTCTCGTGGAGTCCGGAAGTGAACACGATGTTGGATTTATGTTTGACGTAAGTAGTTCAGGATCACTTCTTGATCGCTACTAGCTTCACGATCGTGCCTTGCTTCTCTTCTCGCTCTAATTTGCGAATGTAGCCACCATATATGCTAGTCGCTTGCTGCAGCTCCACCTCACAACTCTGTCCTTCCTATAAGCTTAAATAGTCTTGATCTCGCGGGTGTGAGATTGCTGAGTCCCGTGACTCACAGATTCTACCAAAACAGTTGCAGTGTGCCGACGATGCGGTCAGCAGTGGCGCAACCGAGCTCAAGTGGGAGTTCGACGAGGAACGTGGTCGTTACTATGTGTATTTTCACGATGATCGATGAGTGGAGCCAGTTGGGACGATCGGGATTTGTGTAGCATTTGGGGTAGTCTTCTTTTATTTTGGTTCCGTAGTCGGACCTTGAGTGTAATCTGGATGATGGATGTTTATTTATGTATTGTGTGAAGTGGCATTGTAAGCCAACTATGTATCTCTTTCCTTATGTATTACATGGGTTGTGTGAAGATTACCTCACTTGCGACATTGCTTTCAATGCGGTTATGCCTCTAAGTCGTGCTTCGACACGTGGGAGATATAGCCGCATCGAGGGCGCTACAAGTTGGCATCGAGCCATCCCGACTTAGGAGCCCCTGCTTGATTGTTTGTTTGGCGTTGTTGAGTCTAGAACAAAAATGTTTTGAGTCTTAGGATTATATATATCGGAGAGTAGGATTCTTTTTACTCCCGGTCCCTTCATCGCTCTGGTGAGGTCTCCGACGTAGAAGTTTTGACTCTCCTCTCCTCAAATTTCACTAAAAAATTTAGGATCACGCGGTATCTTGGAATCGTTCGATGGTTTTGTGACGAGAACATTGTTCTTGGTGCCTCGACATTTAGGGGTTGTGGCGGTGTCCCGGGAGTTGAGCTCCGAGGTGTTGTCGTCACAATTTTATCGTTGCGATTCTGGAATACGAGATTTGCCGACATCGAAAATCTATTTTGTACAGTTGTTGGTGAGATAACCCGATAACCCGATCTTTGGGCGAGCTCGGGAGTATTGCCATGACTCGTATAATGGATGCTTTTCGAAGGTCGAGGTACACGATTTCCGAAGGTTTCTTGGTTATGTGTTGACGGATGGATACAGTTGGATCTACGTATTGTTAGTTTGGGTGATATATTTTGTGTCCCTGTATCCCCAACACAGTTGCATAACCGAAAGTTTCGGGAGTTTATAGGTGGGATTCAAGTAGCTCTTAGCATTTCTTCCCGCAGATATTTGGTTTGTGATTGGGTAATCCTTACCACTTATTTGTTCCAGTCGCACCTTGTTATTTTTTCATCAACCCTTAATCAAGTGGATTCTCACCTTAATGGACGTGTGATGTTAGCTTTTGGAATTCATTCGTTCATCCTTGTTTGAATGTTTATTGTGAAGACTATATGTTGCAATTTCTATCCGTTGATTCAACTTGTCTATCTGTCTATCAAAGTGCTAACGGATGTCACCCTCTTCAGGATGGCTCCGCCAACGCGTCTGAATCCGGAACGCAATGATGGGAGTCAGTCGAACCCTCCACCTCCACCTCCGCCTCCGGAGGCATGGCAAGCTATCATGGCAGCCACCAATGCCAATGCTCAAATGATTTTGCAACTCTTGCAAGAGCGTACCCAAGGGCAAGGCAATCAAGGAAATCAAGGCCAAGGCAACAACCAACCGCACTTTGCTACCCTCAATCAGTTCCTCGCTAATCAGCCGAAGTCTTTCAGTTTCTATGTCGAGGCCACAGACGCCGACGATTGGCTTGTGGACATCTGCAAACATTTTGAATGTAGCAATGTCAGACCTGAGGACTTTGTCAAGTTTGCTTCATTTCAACTCAAGGACCAAGCTGCTGAGTGGTTCCAGCAATACAAAGATTCCAGAGGAGGTCGTGTTATTACAGGATGAGTTCCGCCGAGACTTGAGCTCACCACATTCGAAAAGTGTTGTTGAGAGCAAGCGTGAGGAGTTCCGCAATCTCAAGCAAGGCAACATGTCGTGTATCAATACAATATCCAGTTCTAGAAACTCGCTTCGCTTCGCTAAGCAAGGCGTCCACGATGAAAAGAGTATGATCTATCAATTCAGAGGTGGACTCGAGAAGATCTGCAATTAGCTCTCGTGCTTTTGAGCGTAAAAGTATGATGAATTCTACAACATGGCATCAAGCAAGAAGCTGCCTAGCTCAAATGTGAGGCTTCTAAGAAGAGAATCGGGATGCAGATTCAGTCTTCTTCTTCCTCTCAAGTGGCAGCTAAGCAGCAGAAGTTCTACCTTCCTCCTCCTCCGTTTAAATCGGCCTTATCGCAGAAGAACTCAGGTGGTCGTGGATCTTCCCACCCACCCAACCTAGGCTATCGAAACAAGTCTAATTCTCAAGCTCCAAGGTCAAATACTCCTTACCACCGTCCGCTCTCGAGGTGACTTGCAACAAATGTCGTGAGAAGGTCACTATGCGAAAAATGCTTCAACCAAAGGCGCCTTCCGCCTCCTCCTCCTGTGAGATCTTCCACCAATGCAGTGGTCAAGCATAATCCAAAGCATGCCAAGGTGAATATGATGAATGCAGCTCAAGCGGAGGAATCTACTGATGTGATAATGGGTAATCTTCCAGTTAATGATATTCCTGCAAAAGTTTTATTTGATACTGGTGCATCGCATTGTTTCATGTCAAGACCGTTTTTTGCCAAGCATGAATTCACTTCTTCACATTTGGGTAAACCCATGGATGTCATTTCTCCGGGTAAACGATTGAGCCCCAGTTTGGTGGTTCCGGATACCACAATCAAGATGGGCGACTATAGATTTCTGGCTAAACCAATTGTCCTTGGTGACTCGGATATTGATCTTATTCTCGGGATGGATGGCTTTCTCAAAGACAAAGCTCAGCTTGATTGTGCTGCCGGGAAATTCAATTGACTCACTCTTCTAATGATGTGATCATCTATGCGCTTCGTGATGAAACCATTCGGTTGTTTTCTCTCAATGAGAAGGGCGAATTGGATGCTATCTCTCGATTCGATCGTTTGTGAGTACCAAGATGTCTTTCGGAAGAGCTTCCAGAATGCCTCCTCACCGGCCGCTTGAATTAGTTATCGATCTTGAGCACAGCATTTGAACCCGTTTGCAAGCGTCCATACAAGTTTGGACCTAATGAGCTGAAGGAATTGAAGAAGCAGCTCGATGAACAAGAGCGTCTGGTTTGATCGGACCGAGTTCATCTCCTTGGGGTTGTGGTGTTCTTTTGTCCGAAGAAGGATGGCGCGGACCGACTTTGCGTCGATTACCGTCCATTGAATAAGAAGACAATCAAGAACAAGTATCCACTTCCCAACATCAATGAGCTTTTCGAGCAACTCAAAGGTGCTAAAGTGTTCTCCAAGCTTGACCTTCGTATGGGTTATCATCAGATTCGCATTCGTGAACAAGATATTCCCAAGACAGCATTCAGAACAAGCTTTGGTTCTTATGAATATCTTGTCATGTCTTTCGGCCTTATCAATGCTCCTCCAACATTCTCTCGAATGATGAACTTCATCTTCAACCCCTACACCAATGAATTCGTCTTGGTCTATCTTGATGATATTTTGGTCTTCTCCAAGAATAAGAAGGATCATGCCAAACATTTGCGATTGGTGCTCGACAAGCTCGGAGAGTATCAATTCTATCTGAAGTTTTCCAAATGTGAATTTTGGCTTGATGAAGTGCTTTATCTTGGTCACATCATCTCCGCCAAGGGCATCGCTGTTAACCCGAGAAGGTGTCTGCAGTTGTGAATTGGGAACCTCCTCGAATGTCAAGCGACTTAGCAGTTTTCTTGGTCTTGCAAGCTATTGCGAAGATTCGTTGAGAACTTCTCTAAGATTGCAAAGCCTCTTTCCAACCTCCTCCAGAAGCATGTGAAGTATGTCTGGTCTCCTGAGTGTGACGTGTCTTTCAATACTCTCAAAGAGAAACTCGTCACAGCTCCTGTCTTGACTCCTCCTGATGAATCCAAACCATTTGAAGTTTTCTGTGATGCTTCTCTTCAAGGTCTCGGTGCTGTGTTAATGCAAGAGAAGAGAGTTGTGGCCTATACCTCTCGTCAGCTGAAGCCCAACGAAAAGAACTACCCCACTCACGATCTTGAGTTGGCGGCAGTTGTCCATGCATTAATAACATGGAGACATCTCTTATTGGGAAGGAAAGTGGACATATTCACCGATCACAAGAGCCTCAAGTATATCTTCACTCAACCCAACCTCAACCTTAGGCAAACTCGATGGGTCGAAATGATTCAAGAGTACAACCCAAGTATTGAATATACTCCGGGCAAGGCCAATGTGAATGCAGATGCTTTGAGCAGAAGGCTTATCGCAACAGTTTAATCCTCAAGCCCTTCCAACGGACCTTTGTGAAGCTTTCATAAGCTGAATCTTCAAGTTGTTCCTCAAGGCTTTCTTGCCAACCTCATAGTCTCTCCTACTTTGGAAGATCAGATTCGTGAGGCTCAACTCCTGGATACCATGGTGAAAAAGGTGAAGCGTGGTATCGACAAGGGCATTTCAAGTACAAGTGCTTCCACATTGATGACAAAGATACTCTTTTCTTGAGGACGGATTGTGGTTCCTAAGGGTGATCTACGTAAAGTCATTATGAAATAGGCACACAATTCGCTTCTATCCATTCATCCCGGAAATGCGAAGATGTACCATGACCTAAAGCAGTCATATTGGTGGACTCGAATGAAGCGAGAAATTGCTCAATTCGTGAATGAGTGTGATGTCTGCGAGAAGAGTGAAAGCGAACACCAACGACCAGCTGGTCTCCTCCAACCTCTTGCTATTCCGAATGGAAGTTTGATCATATCGAGATGGACTTCATGACTAGATTTCCTAGGTCCAAGCGTGGAAATGATGCTATCTTCGTTGTCATTGACAAGCTTACAAAAGTGGCTCATTTTCTTCCTATCAAAGAATCTATCACAGCAGCTCGGTTGGCGAGCTATACACCTCGAGATTGTCTCCTTGCGGCATTCCACAATTGATCTCTTCGACCGTGGCAGCATCTTTACCTCCAAGTTTTGGGATTCTTTTCGAAGGCCATGGGCACCAACATTCGTTTCAGCACAGCTTTCCATCCTCAAACAAGTGGCCAAGTCGGCGAGTCAATCAAATCCTTGAAGATATGCTCGGGGCTTGTGTCATTTCCTTCGGTATGAAGTGGGAAGATTGTCTTCCATATGCGGAGTTCTCCTACAACAACAGCTTCCAAGCGAGTTCGGGCAAGGCCCCATTCGAAATTCTCTATGGCAGAAAGTGTCGTACTCCTCTCAATTGGTCCGAGACAGGTGAACGCCAACTTCTTGGCAACGACTTGATCACAGAAGCCGAAGAAATGTGCAAAGTCATTCGAGAATCTCAAAGCAGCATAATCGCGCGGAAGAGCTATTATGATGACAAGCACCGTGATGTGGCTTTTGAAATCGGAGACCATGTCTACCTCCGCGTCTCTCAATGAAAGGCACTCGTCGCGCCGGTATCAAAGGAAGCTTGCCCCTAGATACGTGGGTCCTTTCAAGATCATTGGCAAAAGAGGCGATCTAGCCTATCAACTTGAGCTTCCGTCCAACTTCGCGAACGTGCATGATGTGTTTCACGTGTCACAACCGCAAGTGCTTCAAGACTCTGGCGCACTATCAACTTTGAAGAAATTGACCTCCAAGAAGATCTCTCTTATCATGAGCACCCCGTTGCTATTCTTGAAGAAACCGAGCGCAAGACTCGCAACAAGTCAATCAAATTCCTGAAAGTGAAGTGGTCACACCATTCCGACCGAGAAGCCACACAGGGCGCGAGGATCACCTCCGTTCCGAATATCCGGAGTTCTTTCAGTCCTAGATCTCGGGACGAGATCCTCTTGTAGTGGTGGAGTGTTGTAACACCCCGGATGTAACTTTCCATATTTGTAACTCCAACTCTTGCCATTTTCGGCATTGTGATATGATATTCCCTCCGTGGTTGGGTTTTTCTTCATTTTTGCATTTTGTCCATGTCATGCATTTCATATCATGTCATCATGTGCATCGCATTCGCATACGTGTTCGTCTCATGATTCCGAGCATTTTCCCCGTTGTCCGTTTTGCAATCCGGCACTCCTATGTCCCCGGCGTCCCCTTTTACATTTTTCCGTGAGCGGGTACTAAACTTTCTCGGAATGGACCGAGGTTTGTCAAGTGGCCTTGGTACACCACCGGTAGACCACCTGTCAAGTTTCGGGTCATTTGGAGCTCGTTTGGTACTCAGCAGTTAACCGCACTCTCGCAAAGGCCTCTTTTAAGTTGCAGCCCAACACCCCTTCAAAACAGCCCAATAACCCATCTAAGTCACTTCCATGTCCATCGCCGTTCGATCACGATCGTGTGGTAAAACAGACTCCATTTGGAGCTTCCTAGCTCCTTCTACCTATAAATATAGACCCTCCCCAAATTTGGATCAATCCACCTAACCCTAGCTCCCGCTCCTCTCCCATGGACGGCGCCGGACGCGTCTGCGTCAGCCACCCGCAGCCAACCAAGGACTGCCACGTGGGCACCAGCGCCCGCCGCCGCCCAGCCGCACACGCCGGGGGCCCAGGCGGGAGCCCTCCGAGCCCGGCGCCTCCCGGCCCGGCCACACCCACCCCACACAGCCGCCGCCGCGCGCATCCGCCAGCGCCGCCCCGTCGCCGACCACCGCCTCGTCGCCCGGGCTCCCTCCTCCGGCCTCTCCCTCCTCCGGCGCCGCTCCAGCGAGCTGCTCCGGCCGCCTCGCGCCTCACCTCGATCCGATCTGAGATCCACCTCGGTTGACTTCTTTCCCCTCCCCCGATTTCCTCTAAGTTTTTATTCTGTCAGTAATTTGTTGCATTTTCATCATGTCATAACTTTGCACCCGTGGCTCCGTTTGTGGCGTATAGCATACCGAATTGTTCGTCTCGAAGAGTAGATCATTTCATTCCATTGCATCATTTTCATTTGAGCTCATATTGATGCCCGAAATGCTGTTGGAAGAGGGCTATGTGATGTTAGTTTCTGTTTCTTAACAGAACATGCACTTTTGTCATTTTTGCCATGATTGATGTGTGCATCCTATGAACTTGAGTCCTACATGTGTTTTGTAATATGCCATGCCATCTTTACAGGGGTGTACGCCATATATTTTTGTGATCTCTGTAGTGACTAGCACAAGCATGCAAACTAGGCTTCATGATGTTGCTGATTTCAGCCCCTGTTTTGCTGATATTTTTATGCCATGTTAACTTGATGCTACCGAGAGATCCATGCATATTTTGAGATACTTCAGTAAGGCTGTTTTGAATATATGGTTATTATCTATCCATCCATGCCCTTGTTTGCAATCATGGAGTGCCATAGCGTGAGTCAATCGAGCTCTACTTTTGCTATAAAATGTTTCCTGGCAGATTGTTTACATGTTATTCAATTTTGCCAAGGTTGTTGTAGTTGATCCGGGTATGCTATGATGTTGTTCTTGCCATGTATATCTTCTATGCCATGTCTTATTGACGTATGTATGCTTAGTTTATAATGTAATGCTCTGTAGTGAGTGCATAGAGCTCTTAAACATGCCTACTTGTTATCTGTTTTTGTCATGCCCTGTTGCTGAATCTGTTAACGAAACTTGCTATATTGACATGGGTGCTATTACATTTTCTGATCCTTTTTGGCTCATGGTCAGCAAGGGACTTTTGTTCTATGCTTTGAGTAGATTCATGCCATGCCTTGTTTTGCTATTATAAGTTCCTGTAGCATGCTGTTTGCTTGCTCTGAACATTGCTTCTGATGTTGTTTCGCCATGTTCAGATTTTCACTAAGTCTGTGAAGTGATATGTTTTGCACTTTTGCCATGCCTGTTTCGACCTGTTATGGTGTGATTTAGCCGTAGCTCAGTGTTCATCTTTTGTCAAGCATCTTGAGTAGATCACTGCTATATGTTCTATTGGTACGTTTGGGTGCAGTAGCTTAATTTCTTGTTGCTTGCTATGTGGCATCATCTTTGTTAATGGCGATTCGTGTCATTCTTGTTTTGCTTGTCATTTGCAAACCGTGCATCCTATTCGGTGATCTTTATATCGATTTCAACGAAATCATCTCACCTTTCAGCGGCATACTTGGTTTGCCAAGTTGATGCCTGGTTCATCATTTTCCTTCGAACACGCATCGCATTGCATATCACATCTCGCATATCATGCCATGTTTTGCATCATGTTGCCTGTGCATTGCACCGTGATTTATTGTGGTTCCTTTGTTTGTGTTCTTGCTTTGGGTAGAGCCGGGAGACGAGTACGTGAATGAGGAACCTGTTGAGAATGCTTACGAGGATCAAGTTTTCGACAACTCTGAGAACTTTGCAGGCAAGATGACCATACCCTCGAAATCACTTCTATCTTTGCTTGCTAGATGCTCGCTCTTTTGCTATGCCTATGCTACGATGCCTATCACTTGCTATATCATGCCACCCATATTGCCATGTAAAACCTCTAACCATCCTTTCCTAGCAAACCGTTGTTTGGCTATGTTACCGCTTTGCTCAGCCCCTCTTATAGCGTTGCTAGTTGCAGGTGAAGATGAAGTTCGTTCCTTGTTGGAACATGGAGATGTTGTTCCTTGTTGGAACATGTTTACTTGTTGGGATATCACAATATATCTGCTATAATTAATGCATCTATATACTTGGTAAAGGGTGGTAGACTCGGCCTTATGCCTGGTGTTTTGTTCCACTCTTGCCGCCCTAGTTTCCGTCATACCGGTGTTACGTTCCTTGATTTTGCGTTCCTTACATGGTTGGGTGATTTATGGGACCCCCTTGACAGTTCGCTTTGAATAAGACTCCTCCAGCAAGGCCCAACATTGGTTTTACCATTTGCCACCTAAGCCTTTTTCCCGAAGTTTTCGCGAGCCGAGGTCATCTTTATTTTAACCCCGGACGGTGCTCCTTGAGTGCTGGCCCGAACCGAACAACTTCTTGGGCCACCACGGGAAACTCGAGGCTTGGTTTTACTCGTAGCTTGACTTATCCGGATGTGCCACGAGAACGAGATATGTGCAGCTCCTATCGGGATTTGTCGGCACAATCGGGCGGCTTTGCTGGTCTTGTTTTATTCTTGTCGAAATGTCTTGTAGTCCGGGATTCGAGATCGATCGGGTCTTCGGTAGAAGGAATATCCTTCGTTGACCGTGAGAGCTTATAATGGGCTAAGTTGGGACACCCTGCGGGTATTATCTTTCAAAGCCGTGCCCATGTTATGAGGCAGATGGGAATTTGTTAATGTCGGTTGTAGAAAACCGAAGTTGACCTTAACCAAAATACACATCAACGCGTGTGTAACCGTGATGGTCTCTTCTAGGTGGAGTCCGGAAGTGAACACGGTGTTGGAGTTATGTTTGGCGTAAGTAGTTCAGGATCACTTCTTGATCGCTACTAGCTTCACGACCGTGCCTTGCTTCTCTTCTCGCTCTCTTTTGCGAATGTAGCCACCATATATGCTAGTCGCTGCTGCAGCTCCACCTCACAACTCTGTCCTTCCTATAAGCTTAAATAGTCTTGATCTCGGGGTGTGAGATTGCTGAGTCCCGTGACTCACAGATTCTACCAAAACAGTTGCAGTGCCGACGATGCGGTCAGGTGGCGAACCGAGCTCAAGTGGGAGTTCGACGAGGCGTGGTCGTTACTATGTGTATTTTCCTGGTGATCGATGGTGGAGCCAGTTGGGACGATCGGGGATCCGTAGCATTTGGGGTAGTCTTCTTTTATTTTGGTTCCGTAGTCGGACCTTGAGTGTAATCTGGATGATGGATGTTTATTTATGTATTGTGTGAAGTGGCGACTGTAAGCCAACTATGTATCTCTTTCCCTTATGTATTACATGGGTTGTGTGAAGATTACCTCACTTGCGACATTGCTTTCAGTGCGGTTATGCCTCTAAGTCGTGCTTCGACACGTGGGAGATATAGCCGCATCGAGGGCGTTACACAAGGTGTTGGTTTTGAATGGAAGTTCAATGCCAATGGAGTTGAGTGGGAAGAAGATCAATATCCCAAGACGAAGTTTGTTCCTCAACAAGAGAAGTATGATCCTACTTCCTTCAAAGGGACACAAGCTCAAGATGATCTTCCACCACAAGACCACAAGCAAAAAGGCAAGGACAAGCTTCAAGAGGAGATTGATGCATTTGAAGAAGCTCCTAAAGCCTTGGTCAAGTGGGTTCCCAAGACTACATCAAGTTCTACTTCATCAAGTACGACTACAACTCCAAGGATTCCCATCAAGATGATGTGGATCCCGAAGAAGAAGTACTAGAGAGTTCTTGAGGGTGACTCCACCAACATATTTCACTCATATTATTTTGGAAACAACAAGTGCAATCAACTTCCACATCTTGCACTAGTTCAAGGAGTCACAAACCCTCTTGTTGGTAAGACAAGGGACAGGGTAACCTAATGCTTTCATAGACATCATCCTATGTGTGCATCACTCTATGTCTATGGATATCCTTGTTTGTTCCTTGTGGGACTAACCTGTGTAGGTATTGAAAGTGCAACTCACTCCAAAAGGATTGCTCCAAATGATCTTCATCAACATTGAGCATCCACATCTTCAACACCTACATGAAGTCATCATCGACACAACCCAAGGTTAGTTCATCCCTCTAAGGGGGGATCTCACATCTAGGGGGAGCTTTACTCTAAAGAATTGAGCTAAAGCAACTCTAATGGTGTGAACACAACAATGCATTATGTAAAAGTGGTAACCCCACTTGAGCTTAAACGATGAGTATGACCTATGATCAAATATTCTCATTTGACTCCTAAGTCAATATACTCATATATAGATGACCTAGTCATCGCCAATTGTTTGATAGATCCTAGAATTGTTTGTGCATGCTTTGTCACATATTTCATTTGTCATTTTATTGTGTGAGCATGTTGGTTGCATATTTTACTCATTCGAGGACATCCACTTGTGGTTTTGATTGATTGGTTTCTTTTTCTTTTGCCAAGTGGATGGACAAGAATGCCTAAGAACCTTCTCTAGCTATCTATGCTCTTCTCGTCTCAAGCTCTATTCATGCTACATCACAAAATTTGATCAAGTTAGATTCAAACCACTCTGTGTGAGGAGCACTCGGAGTCCCCGATTCGTCATAGACTTAAACTTCCAAAACTTCTTTGTGAGTTTCGGTCTGACCGATTCCTCCATTTTGATCATACCGAGATCACTAAGTCGATCTAGGTTTTCAATCTCGGTGCAACCGATTTGAACTTTTCGGTCACACCGAGTTGCTGTAACTGTCAATAGTTATGCATCTCGGTGCCACCGAGTTGTTCCACTCGGTCACACCGAAAGGGTCGGGCTATATATACTCACGGGCAAAAATTTAGAAACTTTCTCCAAACCCCTTCGCCCGCGCATAGCTCGCTCTGCCTCTAGGATTTCCAGATCGTCCTCCTCGTCGCCAGCCGCCTCCTGTCGCTGGTCTCCGCCGCCGTCAACGGAATTCATCCCCACCATTGCCGCCGTAGCGAGTTCATCGCCGATCTAGGGTATGGACTCGATCACAGTGCTATCCCCATCCGATTCCTAGCACATCGTGTTCATCATGATTCTTGCCACGATTGAAACTACTCTATCCAGTCAAAACGATCCATAGTTTACAGATGAATTGAAAATTTAGGGTTAGGTTTGCACCGAAACCATCTCGGACCCACCGAGTTGTAGAACTCGGTTCCACCGATCCGGCTAAGGCCATTGAACATGTGGTTCTCGGTCTGACCGAGAATTGCAAATCGGTGTGACCGAGTTCAGGACTTTGTGAAAGCCTAGCAGTCTCGGTGCCACCGAACTGTGACTCGGTCTGACCGAGTTCACTAGTTTAGGTTCCAAAAGTTGTTTCGGTATCACCAAGTTTGCAAATAGGTTGATCTGAAATACTTTCTGTGGAAAACTAAAACTAAGTTTTTGACTCATTCTTTTGCAAAAATCTCTGAATTTTGTGATGCTCATCCACTCCATCTCATCTATATCTATTCACAGGGTCTGCAGTCAGTGTTTACAACATGTCTGATCAGAGTGACAACCAGAACAAGTCAGAGGAGCAGATTCAGATTAGTGAGGGCACTAGTCCCTCTAGCAGCTCAAATGAGGGTAGCAGAAGCACCCCAAGCATCTTGCCCAAAGCTGCTACCAGGACAAGGAAGAAGAGAACCTCAGAATCTGAGGATGAAGATTATGTGGCAGTAGAGGATGAGGCCCTTTCAAAGAAAAAAGGTGATCAAGAAGGACTATAGCTCAGCTGCAGTAAGCCAGGTCTGAAGACCAAAAGGCCAGCAGGAAGACAACCCATGTCTAAAGCCAGAGCCTCCACTCAAGCATCTTTGGAATCCCAACCCAAAGAGGCTGCTGCAGAAGGGAAGAAAAGGAAGGAAAGGGTCAAGAAGACCATGGCCAGAGTTATTGGAAAGCCTTCCATGATGGAAGAGGAGGAAGAAGAAGAGGTTGCTGCACCAGCACCTAAGGCTCAGAAGCTTATGGGTGATGCTATTAAGTCAGGGGCTGCATCATCAAAGCCCAAAGAAGTACCCAAAGTTGCCTCCAAACCAAAGATTGCACCAAAGAGGAATACCAGGAACATATCTGCTGCTGAGAAGAACAAGGCCCCAGTGCCTGACACTGTTGCTGAAGAAGAAGATGATGAAGAGCAAATCCTGAGAAAGTTGAAGCCAAAGATTCCAGACCACAATGATGCTCATCCTGTGGCTGAGAACATGAAGATCATAAGAGACTCAGGGTTTAGGCTATGGAGAGAATCAGATGCATATGCCACCAGAAAGAGGACTGCTGTTGATTACAGGTTCCACACAAAGGAACAGTAGGACTTCTATGAGACAATCTTGTTGGACAAGAAGCCTATAGTGTGTGACATGAGGTGGGTCGACTGGACCTACATAAAGGAGAATGAGGAACACTATCCTGGGGTGTATGACAGTTTCAGTGCTTGTGGAGTTGCAGACTTTGTTGGGCAGAAGCTCAAAAAGTGGAATGAGGAGCTCATAATGCAATTCTACTCCATAGCCCACTTCTATCCAGGTGGAAGGATAGTATGGATGTCTGAAGGTACAAGGTACCAATCAACTATTGAGGAATGGGCCAATCTGATCAATGCACCTAAGGAGGAAGAGGATGACTTGGATGTCTATGCCAATAAAAAGATGGATCACAACACTATGGCACGAATTTACAAAGAGATTCCTGAAGCAGATCTTGAGATTCACCAGTTTGGATCAGTGAAACACTTGCTGTCAGGTCTGCCTACAATCAATTGGATCCTCAAGCACACTCTCTTGCCCAACTCTGGTGAACACAGAATGATCAGAGGCCATGCAATAAACTTGCTACACATATTTGATGCGCCACAGAATTTCAAGGTCATGAGCCTTATAGTTGAGACTATCAAAAGGGCAGCAGCTGACCAGAAAAGAAGTTGTGGATATGCCCCACAGATCCAGGAGCTGATAAACTCCAAGATGGGAACGGGCACATACCTGTTGGATAAGGAGCATATGCCTATCTATCCAGACTTCGAGGACAACCAAGTGGTTATGGATGAAGATGAACCATCCTCAGTGCAAGCTCAAGCTAAGAAGGAGAAAGGAAGGGCAGAAAAGGCTGCCAAGATGCCAACAATGGAAGAGGCATCTCAGTACCTTCTGAAGAGCAAACAAGATCAACTTGGCTACTTGATTGTATCTTGTAAGTGCATCTAGTGCCACCCCTATTTGGTTTTGGAGTATTGACGACAAATGTGGTTGAGGGACTAATGCGTTTGTGAGAATTGCAGGATAACGCAG
This sequence comes from Aegilops longissima, assembly GCA_021605205.1. Classification (NCBI taxonomy): domain Eukaryota; kingdom Viridiplantae; phylum Streptophyta; class Magnoliopsida; order Poales; family Poaceae; genus Aegilops; species Aegilops longissima. The sequence continues at coordinate 645,394,534 of CM038677.1, forward strand.
TAGTGTCCCCATTGATTCGGTTTACCTACCGGAGATGACCCTAAAATGTATGAAGACATTGGCGACAATGGTGGCATGTGAAGATATTCACATTGAAGACTATGACATGAGAAGACATTGAGTGGAGACTATGGGCCTTGAAGACTGTGTCGTTTCGTTGTTTCCTTTTCTTCTTTGTTGAGTCATAGGAACCACCGTCTTTGTTAAGTGGGGTCCAAGTGATCAAAGTCGAATGGTGAAGTGATGCTCAACCCAAATCCTATGTCTTGACGAAGACAATGAGAGCAAAACTTATCCAGAGCTGGATGAGTCGACTTTGCTTGTAGCCCAAGTAAAGTTGTCGTGTGTGTTTGAAATCGACCGTTGGAACACGTGTCGGTTCCTTAGTGACCAGGGTCATTTTGGACATATCAGGTCGGGTTGCCTAGTGGCTATAAATAGCTCACCCCTACACCATAAATTAGTGGCTGCTCGAGCTAGTGCACGGCTTTTGTCGTTTGAGAGCAACCCACCTCGAAGCCTTTGAGAGAGAAATCCTTGCGAGGACAAAGCCCAAACACCCGAGCCAAAGAGTGTTAGGCATCACTGAAGTCTTTACATGCATGTGACTGAAGACTAATCACACTTGAGGACTGTGAATCCTCCGGCCGGTTAGGCGTCGTGTTCTGAGCATCCAAGAGTCATTGTGGATTGCGGTGAGCATTGATCTGTGAAGGTTCGAAGTCTACCTTGAAGACTTACCAGAGTGATTGGGCGAGGAATGTGTGTCCTTAGCTCAAGGGAATAAGGTGAATCGCGGTCTTGAGTTGAATCTCAGCCTCCCTAACCAGATGTACAGTTGTCACAACAATCTGGGCTGGTCCAACAAATCATGTGTCTTCAACAAGTGGTGGTTCTATCCTCTCCCTCTCCTTACTTCGAGTTTGTCTTCGTGAAGTCATTGCCTATTTGTCATACTTGTTTGACTTCATTGCTTGACTACTTTTGTTGATTGGCTTCTCACTATCTTCCATCTTGATCCTACTACCAAGCTGCTAATAGTCTTGTACTTTCACGTTATTGCATACTTGACTATGGTTTGCTTGTTGTAGTTTATCTTCCGCTGCATATCAATTAGGTCATTTCTATTGTTTGTATTTGAAACATTCGTGTTTTGAAGACTTTCCAAAAATCGCCTATTCACCCCCCTCTAGTCGATAACTAGCACTTTCAATTGGTATCGAGCAAGGTACTCCTTGTTACGTGTGATTTAGTTTAACCACCGGAGTTTTAGCTATGTCATTGCGGGGATAATCAAAGTCTCCGCTGCTTGCCCCATGTTCGATGGGCCGACTATCCCTCTTGGAAGAATAAGATGTGCATGCATCTTGAAGCCATTGATGTCGACCTACGGTATGTCGTCAAGAACGGCGTTCCCAAAACCTGGTGAAGGTGTCACCCTGCTGATGTCAAGAAGTTCATTCAACTGGACTCTACTGCAAAGAACATCATCTGTGGTCATCTAACCAAGGGACAGTATGGCCGTGTGAGTGCTCTGGAAACGTCTAAGCTAGTCTGGGACTGGCTACCCAAGGTCAACGAAGGCATCTCAACCCAGAGAGATCAAAGGATCAGTGTTCTTCGCAACCTCTTCAACCGTTTCAAGAGAAACGACAATGAAAATGTCCAGCTCACGTTTGATCGCCTCACTAACATCACAAATGAGCTCCATGCTCTCGGCGCCACTGAGATCACCAAGCATGAAATCGTCAAGACACTACTGAGATCACTTGACAGCTCTTTTGACACCCTTGCCCTCATGATACAAGAATGCCCTGACTTCAAGACACTCGATCCGTCTGATATACTTGAGAGGCTCAACACACATGAGTTCCAGCTTTCTGAGAAAAGAGATATCTATGGTCCCAACTATAGCCGAACTCGCGCTTTGAAGGCAAAATTTGTTTCCTCATCTGAAGAAGAATCTGACTGCGGTTCTGATGATCCTGAAGACATTGGAAAGGAACTTGCTATGCTTGTGAAGAAGTTCCAGAAGTTCACTAGGAAGAAAGGCTTCAGAAAGTCTTCACGATCCAGCTCAAGAAATGATGAATCCTCCACTCATGACTACAAGAAGAGAACATGTCACAAGTGCAAGAAAACTGGACACTATATCTCTGAGTGTCCACAGCGGGACAATGAGAAGAAGAAGAAGAAGAGCAAGGAATATGATTCTGACGATAAGAAGAAGAAGAAATCTTTAAAGTCTTCTTCCAAGTCCTCATCTAAGTCTTCATCTCATAAGAAGAGCTCATCTGGCAAGGCTCGCGCTTTTGTTGGCAAGGAAATGGATTCAGAGGAGGAGTCTGCCTCTGAGGAGGTGGAGGAGGAGTCTGAAGAGGAGTCCGAACCAGGCATTGCAAGTGTGGCTTTAGCCACAGCCTATGTTGCCAAGTCCATCTTCAACACTGAAGACAATGACTTCCACACCAACGCTGAAGGCTGATGACAAGGACGACCCTGCTCCCACCTCTCGCTTCATGGCACGTGGTGCCAAGGTAAAATCACGTGATGCTTACTTTCAAACATCAAGTGAAGATGACTCGATTGTGAATCCAAACCAGCTACAAAACACTTGCTAAAATTGCAACGAACAACAAGAGCTATGGAACATACTCAAAAACTGTTAGACAAAAGCGATGACACATTGGGCGAGGAAATGACACGTTCACAGTCCTTAGTTGAAGACATTAAAAATCTTCTTGCTAAGTACCAAGAACTTGAAAGTCGTCATGAAATGCTCTCAACTACTCATGAAAAGCTCTCCTATGATTATCTTCAAAGGAAGCAAGAGCTTGAGAAATTGAGAGCGGCTCATGAAGATCTTCAAAAAGAGAATGAGTCACTTCGCACTCAACAGATCAGTTCCGCTCAGGATGGATTTGAACCACCATGTCTGAAATGTCTTGAGCATGATATCGCTACCTCTGTTGCTGAATGTTCAACTGCTGCTACTGTTGCATTGTCTTCAACTACTAATGTGATAACTAACCCCTCTGCAGAGGATACCACTGCTATTGCTGATGAAAATGCTAGGTTGAAGACATTGCTTGAAACAGGTATGTATAAAAGTGCGAAAGGGCATCGGACACTTTATGATGTCCTCAAAAGCGGATTCTGAACCGAAACCCTAGGAAAGAGGGTGTTGGGTTCGAGAGGAAAATGAATGTTGATGGTTCCTCTTTGGCAGCTTGAGCGGTATCCCAAAATCACATGGGTTCTTTGCAAAGGGACCTTCATGGATCCATCCACCTTATCCGGCTTTACATGTGCTAACCCTATTATCATTGATGAATCCTTTGATGCAAACTATAAGCTGTTCAAGAATCGAGAATGGTGAAGTGTTTGCGGTATATTGGTACTAACTGCAGGAATGGACCACCTATGAAGAAGATCCGGGTTCCCAAAAGCTGTCTTGAGAATCTTCCATGAATGTCATCATGACACCACAGGAAGAAGACAAACCCAGACCTAAGGCGTCATATGGTCCAAAGGCTTCATACAGATAGAGGACTCACAGAGTCACCCTAACGCCAATGTTTTGCGGAAACCGTACTCAAATTTATGAATATGGCGTGTGTCTTCAAACTGCTATGTTCATAGAACTAAGAACTTTTCGCTTATTCATATGAGTATCATTCATCTCCTGCAAGGCTATTTGCTAGGGCTCCAAAGCGAAGTTCTCGATCTGCACTTAGACTCATTGCTTCTAAGCCACCCTCGAAGATGTGGGTGGTTAAGAAGAATTAACTTTCTTTTGCGGAAAGGGTCTCCACCGAAAATCAAAGGCGTCGATGCTATTCTTGGGGACCTAAAACATCTTGTAGGGCACAAGATCAAATGCCCAAATGGTCTCACTATGTATTTTGTTCCTGAATTGTTTGCCATTCATCCTATCAGTCCTAATCTTGATTTAAGCTTCAATAATCCACTTGTCCGTCAAATGTTTATGCTTCACAATGCTCTTGGTGAAGCCTATCCCCCTAACTGTACTGTAGGGTATGACACCTCATGCTTCAGAATGGATTATGGACAGCGGATGCACTAATCATATGACTGGTGATCGAAGTCTTCTCATGGACTCAACCTTACGTCCATCAGACAAGAGTCACATCACGTTTGCTGACACTGGTAAAAGCAAGGTATTGGGTCTAGGTAGAGTTGCAATCTCAAAGGATCAACACATGGATAAAGTGATGCTTGTTGAATCCCTTGGTTTCAACTTGATGTCTGTCTCAATGCTTTGTGACTTAAACATGATTGTGATATTCGGAAAATATCGTTGCCTTGTACTAATGGAATCTGACAAGTCTCTAGTCTTTGAAGGGTATAGGAAAGATGATCTATACATGGTAGATTTCTCAGCAGGTCCACATCTTGTCGTATGTCTTCTTGCAAAAGCTTCAGAATGCTGGCTCTGGCATCGGAGGCTGGGGCATGCTGGCATGAGGAACTTACACACACTCGCCAAGAAGAAGCATGTCATAGGCATCGAAGGTGTCAAGTTCAAGAAGGATCATTTGTGTGGTTCCTGCGAAGCTGGAAAGATGACTAGGGAAAAGCACCCCTCGAAGACAATCATGACGACATCTCAACCCTTCGAGCTGTTACACATGGATTTTTTTGGCCCTACTCACTACTATACCCTCACAACAACTGCTTGTCTCTATGGCTTCGTCATTGTTGATGACTACTCAAGATACACATGGGTGCACATAATTCTCTACAAGACTGAAGTGCAAGATGTCTTGAGACGCTTCCATAATCGAGCAATGAACAATTATGGCGTAAAGATCAAGCATATCGAAGTGACAACGCAATGAATTCAAGAACACGGACTTGATCTTTATCTGGACACCATGGGAATCACTCATGAGTTCTCTGCTCCATACACACCTCAGCAAAATGGCATCGTGGAGCGCAAGAACAGAACCCTCATTGAGATGGCTCGAACAATGCTCGACGAGTACAAGACACCAAGAAAGTTCTGGCCTGAAGCTATTGATACAGCATGTCACGTCATCAACCGTGTTTACATCCATAAGCTTCTGAACAAAACATCCTATGAGTTCCTTACTGTCAAGAAGCCAAATGTCAGTTACTTTAGAGTTTTTGGGGCTAAGTGCTGGATCAAGGATCCCCATCACAAGTCAAAATTTGAACCCAAAGCTCATGAAGGCTTCATGCTCGATTCGGAAAGGACTCGCACTCTTCTGAGTCTTCAACCTCTATCTCTACAAAATCGTCGAAGCGTGGACGTGCGATTTGATGAAACCAATGGTTCACAAAGAGAGTTCCTGCCAAGTACACTAGACGAAGCTCCGCCAAATGAATCTATCAAGCTGATGGGAACCTGGTGAAATCATGCCTTCAAGCACAGACTGAAGAGGAACTTATCATTTCGCACCTAACGAACGAAGACAATGCTCATCCTCAAGACAATCCTCCCAATGATGACAATGATCGGCAAGAGCAAAGTCTTCGTCCGCTTCATCCTCGAGTTGCAAATGAAGTACAGATTGAGAAGAAAATCGATAGCATCAATGCACTGGTCCGCTTACTCGCTCAAGAGCAACACAGCTAGCAAATTTCAGGGCACTTTTCTTTTGTGTCAATATCGAACCCAAGAAAGTTCTTTGAAGCCTTTATGGAACCTGAATGTATACAAGCTATGCAAGAAGAACTTCAACAGTTCAAGCTGAACAATGTTTGGGAACTTGTCAAGCGTCCTGACCCTCGCAAGCTAACATTATTGTCACAAAATGGATATATCGAAACAAGCAAGATGAGCATGGTCAAGTCGTCAGAAACAAAGCACGTCTTGTGGCTCAAGGATATACTCAAGTTGAAGGAATTGACTTCGATGAAACATTTGCTCCTGTAGCTAGGCTTGAAGCTCTTCGCATACTACTAGCCTATGCTAACCACCACAACATCTTGCTATATCAAATGGATGTGAAGAGTGCATTTCTCAGCGGCAAGATTGAAGAAGAAGTATATGTCGCTCAACCACGGCTTTGAAGATCCAAAACATCCCGATATGGTGTACAAGCTAAATAAAGCAATCAGATGGCCTCAAACAAGCTCCTCGCTTTGGTATGATCGATCAAAGACTTCAAGAAGAGCAAAGGCTTGAAACCTGGATCCCTTGATCCCACACTCTTCACGAAGACATATGATGGTGAACTGTTTGTATGCCAAATATATGTGGATGACATTATCTTGGTTGCACCAACCGTAAGTATAGTGATGAATTTGGATACATGATGCAAGAACAATATCGATGTCCATGATGGGAGAGCTCAAGTTCTTCCTTGGTCTTCAAATTAAATCGACAAAGGAATGGCATCTTTATATCTCAAGAAAAATACCTCCAAGATTATGCGAAGAAGTTTGGAATGCAAGATTGCAAAGGATACACGACGCCAATGCCACCAAACACCATCGGGTCCCGCGACAATGGTAAAGAGTTCGATCAAAAGGTATACCGCTCCATGATTGGTTCCTTACTTTACCTATGTGCATCTAGGCGGATATCATGCTTAGTGTTTGCATGTGTGCTCGATTCAAGCGGCACCAAAGGAATTGCATCACTTAGCGTGAAGCGAATTCTTGATATTTGGCTCACACCCCAACACTCGGATTATGGTATCCAAAGGGCTCAAATTTTGATTTGGTTGGATTTTCGGATGCTGATTACGCTGGTGACAAGGTGGATCGCAAGTCTACATCAGGCACATGTCACTTTCTGGGACGATCACTTGTCTGTTGGTCTTCAAAGAAGCAGAACTGTGTATCACTCTCAACTGCTCAATCTGAATACATTGCTGTTGGATCGTGCTGTGCTCAGCTTCTATGGATGAAGCAAACTCTCAAGGACTATGGCATCAATCTGAAACAAGTACCTCTCTTCTGCGACAACGAAAGCGCCATCAAAATTGCCAACAATCTAGTCCAACACTCGAAGACAAAGCACATTGAAATTCGTCATCATTTTCTCAGGGATCATGTCATGAAGAAAGATATTGACATCATTCACGTCAACATTTGAAGAGCAATTGGCGATATCTTCACGAAGCCCTTGGATGAGAAAAGGTTTTGCAAGTTACGGTGTGAGCTAAATATCTTGGAATCCTCAAATGTCCTGTGATCAAGCACACATCCTAACACTTATGCATGTTGATGACTTAGATGTGCAACACACGTAAAGTATATCTTCAATCAATGAAGACTTACAATCTGAGTGTGAATACATTAACGTGGAATTTGACTTGGAGCGCCACGATAATTGTGCGCCTTATGCAGTTCTAATACTTCCTATACGATGAGTAGCGCCACCACCAAATTTCTCTGTTTGAAGTGTTTCACTCATGGCGTTATTTCTCAATATCTTCGCATTTGATTTGTCTTCAACTTCAACCTATCTTCATGATTTTCTTCACTACGTTGATTTGGTTGCTTTATATATATATATATATATATATATATATATATATATATATATATATATATATATATATATATATATATATATAGTTCTATCCTCTACAACATTCACTTATAGCTATGTCTTCCAAGTTGAATCTTTTGAACTAAGTGAATGTGATGGGACCTAATCTCTATATGCTTCCTATCTCAAACTCTATCTGTCCAAATCATATGCATTCTATTGAAATGTCGAATGTCTTCTCTGCGTCCTTGTCGTGAGAAGACACGAGACAAACTTTAAGTCTGTTTTAAATGATTCATCCTTCTTGTTGAAATCCGGGCCGGAGCGACCATCAAACAAACTGGCGGGCGTGGGAACGTGGGACAACTCGAGTATGTTGCATGCTTGCCACGTGCCCCTCAGATGTGAACCGCCAGGGGCACCTGAGTAATTGTGCTGGCCGCACACCTCCTTATAAATACATGTCCCCTGCGGTAAAGAAGACCTTCTTCCACCTCTCCACCTCGTCAAAACCCTAGCGCCACCTCTAGCTCTCGACGACGCCGGCGACGAAGCGCTTAGCTGCCGCAACTTCTCCGACGCTGTCCTCACGCCGGCCGCGAACATCGTCTTCTTCGCCGCCGCCGTAGCTGTCCTCCGTCGCCAAGTTAGGGCACGATGGATTGAACTGCTCGGCCTCCTTTTCTTCCCGTCTAGCAGTTCTTCGAGTGGTAAATATAACTCTATTTTTACCATCTTTTTTATCCTCAAAGATTCATCCTTCTTACCAAAATTGGTTTCTGCCTATACTATGTTAGATCTATTCTGTCTACATCTCATACTGCCTAGTATATTCACTTAAGCTTCACAACTAGTTAGATTCCTCACTTGTACTTATTCACGGATTCGAACAAATCTGGAACCAACTCTCAGCGTATAAGTGAATGTCTTCGCATCATGAGGTCAATGTCTTCAAACTGATTTATCTTCAAAATATTCTAAGAATGCATATGACCTCTTCCCTTCCTCGCATCTCTAATCTTTATCACAGTACATGTCCGTGGGAGAATCCTTGGTTCTCATAGTCGCATTCGTTTGCGAAATTCTTACAAGATCAACTTAACTCTCCGAAGCCGTTCCTGTTTGTCCAAAAGCGCAAGCCTTTGAAGCCTCTGAGCGTATTGAAGCCATTCAGTTTGAAATTCATGGCTGCAGATAAATCAGTTAGGAAGGGCGGCAAACAACGTCGTGGGGGAACCTCAAAAGATCTGCCTGATGACCTCGCAGAGCTTTACAAGACAGATCCTGAAGAGAATTACAATCAGCGCAAGACACGAATCCAATGGATTAAATCGATATTAGGCTGAACAATGGTTCAAGTACAATTTTGTGACCCAGGAATATGCGAGAAGAATGCTATCGAAGCCCTTGGGGTGATATTCTCTTCGAGGCCTTCCACCCAAGAACATGGCTGAAGCTATTGCAGGGTTTCTATCCTTGTATGATCCATGGACCTCGGCGAGAATGCCGACCCAATGTCATTGCTCTGGTGTCGTGACGATAATCTCTTCAAGCGCAACTTCCAGCACGCAAAGGCTTCGGCCAAGGAAAACAAGAAGTCATTGGGATTAGACTTCAACCCTGGTCCCTCTGCTCCCCGTGCTGACGGCTCTCGTGATGCTGAACCCAATGTCATCGGCCCCTTTTCGAACCTTGATGGCCTCATCACTTACATCTTGGTCCAAGGTGCCAAAGTGGATCACTCTGATGACGATGCCGACTCTGATGAAGTCCCAGCTCCTGCTCCTGCTCCTGCTCCAAAGCCGCAGAAGCAAAAGAAAGTCAAGGCTTCAAAGTCAGCAACTCCTCCAAAAGCTTCACGTGTGAAGCCACTAGCCACTGCACCTCCACGAAGCCGTCTGCGATCTGAATATCAATCCCGTATCTCCAAGAAGACGGAGAAGAAAAAGAAAATTGTCAAGAATACGGATCTGACACTGACTCCTGCTGCCATTTTGCGAGAAGAGCACATTGATCTATCCAGTGATCAAGATCTTGCAGATGATTCCCTTGAGCAACTTATCAAGAGCAAAGAAGAAGCAAAAAATTTCAACAATTTGCCTCTCTTTGATGTAGCAATCATCCATCACTTCATTGATGAGTGGTTTGACACCCCAAACATCAGCTTTGAAGATCTGCAACTTCCTATTGGCCTCAGCGTCTCCTTCAATGGAGCCATTGCTTCTGAGCTAGCTCTTGCTCAGCGCATTGTTGAACTGAAGCATAAGATTGACTATGAGAAGGCTCAGTTCAAGAAGCATATGGCTGCACTCAGCGTGCAAGATGTCAAAAACCTCAAGGCCATGCTGCACGACCTCAAAGAAGCCTTTCTCAAGAAGCGTGAAGAAGCCAGAGGCTCTCATGAGCGCATGAAGAGTCTGGCTGACAAGTGTGTACTAGCCTACAATGAGGCTGAGAAGCGCAAGGCTCTTGGCCGACCTGGCATTGACCCCAGAATGGCTGCAAAGAAAAAGAAGACTTCAACTGATCAAGCTGCACCGTCAAGGCAGGAAGAACCCGCATAGTCTTCCCAAGCAGCATGGTAGCTCGAAGCCAAAGGTCAGTCAACCGCTTCGAATGAAACAGGGACGAGGGTTCTTGAGGCTAAAGCCGAAAAAGGAAACATCCACGAAGCCTCGATGCTGCTCCCTCCAAGAAGAAGCTCAAGACCAAGAAGAATCGGGCTGCTCCCACAGAGCCCTTGGTTGTTGAACCCATTTCAATGGTTAGCCCTGCCTCTACTATCCAAGAACGACGGATGATAGTTCATGAGCACCTTCCACAGAGGCTCATGAAGTGAAGACATTCAGCGATTGATCCCACATTGCTGAAGACATTGGTCATCATGACAATGTTGAAGATGATGAAGTTCTTCCTCAGATCGAACCAAACCCGGTATCATCGCATGTTCTCACGAACAGCGAACTCATCAGCATTGGTCGTCCTCTGACGCCAATTGCGCAGGATGCATCATGGGCTGATCACCCACAGCAACAAGACTCACCTAGTACTCCCCAACAACAACAACAACAACAACAACAACAACAACAACAACAAGAGGAAGACTTTGAGGCCCAGGCAACCCCATCTCCAAAGGCGTCGCCTGCATTTCGCAGGCTTCACAAAGATCAAAGGCCTCAAGTACCTCTCTCGAGCGTTCCAGAAGGAGAAGTGCACCACCAACCTGTTGCACGTCAAGTGTTTTCAGAAGCCACTCCAACTGTGAATGTCTCCAGTCCGAAGCCAAAGCTCTTGAAGACAATCCGGCTGCATCAGCCGAAGACACCCAAGAAGAAGAAGAACGTGTCCCTACACCCCCTGTTATTGAAGAAGTTATTCCTGATATCAACGTGTCAGTGCCCGACCCTCCAGCTCCTCAAGTGGAGGTTGAAAACATTGAGGCTGCCACCTCCAACACCAATGAAGCCAATGACACAGTCATGGCTGAAGCAAATGTGGAGACTGCACCAAATGTGCCTGAAGCCAATGAGGCAACTGCTCCTGAAGCATCTGCTGGGCAGCCGGAAGCCTCAGTTGTTGTCACTGCTCCAGTTCCGCCACCAAGGCCCTACACCATGGAGCAAGCATACAACTATGGTCAGCTAACCACAGTAAGATGGCCCGTTCTGGTCCCTCTGCCTCATGCCTCTGGTCCTCAGTTTGAATATCATGTTGGGCATAGGCCTCTGGTCCAGAAACCAAAGCCATGACTGCCAAGGTTTCCAGGCACTGCCACCTCTACAGGTTCTTTCAATGCAAATGGCTTCAAAGCCCACAACACTTTCTTTGACAGAGCAAAGAACCCCTACACAAGGCCAAGGATATCATCGACCGTTTACGGAGCTATCGACAACGAAGCTATTACTCCTGCGTTACAGTATGATCAAGGCGCATTTTCCTCATATCGCCTCGACATCGAAGCCATTGCGGACTACCGTGCTTAGAAGAAGCACTTGATTGCTTTCGTGATCTTTGATGCGCTGAGGCTTCGTAGAATGACAAAGAACACTGGAATGAAGAACTTTTGCTTCAATTCTATGCTACCCTCCACATCCGCGGGTACTACAGAGATACGAAGACATGGGTTCTCGAGTGGATGACAGGAAATGTTCGTCATGAAGCCAAGGCTCTTGACGTCATTGAGCTCACAGGCCTACCCACTCCCGGAGAGCTGTTTGAACCTGGTTGTCAACTCCACCGCGATGCACTGGAGAGCATCTTTCATAAGCCAGAACCCAACATGAGTCAGATGTTGAGCATGATGAAGCATCTGCCACGTGACGCTGAATACCCTCTAGAATTCCTTGTTGATGACCTTGAGTATCTGCCTCGTACAATATATCACATCATCAGGCGAACTCTATGGCCTATCAAAGGGCATTCATCATCTGCAAAACTTGAAGGAGCCATGAAGACATTGGTCTTTTACATCCTCAATGGCATCAGCTTCAATACGCAAGAATTCTTCATCCGGCAATTGGCTACGTCTGGACCTGATCTTTTTGGTCTGAAATTTTATGCTCCATGGGTCATGCGCCTCATCAAGATGAAATCTGCTATCAACTATCAGCCTTACGCTGCAATCATCGATCTTTCTACGGAGGTTGATATGTCGGTTGAAGCCATATACCCTGAGCCTGCCAAAACGCCACTTTGTCTTCAGAATGCAGATCACCATAGCTTCTATCAAACCATGGAAGGCGTTCAAGCAGTATCTCGTGTTTATCCTCTGGTTGGGAACACACGTCGCCTCACCGTCTGTGATGAAGCTCGAGAACACAATTGGCCAAAAACCGTGAAGCGCTCTCGCATCCTCAATGATCGAGAACTTCTTGTCGCACTGCATCAGAAACAAGATAAGCATCACTCCTGGCTCAAGCGACGGATGCAAAGCCTCTTGGTGGGCGTCAATCGCATTCAAATCTTGCCACCAAGAATGCTTTTGTCACTCACGAGACACATCGGCGATCATGGAAGAGTTTGACCCTGCTCGGTGCTAAAGCGAGATCTTCAAGGCGATGGCTTCACCGAACGCTTCAAGTTTGACTCCACTCCTCCACGGAATGCAGTCCTACGGACGAACTCCATCTCTTGAAGACTCGACTATTCTTCCTCCGCGGCAACTGTCAATGCCAGAGTGATCGATGATGAAGCCGATGCTACTTCACCGCCCCCTACTTCTGCACGCATCGACACTGCACCAAGTTAAATGCGCACCGCCTACCAACAACGACAACCCTGCTGCATCATCTTCTTCTGAAGAGGACGAGTAGACACTCTATGTCTTCAAACCTTTTTGGTCCTTACTGACAAAATGGGGAGAAGCATATGAGTTTGATAGTCTTCAAGCGGGTTCATATGGGTGGTTGCATTATATTTTGCCTAGTGTTTACAACTCTCGTTTTTGATACATTTGGTTCTTTGAGTTGTAACACTTGAACTCGATGGTCGTCTGCTACTTATTTGTTTTACTCTGGCGCGATGATAAATTCTGCATGTGCGATGATAACTTCCGCACTTAGATCATTCTGCAGACGTCCATTTCTCATTATGCATGTCATTCTCTTAGTTATATCATTTCATGCATGATGAATTATCTTCATAAGTTGAAGAGGATCTCCACAAGTACAACCTGCCATGTGCATTTGCGTTCCAAAAGCAAACTACTTATATGCACATCTTCAGGGGGAGCCTTTGCCACTTATGAAGACAATTCCCTATCCTTTACAATTTCACATACTTTATCCCCGTTGAAAACTTCAACCAGTTTGTCATCAATCACCAAAAGGGGAGATTGTAAGTGCATCTAGTGCCACCCCTAGTTAGTTTTGGAGTATTGACGACAAATGTGGTTGAGGACTAATCGTTTGTGAGAATTGCAGGATAACGCAGTAGTGTCCCCATTGATTCGGTTTACCTACGGAGATGACCCTAAAATGTATGAAGACATTGGCGACAATGGTGGCATGTGAAGATATTCACATTGAAGACTATGACATGAGAAGACATTGAGTGAAGACTATGGAGCGCCAAGACTGTGCCGCTTCGTTGTTTCCTTTTCTTCTTTGTTGAGTCATAGGAACCACCATCTTGTTAAGTGGGGTCCAAGTAATTAAAGTCGTAATGATCAAGTGATGCTCAACCCAAATCCTATGTCTTGACGAAGACAATGAGAGAAAAACTTATCGAGCTGGATGAGTCATCTTTGCTTGTAGCCCAAGTAAAGTTGCCGTGTGTGTTTGAAATCGACCGTTGGAACACGTGTCGGTTCCTTAGTGACCAGGGTCATTTCGGACATATCAGGTCGGGTTGCCTAGTGGCTATAAATAGCTCACCCCCTACACCATAAATTGGTGGCTGCTCGGAGTTAGTGCACGGCTTTTGTCGTTTGAGAGCAACCCACCTCGAAGCCTTTGAGAGAGAGAGAAATCCTTGCGAGAACAAAGCCCAAACACCCAGAGCCAAAGAGTGTTAGGCATCACTGAAGTCTTTCTGTTTGTGTGACCTGAAGACTTATTACACTTGAGGACTGTGAATCCTCCAGCCGGTTAGGCGTCGCGTTCTGAGCATCCAAGAGTCATTGTGGATTGCGGTGAACGCAGATCTGTGAAGGTTGGAAGTCTACCTTGAAGACTTACCAGTGATTGGGCGAGGACTGTGTGTCCTTAGCTCAAGGGAATAAGGTGAATCGCGGTCTTGAGTTGAATCTCAGCCTCCCTAACCAGATGTACAGTTGTCACAAAGCTGGAACTGGTCCAACAAATCCTGTGTCTTCAACAAGTGGCTGGTTCTATCCTCTCCCTCTCCATACATCGAGTTTGTCTTCGTGAAGTCATTGCCTATTTGTCATACCTGTTTGACTTCATTGCTTGACTACTTTTGTTGATTGGCTTCTCACTATCTTCCATCTTGATCCTACTACCAAGCTGCTAATAGTCGTGTACTTTCACGTTATTGCATACTTGACTATGGTTTGCTTGTTGTAGTTTATCTTCCGCTGCATATCAATTAGGTCATTTCTATTGTTTGTCTTTGAAACATCCGTGTTTTGAAGACTTTCCAAAAATCGCCTATTCACCCCCCCCCCTCTAGTCGATAACTAGCACTTTCATATCCACTCTAAGGATTGAGAAGGGGTTGGCCACCTTGACTCGAAACCAGGAGAGCTTGGAGAGGATCATGGAGCAGAAGTTGTATGACATGGACATAAAGGTAACTGAGATCCAGTCTGTTGTGGAGCAGCTTCAGGATGACATGCAAGAGAGGAAGGGCAAGACAACCACAAATGCATTTGCCAGAGTGCCTAGAGCTCACATATCAGCTGCAGTGCCAGTGACAGATACCAGAGCTACTTCATCTGCACCAGCTACAGCTTCAGTGCCACCAGCTCCAGCACCTACTCCACCAGCTCCATCTACATCAACAGATGCTTTCGTCCTTGGCGTCCTGTCTACACCACCACCTGAAGATCAAGCCTGAGAGTTGATTTAGTGCTATGCATTTTCAATGAATTTTTTGGTAACTTGTTGCCAAAGGGGGAGAAAATGTATAGATCATAGGCTTCGAGAGAGAGTGTTGCTTCTTGTTCTCTCTTGCTTTGTGGTTGAACTTTATTTGCTTGTTTGAGATACATCATGTGTATGTGATACCTGGATGATCATGTGTTTGATCATATGCTACATTTATGCTTGTTGGAAGACATTATCCTTTTTATCTCTATATGATCATTCACTTTGCTTGGTGATGAGTGCATGTATTTAATCATTATCATTTTGAGCGCTCCACCAAGAGGTATGTGACATGGAAGAGTTACCCATGAGCCTAACTCCTTGTGCATTTGCAGTTTAAAGCAAATCTTAAACTATGCACAAATTTAGGGGGAGCTCTTGCTTATCACATACTTCTCAAAGCGACAATGTTTTTCACTCTTATTATTATTTGTCGAAGCTTTGATCTATATGTTGTCATCAATTACCAAAAAGGGGGAGATTGAAAGTGCAACTATCCCTAGGTGGTTTTGGTAATTCCTAACAACATATAGCTCATTGAGCTAACATCATTCCAAAATGAATATTTCAGGAAAATCTCAATGGATGGCATGGCATGGATGAGGAAAGTGGATCCCTCAAAATTGCTAAGGATAAAAGGATTGGCTCAAGCTCAAAAGCTCAAGACTCTACATTTTACATTTTAGTGATCCAAGATCACATTGAGTCTATAGGAAAAGCCAATACTATCAAGGAGGGATGAGGTGCTGCTTAATGAGTTTCTTGCTCTACAGTGCTTAGTGATATGCTCCAAAACCCTCAGCTACTTTCTCATATCCACATATGACCTAAACCCAAAGTCAAACTCGGCCCTACCGATTCTTTCTACCCGGCGCCACCGAGTTCAGATGTCATAGCCACTGCCACAAACCCTAGGCAAATCGGTCGCATCGATAGGGATCTCGGTCTCACCGAG
Organism: Aegilops longissima; assembly: GCA_021605205.1. NCBI lineage: Eukaryota > Viridiplantae > Streptophyta > Magnoliopsida > Poales > Poaceae > Aegilops > Aegilops longissima. The sequence continues at coordinate 645,410,525 of CM038677.1, forward strand.
ATGGGATTGTAATCTCTCTGTTTCCCTTCATAATGTTTTGGTCCTACCGAGATGAGCGATCGGTCCCACCGAGATTGCAATGTAAACTCTCTGTTTCCCTTTCGTAACATTTTGGTCTCACCGAAAAGAGCGAATCAGTCCCACAGAGTTTACCTGACCAACTCTCTGGTTAGCTTATTACCAAAATCGGTCTCACCGAGTTTGTGTAATCGGTCTCACCGAGATTACGTTATGCCCTAACCCTAACCATATCGGTCCTACCGAGTTGCATGTCGGTCCCATCGAAAATCCTAACGGTCACTAGATTTGCTACATCGGTCCGACCGAGTTTACCAATTCGGTCCCACCGAATTTGGCAAGTTGTGTGTAACGGTTAGATTTTGTGTGGAGGCTATATATACCCCTCCACCTCCTCTTCATTCATGGAGAGAGCCATCAGAACAAACCTACACTTCCAACTTGCTGTTTCTGAGAAGGAACCACCTATTCATGTGTTGAGGCCAAGATATTCCATTCCTACCATATGAATCTTGATCTCTAGCCTTCCCCAAGTTGCTTTCCACTCAAATCTTCTTTCCACCAAATCCAAATCCTGTGAGAGAGAGTTGAGTGTTGGGGAGACTATCATTTGAAGCACAAGAGCAAGGAGTTCATCATCAACACACCATTTGTTACTTCTTGGAGATTGGTGTCTCCTAGATTGGCTAGGTGTCACTTGCGAGCCTCCGACAAGATTGTGGAGTTGAACCAAGGAGTTTGTAAGGGCAAGGAGATCGCCTACTTCGTGAAGATCTACCGCTAGTGAGGCAAGTCCTTCATGGGCGACGACCATGGTAGGATAGACAAGGTTGCTTCTTCGTGGACCCTTCGTGGGTGGAGCCCTCCGTGGACTCGCGCAACCGTTACCCTTCGTGGGTTGAAGTATCCATTAACGTGAATGTACGATAACACCACCTATCGGAACCACGACAAAAACATCCGTGTCTCCAATTGCGTTTGAATTCTCCAAACCCTTCCCTTGTACATTCTTGCTAGTTGCATGCTTTACTTTCCGCTGCTCATATACTCTTTGCATGCTTTCTTGAATTGTGTTAAGATTGCTTGACTTGTGCTAAGATAGCTAAAATCTGCGAAAGACTAAAATTGGGAAAAGGATAAGTTTTTATTTGGTCAAGTAGTCTAATCACCCCCCCCCCCTCTAGACATACTTTCGACCCTACACATACTTATTGCAAAAATATACAAGCCATCAAAAACCAAAGCACTACGCGCATGCTCCTAGGGGGATAGATTGGTAGGAAAAGATCATCGCTCGTCCCCGTCCACCACTCATAAGGAGGACAATCAAAGAACACCTCCTGTTTCAAATTTGTTACATAATGTTTACCATACGTGCATGCTACGGGACTTGCAAACTTCAACACAAGCATTTCTCAATTTCACAACTACTCAACTAGCACGACCTTAATATTATTACCTCCATATCTCAAAACAATCATCAAGCATCAAACTTCTCTTAGCATTCAACACACTCATAAGAAAGTTTTTACTATTTTTGTATACCTAGCATAATAGGATTATTTAAGCAAATTACCATGCTATTTAAGACTCTAAAAATAATCTAAGTGAAGCATGAGAGATCAATAGTTTCTTTAAAACAAATCCACCGCCGTGCTCTAAAATATATAAGTGAAGTACTAGAGCAAAACTATATAACTCAAAAGATATAAGTGAAGCACAAAGAGTATTCTAATAATTTCCAAATCATCATGTATGGCTCTCTCAAAAGGTGTGTACAGCAAGGATGATTGTGGTAAACTAAAAAACAAAGACTCAAATCATACAAGACGCTCCAAGCAAAACACATATCATGTGGTGAATAAAAATACAACTCCAAGTAAAGTTACCGATGGAAGTAGACGAAAGAGGGGATGCCTTCTGGGGCATCCCCAAGCTTTGACTTTTTGGTGTCCTTAGATTATCTTGGGGGTGTCATGGGCATCCCCAAGCTTTGGTTCTTGCCACTCCTTGTTCCATAATCCATCAAAATATTTCACCCAAAACTTGAAAACTTCACAACACAAAACTCAACAGAAATCTCGTGAGCTCCGTTAACGAAAGAAAACAAAAGACCTCTTCAAGGTACTGTAATGAACTCATTCTTTATTTATATTTGTGTTAAACCTACTGTATTCAAACTTCTCTATGGTTTATAAACTATTTTACTAGCCATAGATTCATCAAAATAAGCAAACAACACACGAAAAACAGAATCTGTCAAAAACAGAACAGTCTGTAGTAATCTGTAACTAACGCAAACTTATGGAACTCCAAAAAATTCATCCAAATTAGGACGACCTAGGAAATTTGTTTATTGATCAGCAGCAACTGGAATCAGTATTTTATCACGTTCTGGTGATTTTTAACAATTGTTTTCGTGAACAGAAAGTTTCTGGAAATTACAGCAAGATCATATAACTATCATCCAAGAAGATCCTATAGGTTTAACTTGGCACAAACACTAATTAAAACATAAAAACACATCTAACCAGAGGCTATATCAAAGATTTATTCCTAAACAGAAGCAAAAGCAAAAAAAACTAAAAATAAAATTGGGTTGCCTCCCAACAAGCGCTATCGTTTAACGCCCCTAGCTAGGCATAAAAGCAAGGATAGATCTAGGTTTTGCCATCTTTGGTAGGCAATCCATAAGTGGCTCTCATGATAGATTCATATGGTAATTTTATTTTCTTCCTAGGGAAGTGTTCCATGCCTTTCTATAATGGAAATTGGAATCTAATATTCTCTTCCTTCATATCAATAATTGCACCAATCGTTCTAAGAAAAGGTCTACCAAGAATAATAGGACATGAAGGATTGCAATCTATATCAAGAACTATAAAATCTACGGGCACATAATTCCTATTTGCAACAATAAGAACATCATTAATTCTTCCCATAGTTTTCTTAATCATGGAATCCGCAAGGTGCAAGTTTAGAGAGCAATCATCAAAATTGCGGAAATCTAGCAAATCGCACAAAGTTTTGGGAATAGTGGAAACACTCGCACCCAAATCACATAAAGCATAAAATTCATGATCCTTAATCTTAATTTTAATAGTTGGTTCCCACTCATCATAAATTTTTCTAGGGATAGAAACTTCCAACTCAAGTTTTTCTTCATAAGATTGCATGAAGGCATCAACGATATGTTTAGTAAACGCTTTATTTTGACTATAAGCGTGAGGAGAATTTAGCACGGATTGTAACAAGGAAATACAATTAATCAAAGAGCAACTTTCATAATTAAATTCCTTGAAATCCAAAATAGTGGGTTTAGCAACATCTAGGGTTTTGATTTCTTCAATGCCACTTTTATCAGTTTTAGCATCAAGATCTAAAAACTCTGAATTTTGGAACGCTTTCTAGGTAAGGGGGGTTCATATTCAGTCCCATCATTATCAAGATTCATATTGCAAAACAAATATTTAATAGGGGACACATCAATAACTTTTAGATCTTCATCTTTATTTTCATAGGAACTAGAGGAACACGCTTTAATAAAGGCATCTTTCGTAGCACGCATCCTAGCGGTTCTTTCTTTGCACTCATCAATGGAAATTCTCATGGCTTTTAGAGACTCATTGATATCATGTTTACGAGGAATAGATCTAAGCTTTAAAGAATCAACATCAAGAGAAATTCTATCAATGTTCCTAGCCAATTCATCAACTTTAAGCAATTTCTCTTCAAGCAAAGCATTAAAATTCTTTTGCGAATTCATAAACTCTTTAACACTAATCTCAAATTCAGAGGGCATCTTATTAAAATTTCCATAAGAGTTGTTGTAGGAATTTCCATAATTATTAGAGGAATTACTAGGATAAGGCCTAGGATTAAAGTTTCCTCTATACGCGTTGTTACCAAAATTATTCCTACCAACAAAATTCACATCCATAGATTCATTATTATTCTCAATCAAAGTAGACAAAGGCATGTCATTAGGATCAGAAGAAGCACTCTTAGTATCAAATAATTTCATAATTTCATCCATCTTTCCACTCAAAACATTTATTTCTTCTATCGCATGCACTTTTTTATTAGAAGATCTTTCAGTGTGCCATTGGGAATAATTAACCATAATATTATCTAGGAGTTTAGTAGCTTCTCCTAAAGTGATTTCCATAAAAGTGCCTCCCATGGCGAATCTAAAAGATTTCTAGAAGCAAAATTCAATCCGGCATAATTTTTTGTATAATCATCCACAAATTCAAACCATGAGTAGGGCAATTACGTATCATTAATTTCATCCTCTCCCAAGCTTGTGCAACATGTTCATGATCAAGTTGCTTAAAATTCATAATATCGTTTCTAAGAGAGATGATCTTAGCGGGAGGAAAATACTTAGAGATAAAAGCATCTTTGCACTTGTTCCAAGAATCAATACTATTTTTAGGCAAAGACGAAAACCAAGCTTTAGCACGATCTCTAAGCGAAAAAGGAAATAGCTTCAATTTAACAATATCATTATCAACATCTTTCTTCTTTTGCATATCACACAAATCAACGAAGCTATTTAGATGAGTAGCGGCATCTTCACTAGGAAGGCCGGCGAATTGATCTTTCATGACAAGATTCAACAAAGCAGCATTGATTTCACAAGATTCAGTATTGGTAAGAGGAGCAATCGAAGTGCTAAGGAAATCATTATTGTTGGTATTGGTAAAGTCACATAATTTGGTATTATCTTGAGCCATCGCGACAAACTAGCAATCCAACACATGAGCAAGCAAAAAGCAAGCGAAAAAGAGGCAAACGGAAAAGAGAGGGCGAATAAAAAGGCAAGGGTGAAGTGGGGAGAGGAAAACGAGAGGCAAATGGCAAATAATGTAATGCGGGAGATAAGGGATTGTGATGGGTACTTGGTATGTTGACTTTTATAGACTCCCGACAGCGGCGCGAAATTCTTCTTGCTACCTCTTGAGCACTCGTTGGATTTCCTTGAAGAGGAAAGGATGATGCAGCAAAGTAGCATAAGTATTTCCCTCAGTTTTGAGAACCAAGGTATCAATCCAAGAGGAGGCTACGCGAGTCCCTCGTACCTACACAAAGCAAATAACTCCTCGCAACCAACGCGATTAGGGGTTGTCAATCCTTCACGGTCACTTACGAGAGTGAGATCGATAGAGATGATAGATAATATTTTTGGTATTTTTATGATAAAGATGCAAAGTAAAATAAAAGAAAAGTAAAAGCAAAGGCAATAAATAAAGTGATGGAAGATTAATATGGAGATAGACCCGGGGGCCATAGGTTTCACTAGTGGCTTCTCTCAAGAACATAAGTATTTTACGGTGGGTGAACAATTCTTGTTGAGCAATTGATGAATTGAGCATAGTTATGAGAATATCTAGGTATGATCATGTATATAGGCATCACGTCCGAGACAAGTAGACCGACTCCCTCCTGCATCTACTACTATTACTCCACTCATCGACCGCTATCCAACATGCATCCAGAGTATTAAGTTAAAGAAAACAGAGTAACGCCTTAAGCAAGATGACATGATGTAGAGGGATAAATTCATGCAATATGATAAAAACCCCATCTTCTTATCCTCGATGGAAACAATATAATACGTGCCTTGATGCCCCTACTGTCACTGGGAAAGGACACCGCGAGATTGAACCCAAATCTAAGCACTTCTCCCATTGCAAGAAAAATCAATCTAGTAGGCCAAACCAAACTGATAATTCGAAGAGACTTGCAAAGATAACCAATCATACATAAAAGAATTCAGAGAAGATTCAAATATTGTTCATAGATAATCTTGATCATAAACCCACAATTCATCGGTCTCAACAAACACACCGCAAAAAGAAGATTACATCAAATAGATCTCCACGAGAGAGGGGGAGAACATTGTATTGAGATCCAAAAGAGAGAAGAAGCCATCTAGCTACTAACTATGGACCCAAGGTCTGAGGTAAACTACTCACACTTCGTCGGGAGAGGCTATGGTGTTGATGTAGAAGCCCTCCATGGTGGATGCCCCCTCGTGAGCTCCTAACAGGCCCCAAGATGGGATCTCGTGGGTGCAGAAGGTTGCAGCGATGGAATTAGGTTTTGGCTCCGTGTCGATCGCTTTGGGGTGCGTGAGGTATATATAGGAGGAAGAAGTACGTCGGTGGAGCAACGTGGGGCCCACGATAGTGGAGGGCGCGCCCCCCTACCTCGTGCCCTCCTTGAAGCTTCCTTGACTTAGGGTCCAAGTCTCCTGGATCACGTTCGGTGAAAAAATCACGTTCCCGAAGGTTTCATTCCGTTTGGACTCCGTTTGATATTCCGTTTCTTCGAAACTCTAAAATAGGCAAAAAAACAGCAAATCTGGGCTGGGCCTCCGGTTAATAGGTTAGTCCCAAAAATAATATAAAAGTGTAAAATAAAGCCCAATATTGTCCAAACAGTAGATAATATAGCATGGAGCAATCAAAAATTATAGATACGTTGGAGACGTATCACCGCGTCGGAATGGATGGCTGCTCAAACTCTCTCGGTGATTGCTAGCTCTTTGGTCGTGGGTTGCCGACCGTTGTGGGAGAAGCTTCGTTCGATTTGTGCGGTGACCGCCACGAGCTGGGCATGGACGACCTCGACATGGTAGTGGTCGGCCTCCATCAGGGCTAAGCCGCCGCTGCGGAACGGACAGCTGTTGTGCCGCTCTCGCCAGTTGCTATCCCCGAGGCAGATGCTGCTGCCACCGCCTGAGAAGCAACAACGGCCGTTTGGGCTGCCTTGGCCGCCCGGACGCAGACTGCGGTCTCCCTCACAAAGCTTGTTAGCACGCGCCTAGCGGCTGCGGGCGCGCTCTCGCCGGAGTGGGCCGCCGAAGTAGCCCTCACGACGTGGATCCATGACCCCATCATTCACCGGCAACAAATGAACAGTGAAATGTTATTTGGGGAGTGAGCTGGCCATAGGCATACTATACACCGACGGTGCTCCAAGATATTTTGTGTTGCATCTCACACGGTTGGTGATAATAAACTGTGTGCGATCTACTTGATTTATCGTCTTGATCATTTGAATTACGTAATGGGGTCACAGCTACAAAGGATGGTGTTTGAATTGTTAGAACTCTTATCTGCAGTGAACATGCAACTATAGGTGTGTCGTAAATTTTTCTGGAATTATTCAGGGTTCATTTGTACAATTTTATACATTAACTAGGTTTTCCAAGCATTTTATGCGCATAATTAAACTTTGAACTACATGCACATGCTCCAGTGCATATAAACTGATTGAAAAATCAAATATGTGTCCTTGGTTGCATGCTTAGGTCCCATGCAAGAAATGGGAATGAATTTCAAACACCAGGGCACCGTTGATTGCCGGCAAAACATTGAGATACCTAGTTTTTAAATTCTAGTAAATCCAAAACTCATCTGAAATTCATGAAACTTGGCATGCTATCATCGAGCGGCATCAACATGCCGTGGTAAAAATTTTTGTCCCATTTGGGGCAGGTTTGGGTATAAGCTTCTCACAAACCAGAGCTTCCCACAACAAGCGTGATGGTTTCGGTAGGGAACGTGCCACCTTTGGGGATGAAACGATATCCGTTGCCTCTTATTACTTTCAAAAAGTTTCGAGTGTCAACATAAAACAACAAGAGTGTTGTGTTCAATTTTGGAATTTTTCGGGGTTCGTTTGGACATTTTTATACATTAACTGGGTTTTCCAGGCAATTTATGTGCATAATTCAAATTTGAACTACATGCACATTCTCCAGTGCATATAAATTGGTTGAAAAATCAAATCCGTGTCCTTGGGTGCATGCTTAGGTCCCATGAAAGAAATGGGAATGATTTTCAAACACTAGGGCACCGCTGATTGCCGGCTAAACATTGAGATGCCTGGTTTTTAAATTCTAATAAATACAAAACTCGTCTGTAATTCATGAAACTTGGCATGCTATCATGGAGCGGCATCAACATGCCGTGGTAAAAAATTTGTCCCATTTGGGGGCAGGTTTGGGTATATGCTTCTCACAAACCGGAGCTTCTCACAACAAGCATGATGGATTTCAGTAGGGAACGTCCCACCTTTGGGGATGAAACGATATCCATTGCCTCTTATTGCTTTCAAATTTTTTCTCGTGTCAACATAGAACAACAGGAGTGTTGTGTGAATTTTTGTGATTTTTCGGGGTTCGTTTGGACATTTTTATGCATTAACTGAGTTTTCAATGCATTTATGTGCATAATTCAAATTTGAACTACATGCACATGCTCCAGTGCATATAAATTGGTTGAAAAATCAAATCTGTGTCCTTGGGTGCATGCTTAGGTCCCATGCAAGAAATGCGAATGAATTTCAAACACCAGGGCACCGTTGATTGCCGGCAAAACATTGAGATGCCTGGTTTTTAAATTCTAGTAAATCCAAAACTCGTCTGAAATTCATGAAACTTGACATGCTATCATGGAGCGGCATCAACATGCCGTGGTAAAATTTTTGTCCCATTTGGGGCAGGTTTGGGTATATGCTTCTCACAAACTAGAGCTTCTCACAACAAGCATGATGGTTTTCGGTAGGGAACGTCCCACCTTTGGGGACGAAATGATATCCATTGCCTCTTATTGCTTTCAAATTTTTTCTCGTGTCAACATAGAACAACAAGAGTGTTGTGTGAATTTTTGTGATTTTTCGTGGTTCGGTTGGACATTTTTTATGCATTAACTGAGTTTTCAATGCATTTATGTACATAATTCAAATTTGAACTACATGCACATGCTCCAGTGCATATAAATTGGTTGAGAAATCAAATATGTGTCCTTGGGTGCATGCTTAGGTCCCATGCAAGAAATGGGAATGAATTTCAAACACCAGGGCACCGTTGATTGCCGGCAAAACATTGAGATGCCTGGTATTTAAATTCTAGTAAATCCAAAACTCGTCTGAAATTCATGAACTTGGCATGCTATCATCGAGCGGCATCAACATGCCGTGGTAAAAGTTTTGTCCCATTTGGGGCAGGTTTGGGTATATGCTTCTCACAAACCGGAGCTTCTCACAACAAGCATGATGGTTTTCGGTAGGGAACGTCCCACCTTTGGGGACGAAACGATATCCATTGCCTCTTATTGCTTTCAAATTTTTTCTCGTGTCAACATAGAACAACAAGAGTGTTGTGTGAATTTTTGTGATTTTTCGTGGTTCGGTTGGACATATTTTATGCATTAACTGAGTTTTCAATGCATTTATGTACATAATTCAAATTTGAACTACATGCACATGCTCGAGTGCATATAAATTGGTTGAAAAATCAAATATGTGTCCTTGGGTGCATGCTTAGGTCCCATGCAAGAAATGGGAATGAATTTCAAACACCAGGGCACCGTTGATTGCCGGCAAAACATTGAGATGCCTGGTATTTAAATTCTAGTAAATCCAAAACTCGTCTGAAATTCATGAAACTTGGCATGCTATCATCGAGCGGCATCAACATGCCGTGGTAAAAGTTTTGTCCCATTTGGGGCAGGTTTGGGTATATGCTTCTCACAAACCAGAGCTTCTCACAACAAGCATGATGGTTTTCGGTAGGGAACGTCCCACCTTTGGGGACGAAACGATATCCATTGCCTCTTATTGCTTTCAAATTTTTTTCTCGTGTCAACATAGAACGACAGGAGTGTTGTGTGAATTTTCGTGATTTTTCGGGGTTCGTTTGGACATTTTTATGCATTAACTTAGTTTTCAATGCATTTATTTGCATAATTCAAATTTGAACTACATGCACATGCTCTGTGCATATAAATTGGTTGAAAAATCAAATTTGTGTCCTTGGGTGCATGCTTAGGTCCCATGCAAGAAATGGGAATGAATCTGAAACACCAGGGCACCATTGATTGCCGGCAAAACATTGAGATGCCTGGTTTTTAAATTCTAGTAAACCCAAAACTCGTCTGAAATTCATGAAACTTGTCATGCTATCATGGAGCGGCATCAACATGCCGTGGTAAAAAATTTGTCCCATTTGGGGCAGGTTTGGGTATAGGCTTCTCACAAACCGGAGCTTCTCACAACAAGCATGATGGTTTTCGGTAGGGAACGTCCCACCTTTGGGGACGAACGATATCCATTGCCTCTTATTGCTTTCAAATTTTTTCTCGTGTCAACATAGAACAACAGGAGTGTTGTGTGAATTTTTTTATTTTTCGGGGTTCGTTTGGACATTTTTATGCATTAACTGAGTTTTCAATGCATTTATGTGCATAATTCAAATTTGAACTACATGCACATGCCCCAGTGCATATAAATTGGTTGAAAAATAAATATGTGTCCTTGGGTGCATGCTTAGGTCCCATGCAAGAAATGGGAATGAATTTGAAACACCAGGGCACCGTTGAATGTCGGCTAAACATTGAGATTCATAATTTTTAAATTCTAGTAAATCCAAAACTCGTCTGTAATTCATGAAACTTGGCATGCTATCATGGAGCGGCATCAACATGTCATGGTAATTTTTTTGTCCCATTTGGGGCAGGTTTAGGTATATGCTTCTCACAAACCGGAGCTTCTCACAACAAGCATGATGGTTTTCGGTAGGGAACGTCCCACCTTTGGGGACGAAACGATATCCATTGCCTCTTATTGCTTTCAATTTTTTTTCGTGTAAACATAAAATAACAGTAGTGTTGTGTGAATTTTTGTGATTTTTCGGGGTTCGTTTGGATATTTTTATGCATTAACTGAGTTTTCAATGCATTTATGTGCATAATTCAAATTTGAACTACATGCACATGCTCGAGTGCATATAAATTGGTTGAAAAATCAAATCTGTGTCCTTGGGTGCATGCTTAGGTCCCATGCAAGAAATGTGAATGAATTTCAAACACCATGGCACCGTTCATTGCCGGCAAATCATTGAGATGCCTGGTTTTTAAATTCTAGTAAATCCAAAACTCGTCTGAAATTCATGAAACTTGGCATTCTATTATGGAATGGGACCCGATATGTTGTGGTATTTTTCGTGTCCATTTTGAGGAAGGCGCACTCGAATAATGACAACCAACAAAGGCATTTTGAAAAAATAGCTGCCACTTTAATATCTCAAATATTTGTATAATTCAAACCATGTGCATCCTGTTAAACATTCACGTGACGCCACGTGTCTTGGTTTTAATGGTTGTAGGAGGTGCCGTGCGGACAGTTGCTTGACCTTGACTGAATGGGAGGCGTGCGAGCGTCGTTCGGTGCGCAGGCTCACTGAGAGGCGTGCAAGCTGTCCTCGAGTGCGCACGCTCATCGAGAAGCATGCGAGCTATATGTTGCGCAGGCTCACTGGGAAGCGAGCCCTTTGACTTCCATGGCCACCATCCTTGCTCGCATCCTCTCCATTAATGGCGCCCAAGCCGTAGTTTAATTCGCTTTTTAAATACAAAACACTCATCGCAAACGTTTTAGTTCGAACACCAGTATGCAAACCGACAGCTTCCCCAGGAAGCCAAGAGAAAATGTGCCGAGCAGGATTTCTGCAGCTCTTTATCGCAAACGTTTTAGATAGAACACCCGTATGCAAAGTGAGAGCAGCGCAGGATTTGTGCATCCCTTCAACGCAAACGATTGTTTTGGATGACCTGTGTGCAACCACGTACAAAAAATTTGGTAAGATTTGCATCTATCATATTGGGTATGTTGGCATTTGTCAAACTGGAAAGATTTACATTTGTTGATCTAGTAATGTTGCCATTTGTCAATCCTTGTAACACTGCGATTTGTCAAAATATGCAGCTAGAAATCATTAGCACTATGTAATTTTTGCAACTAAAATTCAGTAATTAAGCATATATTTCATTCATAGATTAAGCAGCCGTTCTTAATTTATACAAACAGTTCAACTCGACAGCTGAACTGACCAAACTTCTCCCCAGTTGTTGCCAACCACGTATTAAAATAGCTAGTTTAACTATATATACTGGCTAATTTTAAGTATGTTGTACAGTTCGACCACACATCTATAGTCAGATGAACTGAACAAAATAGCCCCTAAATACTACTACTACCACGGAGGGGCTTTGTGCTACTTCCGGCAGCCTCTCCTCTGTCGAGCGCACTCAGTAAGAGGCAGAGGAGGAGGAGGAGCCTACCGACGAGCTGGACAAATGCAATACGGTGCCTGTTGCTGCTGCACGTTCAGCGACGCTCGCCAGCTCGAACACCCATTGCCGCTCCAGATGATCCCTCTCGAAGCGGCCAGACTACTCGTAGATCTCCTGATTCCTCACCTCTGTGTCGGCGTGTGCTGCGGCCACAGCTGCGGTAAGGCTCTTTGCGTGCTCGACGAGGCGCTCCTCCTCCTCCCGCAGGAACTCGATGTAGCACGCAAGGTCGCTGACGCACGTGCGGGCCTCCACCTCCGCCTCCCTCCTTCGGGCGGCGGTACCGGAGCGGGTGATGATCCCGGCGGTCGACAGTGGGCTGGCGGCCACGGCGGCCGATGATGGGGTGGCGGCCACGACCACCACCTCCCGCCATCGGGTCGAGGTGGCGGAGCGGGTGATGGCCAAGGTGGCCGGCAGTGGGGTGGCAGCCACGACGGCCACCTCCCACCTTCGGGCTGTGGCGGCGGAGCGGGAGATGGCCCCGGCTTTCGACGGTGGTGTGGCGGCAACGGCGGCCGGCAACAGCTGCCGACGGGCAGCGGCGGCGGAGCGTGTGGTGGGTGTTCCACGCACAGCCGACAAGGACGCCACGCGCAGTACACTACGCCGGGGACTGCGCCGCCGCCGCGGGGTAGCCTCCCAGCTGGAGCTGTCCTATGACGACGACAGAGTGGCTAAGCGATGACAACGGACCGGTGCCATTGTCGATTGTCGGAGAAGCAGACGAGATAAGCTACAGGGAGGGAGGGGAAAATGTGATGCAGGACTCGCCAGCCGTGAGGGTTTTTATAGCAGGCCGGTAAGCATTGGGATTTTGGGGGATTTCACCGAGTCGGGTGGGAATCTTGCACGGGAACCTGCGAGGTTGTGCGGGAACGGGCTCACCGATGATTCATTGGCACCACCGTTTGGCCAAAAGAACGGCCCCGCGTGCTGTGCAAGCTTGCGCTGTAAGCCGTCTGCGGCAGCGGGGTGACAAGACGTGCGAGAGGAGGACGAGAGGACACGTACACATACAGTTAATAAAAAAACATTTGCGATTTAATTACCTACTATACCCCCGTCCTGGTTTATAAGTAGGATTTAACTAATAAAATACGAATGCATGTCGCCAAAGATTATATCGTTAGAGTCGTATTTGAACATAGTTTCCAGGTATACAATTTTTATAAACACTTTTTTGGTTAAATTTAAGGTTATATACCAGCCAGCGTTTGCCCGCAACACACACGGCTTATTTAATCAAAAATAGCTCGGATGGATCAACTGTACGCCACGTATTGCACACGCAACTCTAATCTGGTTCGTGCTTGATGTCTCCGACATCGCTCACACAGTTCGTCTAATTTGCCACGTATCACTGTGTCGTCCCTTTGCTCGCGTCCTTCGGCAAGCTCTGCTTGCCGTTAGGCGCCGCAGCGCGCTGTGCTCGCCGTTAGGCGCTGCGGCGCGCTCTGTCGCGTCCGTTGGCGCGCTCGGCTTGTGGACATTTTTTCCTTGCGTGTTCAACTGCTATATGCATATATATGGTTGCTAGCCGTTGAGGCGACCGCGGAGCGCTCTGTTCGCGTCCCTCCGCGCGCACTCTGCCAGCGGTTGGGCGTGCGCACGATCACGTCGGGGGACCCATAGGCATGCGGTTGCACCGCGCGCGTTGCCACGCGATGCAGTTACGTGCGACACGATGGAGTTACGCACTGCAAATTAGAACTGCCATCAGGGCCTGCCAATATTCCTGGCCGTCTGGCTTCCCCTTTAATTTCGCGGCCATTATAACCTTACTCTCTTCAACCTTTCGATCGCGCCCCACAACACAACAAGCACGCGCACGACGACACATAGAGAGGGGATGTCCAGCGGCGCTCCAATGGAGTTCGGCGAGCATAGGATGGAGACCCACGCGAGAGAGACGGATCTCTCGGTGGTGTACACCATCGACCCGGCCGTGGTGGACGACTACATCAACATCGTTGAGCAGTTGCTTGCTCGATACAAGTACAAGGTGGTCAGCATCGACCTCCAATACATCATCGGTCGTCCCTGCATAGATCAGAAGGTTACCGTCGCCCAGTTGTGCGTGTGACATCATGTCCTCATCTACCACTACTGCATGGCCACAGAGCCTTGCGACCATTTCAATAGGTTTGTCAACAACACTAACTACAAGTTCGCCATGGTGGAAACCACCAACGATGTAAAAGCGCTCAGTATTACGGGCTTGGCCTGCAAGAACCTTGTCGAAATCCGTGACCACTACAAGGTCTGGGGCAACACAAAGAAGGACTCGCTGGTCGAACTCGCCTCGGCCATCATCGACCCCTACTACGAAAAGATGAAGCAGGATGCCGAGAGAACAAGTCCTGTATCCTGGCACGGGGCCTAGATGCGGCAACTGGATGAACCTCACCTCAGGTCTGCGGCCAAGAGCGTGTACACATGCTACGAGATGCACAGGCGGATCGTTGACATGAGGAAGTGCCTCGTTACCCAAATCGACGAGCCCGAATCGAGCCACAAACAGAGCAAGTGTCACAAGAAGTAGATGATGATCAGATGATCGTTTATGCTAGTTAATCATGCATGTAATATATGTTGGGCTATGCGGTAGGGTGCATCAACTGCAAATTAAAAAATCCTACGCGCAGAACATCCAGGAACATGCTACGGGAGATGGATCACAATTCGTTACCACTAGACGCCAGCGCGTGCGTGCAGCGAAGAAGAGTTGGGGCAGCGCGTCCGGTGGATCGTCTCCTCCTCGCCCGATCTCCCTCGGCGGCGGTCGTCCGATCCCACGTATGAGTTCGCGGAGCGGCGCAAGTGCACCGCCTCTAACGGTATCCGCGTGTGCGGGAGGAACGTCGTCGGCGGACTGCTAGGTCCGATCACACAGTCGGCGGTGAGTGGAGGTGGCTATTCGCAACACATGCAAACCCTAGTCGCAACGCCGGCGATCAACCCCGAGTGTGCCGCACCTCCACTTTATATAGGCGTCCGTCGCGGGCTCAACACTTGGGCCTCGCCGCGGACCCTAAAGCAAAAGTCTACTCGATCACGTTCAGTAGTCCAGTTCGGATCACATCCGACCGGTGTCTCACGAACGGACCTCGTCAGTTCCTTCCCTTAAGCGCGCGACCCCTTAGGTTCAAGTCGGCTTGGTCGTAGTTCGGTGTAGCGACCTGACCCAAAATCGGTCAAATCTACGTATGCATTCCATCCCAAGATCATCTTTGGTACTCACGGACATCGATGAAATAATCAAAGTTCAATCACACCTGAATTTATTACACGATTCTCATATAGAGTCTTTATTACAAGAGAATAAATTCGGCCAAAGGCCAACTCATGAGAAATAAACTAGTAAAGCTGCGGAAGCGTAGACGAAATAGCGAGTCCATCCGACTCCATAGGGCAATCGCCAAGCGCAGAGCGTAGCCTCAATCCTGATCGGAATACTCCTCTGCAACATAAAGACGTTGCAGCCGTGTAGGTCAGCATTTTGAATATGCTGGCAAGTCATGAAGAGAATAACAATAAAAATTTCTATCACTATATGCAATTTGGCTGTGGGGCTCTAAGTTTCATCATTTTGCGAAAAGCCAGTTTTTCCCTACTACAGTGGACTTGCTTGCAAATACTACAAAATTGTTGGTAGTTATTGAGATGGTTCCGCCATCCAATGTCTCATTCCCAAATTATTAAGTCATAACCCCCTCAAATTAATTTATTAGTTTTAGTGTTGAGATTTCCGAATACTTCCAAGTTCCAGAGGCTCAAATTGTCCGTAACCGGGGACACGGCTAATCGATTAGATCTTTAACTCTGCAGAGGTTTGCGCACTTTACCCGCAAGAATCATTCCCTCCTTTTAAGTCTTCGCACTTCATGGTGTTTGAAGACGGGATGAATAAACAGGTCTTCCAAGAGTTCTTCCGCCACCGCCGGTACCCATCCAATCCTACCGTTCTTCTACATCTCGTAGTACCGTCCAGCCAGCGTCACAACTAGGGTTGACCCAGCCGAGCCCATAATGGCTTGCGGCTGCTGCAGTAAGCTTCCGGTCAATGGGGCATCCATCCGTCTCTTCGTGGCTGGGTGAAGCTTTCCGCAAGATGTCATGGCACTTCTCCATGCATCCCGGTCAACCACTGGGTTCTCCAGGGTGCCCGTCAACCGTCCTCCACCCAGTAGTGAATTCCGAAGTTCATCTTGAGCTTGAAGTTCATGGGGTTGTCATCATCATTGACTCTCACATCTCCCTTATGAATTCTCTCAACCAATCCCGTCTACGAGCATAGCAAAATAAACTACTTCGTCCCGTGTCATGGTAACAAGGGGAATTGGTTCATCCTACCACATGATACTACTCAAGAACATAACTTCAAAATTTCACCTACTGCATGCATGGTGGGGAGGTACAATTCTAATGCAACAAAAATCATAGGTATTGAAAGTATGATCAATGACTTGCCTTGCTGACGATCTTCGTAAGCTAAGGACTCGTAGTAGCAAGCTTCGCACTCCGGAAATTCTACCGAGACAAACAATAATCACAATAAGCATATAGCATATGATCACTTAACATAACATCATAGTAACATAACACACCAAAACAATTGAATCAAAACCCAAAGGAAAACTCGAAGAAATCCAACTCAAAGTTTTCCTACTTCAAACAACAACTAAAAATAGTTTTTATATAGCAAAATTTTCTTAACATAACCTAAGCATGGGTCTTTGTTAACTTAACAGAAAAGAATGCATCATGCAACTAGGAGCAAAAAGATTCACTTTAAAATCTATTATGAAACTCCTATTAGGCCTAAAGCAAATTCTAGTAGGAAAAATAAAATAAAAGTTTTATTTATTATAAATAAAAGTTCATGCTCTAAAGTGACAGAAACTAACCTATAATAATCTATCACATGTGAAAAATAAATTTATTTACTAATTAAAATAATAGGAAAACAGTAGCTAGTTAATTAATTAAGAATAGCATGATTCTGCTAGAAACTATTTTTTATTAATCCTAAAATGCCCAAATTAATTCCTACGGTTAGGCAATGTCAAAACAAAATTGGGACAAAAGAATCATATAAAAATAATTTTCCTAACTCATTTTATAACAGATTTACTATTCTGACTAAATCTAAAAATAAAGCAATTCTAAATAATTTTAACATAGCTAATTATATTTTCTACAGAAACTATAAGAAATTTGCAAACCAGCAAAAAAAGAATCACCTAAAAATATTAAGTAGATTAAAAGATATAAATTTTTCAAATCAGAAACTATTCTGTTAAAACAGAAAACGAAAATAAAAAAAAATGGCTTAATGGGCCTAACTAACGCCCTGTGCGTAATATAACTAAACGGGCCTAGGGTTTAAACGAATCGGCCGGTTTAAATAAAAACCCTAACTTAAAATTAAACCGGAACTAACCGGACCGAACCGGTTTTATTTAAAGAACATACCCCTTGAGGGTTTCTAATCTACACCGTAGAAACGGGATCGGACGGCGGGGTGAAGTCCGCGATTACTGGAGATCGACGGCGGCGGCGGCTCGGGCGAAAAGTCGTCAGGCGTCTCCGGTGGTCGGGGCGACAATGGGAGCTCCGTGGTGCGGCACGACGAGGTGCGTCTGGTGGAGTCTGGCGAGATCGGGTGGCGGGGTGAGTCGGGGTGAGGCAAATGGCGGCGGTGGCGTGCTCGGGCTCCGGCGCGTCTGGAGGAGAGAGGGTCCGGTGAGGCGAGGGGGAACGGGTGCGGGAGGGGTATTTATAGGCGGTGCACGGCTTGGCGAGGGGCAAGCCGGGCGAGATCCATGGCGAATCCGGATCCTTCGGGATCCGGTGAGCGGCGGCGCGGTGAGTGGCGCGGCGAGGAAGGAGGCGGGTGGGGTCCACCTGTCGGCGACAATGAGGCGCGGGTTCGGTCGGTCGACCGAACCGGATAGGTTTCAAGCGAGGTGCGGTCGGCTCGCTGGGCCGTCATTTGGCTGGTGGGCTTTGGCTCGGTGGGCTGCCAGTCTTGGCCAAGAGATGAAACTGGTGGTGCTGGGCATTTTCTTTTTCAAATTTATTTTTTGAAAAAATAAAACAGAGATAATACATAATATATAAATTTTTATATAGGACATATATATACCAAAATGATCAGGGAATATTCCTATCATTTGAACATTTTCGAGGGCAAAATCCAAAGTTTATAAAAATCATTTTTCCAAATTTCAAATAAACTCAAGTTTGAATTCAGAACTTTTGGCAATGTTTTCCTCTGATATTTTTGGAGTGTCATGTTTACTCCTCTCATACTTTTTCTCAAGTATTTATCAGGCATAGTTTTTTTTTTTTGAAATGATCCACTTGCCAAAATTTGAATTCAAATACCAAAACTCAAAATCTTCTGAAACTCCAAATGGCACTCAAATTCAAAAAGAATGCATAGATGCTTAGCTATAATTGTAAAACATACCAAATAGGAAATTTGGGATGTTACATTCGGATCACCTCCGGACTACATGGCTGGTAGCGGCCTCTAGCAAGACGTGCCGACCACCAAGCAGACGATGAAGCTGGTTAGGCGAACCTGTACAACGTGTCACACTTCTGTTCCCTTTGCCGCACGATATATGTTGTCCGGCTCAAGGCGAGACTGTCATCCTTGTGCTAACCCGACCTCTTTCTCGTTCCAGTGATACCGACCACTATCCGGATTATCTCATAATCTCTGTCGCATCGCCATGCTGTTCCTGGTCGGATCACACGAGGGGCCCGGAGTATATCTCTCCTGATCGGAGGGGCAAATCCCATCTTGCTCGACCATGTCTCGCAACATGGGACTGGACAAACCCGAAACCTACCTTTGTAACTACCCAGTCACGGAGTAGCGTTTGGTCGGTCCAAAGCAAGTCTATCACCATCTCGAGTACATGCGTCAGCTCAGGTCTTAGGACATAGAACGTATGTTGTACTAGAGACTCACAGATGACATATCGCTGCGTCTCATAGTTGGATTTGTCCGACTCGAACCTTATCTCGACTCGGATCCGACTATGTCGAATCCGACCAGACCTTTCCAAGTCCATATTATCCGGTTAGCATCCAATGCTCCATGGCTAGTGAGACCGAGCCATCGACCGTGTCATATGCTAGTCTAGTCGGCTGCGCGTCCACACAGCCTTTTCGACTAGGGACCTTTTAGGACAGTCATCATACAATGCATAGTCCCACAAACAAGTCACGTACTTGCTGATACACATCATTGATAATGTTCAAGGACTATCTTTATTCATAAACACATAGGAAATATCATCATACATGATTGCCTCTAGGGCATATCTCCAACAATATATAGTTTACTTTATTGGTGTGTGAAAATGTCATGTGTGTGGTAGCCACCTATGTAATTATGCATGTAATAGTTTACTTTGGTGTGTGCAAATGCCATGGTTGTAGTAGCCACCTATATTAGTGGATGTTTAATTTGGTTATGCAAGCATGTCCTTATAAGTGTGTATATGTATATATGTTGTTGTTCTGTATGCAATCCCATCGCACAATACACATGTCTTATTAGCAGCAACCGTCTGTGTTATTATCGGTATTCACAAACATTTTTTATTTCAGACCTGTTTGTCGCGTATCACACACATCTTGTTCATTTGAACCGTTTCTGTTCTCATGTGTCAACGCAAACAGTTCATCCGAGTGAACCACATGCCGTATATCGCACACACCTTTGATCTGGCTGACCATTCCATTGTGTTGCCTAATCACAAAGAGTTCATCCGAGTGAACCGTATGATGTACATCGCACACACCTTCATCTGACTGCCCGTTTCTTTTGTTCCTCCTCATCGCAAACAGTTAATTGAGCTGAACCGTATGCCCTGCATCGCACACGCAACTAAAATCTGAACCGTGTTTGATGCATCCTCCATCGCAAAAGTTTTGCACATTTTTTGACCGTTTTTTACACCACCGTTTGCGATTATGGCATCGCACACAGTTTCGTCGAAGGATCTCTGATCGTAGTGTCGCGTTAGCAGCATCCTGCAGTAGTGCATGCCAACTCTGGCCTACCCCGAACCACTTTCTCCTGTCTCACTCTTCCTATCTTCATCCCATGAATGATATGCATGTGTTTGAATTATTTGAAGATAAAATAGGAAGGGGCATCGTGTACCTGAACAAATGGGATTTAGAGCAGGGGGGTGGGAGGGGTTACGTTTGCGATGGAAGATGCTCTTAATTTTCTATATATGTTGCCATTACCCGGAGCCTATGCCATACCCTCATCCTTCACGGTCAATCACGTCGTTCTTTTGTTCCAACCATTAGGGACCAGTAGTGCAATCAACATTGTGTTTATGCGTAGCTACTAATTTGGTGCAAATACCATTTCATTTTCACTACGAGCACCATCCCCTGTGATGTTCCACCACAACTCCTGGCAAGCAAATTCGACCTGACAATCTCATGTACTCCCTCCGTTCCTAAATATTTGTCTTTCTAGAGGTTTCAAATGGTGACTACATACGAAGCAAAATGAATGAATCTACACTCTAAAATATGTCTATATACATCTGTATGTGGTGACCATTTGAAATCTCTAGAAAGACAAATATTTAGGAACGGAGGGAGTATTTGGAATGTTGGAACTTAAGGAGTGTATTCTTGTTGCATGTTTGTATGTTTGGTGGCAACAGTGGGAGCTTGTGAAGGATGAATCTGTTGCAGCACCCCCACAAATGGCGTCCACTATTTTTGGCATACGCAGGGGTAAGGTGACCATTGAGTCAAATTCTTTATAACTTATCAATACATGTAATGGAGAGATGGAACTGTGGAGTCCCCATTCAACAACTATGACAGGATACCCCGCAAAAAAAACCAACTATGACAAGATGCTTTGCACGAGCGCATTCGATCGACGGGATTTCTTTCCAATATTGCCAGTGGAATGCCAACCTCGTGGTGCGCCATCTTGCTAAGTACTCTTATGGGTCATAGTCTGAATTGTTTACGGATGGTGATCCGCCTGCTTTCTTATTGCCTTTTTTGTAATCATTGATGTAGCTCTATTGTGACATTGAAAGAACCCGTTGAGAGGCATTCACTTCAAAAAAAAAGTTTGTTGGTCCGCAACTAAGAATATCAAACCATGAACGAGGAAAGGCATAACATAAATATTAGCTAGTAATTATGAAGACTCAATTATTGACTGAAAGGGCACCGAAGGCCTTTGCCCTCCCTCTCTATCTATCCAAGAGATGGAAGGCGGAGTTTTTTCCCCCCTTTTTTTCATCTTTTCATCAAAGAGTTGAACAATGAAGACCGTGAACGGGCTCCTCCCTTTCTTTCTTGAGAGAATGATACAGATATATTATCAACATTCAGCGGAAGTACAAAACATCTCAAACATAATAAAAATTACATCAAGATTCTGAGACCATGAACGACCACTACCGCCTTTGAACGAGCCGCCAACACGCCGCTGTCGCTACTTCCCTACCGGAGACGTCTTGACCTTGTCGATGACAACCGGAAAGTCTTCGTGCACGTACCCCTAAGGACCAGCGCCCTGGAGGCACAATCGTCCTCATTGAACCCTTGAATAGATCTGAAGCCCCTGACATCAAATCTTGCCATATGACAAGAAACCATAACCTCACCATTTAAAGGAGACGACGGAAATCTATGTCAGAGCTTCCTCGACTACGTATAGATGGACAAACTCGAGAAGGATCGAAGGCCGGAAAACAAACTCAAAGAAAAAGCGTTGCCATTCGCCTAAGTGCCGCACCTCCGAGGACTAAAAACCTAATCTAAACTACCAACCAAGATGCTTCTAACCGGTGGTCGTCTTTGGTCCAGGGAACGAGCGAGCACAGACGGTGCACCCTCGAGAGCACTTGGCACACTCTTCAATTTTTTATTTGACAGTCAGGTGGGCATCATGCTCGATGGTTACCCTACAGGAGCGCGGATCATCCATTCCTAGGTTGGACAGGGCCAAAAACACAGAGGAAAAAATTAGGACCGACGCGACCAATACAATACTCCTGCGCCAGAAGAATAACGCAAACACTCGGCTCCCGGCCCTGCCCCTGGTCGCCTTCCAGGAATCTTCTAGGGTAGCCAGCCAGCCCCCTCTCCTGTGGGAACCGTGAACGCCACCGCAACACCAGCTTTCTCTCTCTCACACACACAGCTACAGCTTTTACTAACCGCTGCCCAAAACAAGCAAAAAAGATAAAAACAAGCGGTTAATTACCACGCCCCTTCACCTACCCAGGGTACCCCATCCGCCGTCTCATCTCATCCCATCCTCCCCACCCCACGCCGATCGAAGCGAAACGCAGCGAGATCCAGCCAGCCAGCCAGCCAGCCGCGCGAGGGTCGGGTCAATGCTGGCTCCCATGAATTCCTTCCCGTCTCGTCATCTCCCCTCCTGTCGTCCCGGCTGGTCAAAATCCTTCGCGTACACACCCACGCGTATTACCATGTATACATAGCCTCGCCCCCGGCCCGTACGCGACTGCGATAGATCCCCAACCCTCCCCGCCCGCCCTCCGCCCCGCCGCCTCTCCCCATCTACGCCAGCAGCCCAGCGGAAACGCACACTGGAAAGCCGAGGGATCCACTAGCCGGGCCGCGCTGCGAGGAGCCATGGAGTTCACCGCTGCGTCCAGCAGCAGCAGGCTGTCGAAAGAGGGGGACGAGGAGGAGGAGGGGGAGGAGATGGAGGAGGAGGAGGCGGAGGAGGCCTCCCCGCGTGAGATCCCCTTCATGACGGCCATGACGGCGGCCGCCTCGTCCTCCTCCCCGACGTGCGCGTCCGCATCTTCTTCATCGGCCGCGGCCGCGGCCTCCGCGTCGGCGTCGGGCTCGGGCTCTCCCTTCCGCTCGAGCGACGGCGCTGGGGCGTCTGGGAGCGGGGCGGGCGGCGGCGACGTGGAGGTGATCGACAAGGAGCACATGTTCGACAAGGTGGTCACGCCGAGCGACGTGGGGAAGCTCAACCGGCTGGTGATCCCCAAGCAGCACGCCGAGAAGTACTTCCCACTGGACGCGGCGGCCAACGAGAAGGGCCTGCTCCTCAGCTTCGAGGACCGCGGGGGCAAGCTCTGGCGCTTCCGTTACTCCTACTGGAACAGCAGCCAGAGCTACGTCATGACCAAGGGCTGGAGCCGCTTCGTCAAGGAGAAGCGCCTCGACGCCGGGGACACCGTCTCCTTCTGCCGCGGCGCCGCCGAGGCCACGCGCGACCGCCTCTTCATCGACTGGAAGCGCCGCGCCGAACTCCGCGACCCGCACCGCCTCGCGCGCCTGCCCATGCCCATGCCCACCTCCTCGCCCTACGGCCCGTGGGGCGCCGGACCAGGCGGTTTCTTCATGCCGCCCGCGCCTCCAGCCACCCTCTACGAGCACCACCGCCTCCGCCAGAGCTTCGACTTCCGCAGCATCAGTCCCGCCGCGCCGCCGAGGCCGCAGGTGCTTTACTTCGGCTCCGCAGGAATTTTCCCGCACGCGACCATGCCGCCTCCGCAGCCGCAACCTCCGCTGCACATTGCGGTGCAACCGAGCCCGGCGGTCACGGTCGGCATGCCCATGATCCTCGATTCGACGCCACTCGTCAACAGCCCGACGGCGGCCGCGAAGCGCGTGCGGTTGTTCGGAGTCAACCTCGACAACCCGCACACCCACGGCGGCGAGTCAACCAACGACGCCAACGCATTGTCGCTGCGGATGCCCGGATGGCAAAGGCCGACACCGTTTAGGTCGCTGGAATTGCCCCAGCACGGTGCAGCCGGAGCGGAGTCGTCCGCTGCCTCGTCGCCGTCGTCATCATCATCCTCCAAGAGAGAAGCTCATTCCTCCTTGGATCTCGATCTGTGAACGATATTTGGTGAGCTCGATCGGGAGCGTGCCCAAGGAAAGTTCAACAATTCCTTCTTCAGTTTGTCACCTTCCTTTTCTTCCTCTCCACCTTTTGCGGTTCCGTTATAACATTGATAGAAGCCAGCATTTAACATTTTGTTTCCGTTTTCGTTTTGGCCAATCAAATTCTTGGGTGTTGGTTTGAGAATTATTAATATATAGAGAGAAACTAGCGAATCAATCAATTCTTCATCAGTTCGTTTGGTTTCTAATAAGATTCCTTCATTTTCGGTCTTCGCAGCTATCCCAGTATCAGCTTGTGATTTCTAAGTCAAATTATTTTCCTTTACTAATTGGTTGGTCCGCAGTTTGGTTGACCAATTCCATTTGCCCCCACATATGATAACACACCTCTAAATTTGCAAACCCCCAACAGCATTAATACGGCCAAGATCTGAATCGTATGACTACAAGCGCAGTCTGATACACATCCATCATCCCGAACTTGCATCATATGAGTGATCTTCTCCTCTAGACTGAACCTTCAGCGCAGTTCTCAGAAACAATGGCGAGGCAAGGACATTGATGGCGGATTAGCCGATGCAAGCAGCTGCCACCGGAGAAGCTACATACAAGCATTGCAGGTCAAATCCTTCACTTCTGATCTGAGAGATCCTTAAATTCCTGTAGGAGTTTACTCCTCTTCATTAGTACTGCTAGACTGCTATGCCGTATCTTATATTTATGTGCTTGGCCTTCTTGCTTTTAATTCATGAGTTTGCTGATACTTTTTGTACCGTTTCATACTCCATATGCATAATTAGCTGATCGTAATGGCAAAGATCATAGGGACTGGTACAAGCAAATTTAAGGAATTTCTGTCGCGGTTTTTACCCAACGGGAACTGGAAACTAAACCCCCATATATACATAC
Organism: Aegilops longissima; assembly: GCA_021605205.1. Classification (NCBI taxonomy): domain Eukaryota; kingdom Viridiplantae; phylum Streptophyta; class Magnoliopsida; order Poales; family Poaceae; genus Aegilops; species Aegilops longissima. The sequence goes on from CM038677.1 coordinate 645,435,511, forward strand.
TGTAGGCCAAATTATACGTCTAGTTTTGCTTGTCTGGGCCTGGAGTGGTATACGCTCCAAGAGTTCTTTATGTTCTTGGCAGTCTGTAAAGAAGGGGTGCAGTGCACTGGGCGCTTGCCACTGGCCTTAACTTCTTTGTACGTCTGTTAAAAATTTATGGGGGAAGGAGGAGGGACCTCAGCACTAGCTCGACTGTTGCTATAACAGTAGGAACAGTGAGGTGTGCGTATATGCACACCTCTTGGGTTAGTACGTCTTGCTCGGAATTGCTCTCCCTTGTTGTCCTTTCTGTGTGAGCCAGTGAGAAAGACAAAGGCCTCTCTCTATATTTAACTTTCTTCCCTCTTCTCCTTTTCACTGCAGTGAGTAGGTACGGGGTGTACGCCTGCTGCTGGTAGCAATGGGGGCAAGGCCACGTACTGACTCCTCAATAGGTATCCATAACTAGCAAGGTGTAGGAGGGGGATCCTTTTGCACTGGCATGGCCGGAATAGATATATAGATGCTGTGCCTGAAAATGAAAGTACCTTTGGTCCAGTGTAAGCTCAAAAAGGAATGGGAGTTAATGGGGAAATAAGTAATGGGCAAGGAGGTCGACTGGGATTGTCTATATATCACTCTAAGCGTTCGCTGTTTTCTTCTTGTTCTTCCTCTTTTTTGCTTGCTTGGTGTTCACTTTGGTTTTAATTTTGTCATCTGACGTACTGCACTCATTCGATACAGTTTCTTTGAGATTAACTGATTGATAGTTCATACTTCTAGCTTACCTCAGGCTCGAGGTTAATGCATGTCATCTGTGGCGTCCCTCTTACAAAAAGCATACAAGTATCTAGCCCAGTCTACAAATCAGTAGTTGATGTCTCTTGTATATCGTGGTATCTTCTGAACAGCAAAAATATACGTATAAACTTTGGAGGAAAGCTTTAGCTAAGGAATACAAGTTATTAAAATAATATTGTTGCATCAAAGATCAGTAGCCCCTCCTTGTCATTGTCAATACCTGTTGATATTGCGTGCTGTGTTACGATTAACTACACCGCAAACATCTGCAAATACTCCCTCCGTCCCATAATATATAAGATGTTACTACAACTGATATACTCACATCTTGGTTGTAATAACATCTTATATTATGGGATGGAGGCAGTATTAATTTTGGGTTAATCACTGTATATTTCACTTCAAATTAGTCAACATTCTTCCATTTGTTTGTTTACACATTCAATCTGTCTTGTTTCTTAAGGTTGCAATATTTTTATCATTACACTGCCATGGTTCCTTGGTAGAACCAAACACTAGAAATTTGACACAATTTTTTTTTTTACGAATCTCATATCTCACTGCATAAACATGGCTGATCTAGTCTAGCAAAACCATGAAGGGGATTAAAAAATCTATGAAGTATATGCATGTATGGTTGCTAAACCAACTAGTAGAACAGGAGTAGTATTTATCACACACAACAGAAAATGCTTATCAGGATCGTACGGAGTTGTAATGGCACAATCCAAATAAGTCATATTAGATCCAGTAGCTAGATATATACATCAACTTCGAGTGGTATGGATATATTATTTTAAACAACAAGGTTAGAAGACGGTTATTTATACTAACTTCGTCGGTGTTTATGTGTTACAGTCTTCTGTGTATCAATTAGTTACGTATGTGAACCTGATGTAGTTGCTGCATGACATGTAATTTTTGTAATTTTCTACCATGTCTCAAATATATAATATGATAACATACATATACAGGCTGTGTCGTCTACTACTCCCTCCGTTCCATAATACTTGTCGTGGTTTTAGTTCAAATTTGAACTAAAACCACACCAAGTATTTTGGAACGGAAGGAGTAACTTTTAAGCAAGCGACGTTAGCTTCTTTCTCTTTCTGCATGCACTTGTATATTTAGCAAATCCAGCAGAAGCTATAGGGAAAATATTTACACCTCACTAGCAAAATTTGAGCTGAATGCGATTTATTTAAATCTGTATGTGATTTTTGCGTTGAAAGATAGTATATGGTAAGCAGGTTATTATAGTCTTAACTAATTAGCCACAAAATATCGATATCAATGTGCAGTTTTTTGTTTAAAAATATGCATCGATTTTAGCACACAAATTAAATCTAGACAAATGAAATTGTGTTGATCTTCAAACTTAATTAGAAACAGTTGACTACACCTAGCAATGCACAGTAATAGCTAGCTATATATGGTTCATCATGTTTGGTTATATTTGCGTCTTGCTGTTATGCATATGCTCAAAGTAATTAGATTACAGTTAGCACTAAATAGAGCTAAGATGATGGACATTGGATTATGCCCTTATAATGAATAAAATGGACCAGTACAAGTATGAGGCTGTGTAGGGAATTTACGAATCAACTTGTGTTTTGCTTTGAAGGAAAAATGTTGGCAGAAGGTTTATATGCATGATAGATATACTAGGATTTGACACACCACGTTTTTGTTTTACATAATATTTAATTGAATTTTATGTATGTATTTACTTCACAAAAGTACTGAATCGGTTTGAATATACTAGCTGACAACAGTGCATCATATGTTTTATCCTGAAGTTACTCTTGTAAATATTGAGGGGATGCATGGACTTAATTATGCGTGCTGTGCGGAACGACTAGTCCTCATTTCCTGAAGCTGCATGTGCCATGTGGATATGTATATGCATGCACGCATTGGATCAATTTATGATATTGTTTTCGTGCAACATATAAGACATTACTTAGAAAAGTTCTACAGTTAAGTCTCCTGCTCTTCTTTGGCGTTTGGCTGTCATTTTAAGGCAGAAAACTGTGATGCGTAATGGCCGCAATCATATAGAGTAGTGGTATACTACTCCCAGTGAAGTACACATATATAATATCGAGTTGCATTTGTCAGCATAAGTAGACATGAGAGAGAAAGAGATGTTTCCATGGTCATGTGTGGAGAAAAAAAAGATAAGGAGACTGTATGTATTAATTTCTTTGGAATCTGCTGCAGTGTAGTATTACAGAGCAGTTATTTTCTACTATGCACAGGTTTTAATATCATTTAGTATCTCTGACCTGATTTCTGACCCCTTTTAACTATGCGTGCCAGGTCCTGCATGCATGGCTTTGGTTGAAATTGTCTCTTGTGCCGTCAGTGGATTTTGTTCGTACAATGGTGGTCTCCACGCCCCTAGCAGCTAAGTTCATATTCTTATTTATGTTGTTTCACATACGAGCTGAGGCACGTGTATGACTCTCTCCAGCTAGTGATGAATCTCATAGAGATAGAAATCCTGAAGAATAAGATACCAATATAACAAGAAATTTCAGAGCGCTTCTCGGGAGGGAACTGAACTTACGTTGTGAAACCCTAACGAGCATGTGCTAGAAACATCACGACCGGCCGGACTGAATATAGATTGCTGCCGATGTGCCGATGGAGGACCGTTTGCCGAGAGGAAGGTCCAGACGGTGAGAGGTGGGGGAGATGATTTTGTGCGGTAAGTTTTTTGGATGCACTCATAGGCTGATCTCTAGAGCTAATTATGCCCCATGCCAGAGCAGCAGCATCCTTGTGGACGGCAGCACATATGCATCATGCACTGCGCTGCCGCCACCGAGAGCACTGGGTAAACCCAACGCTTATGACGGCATCATCAATTGAAACAGCCAGTGTACGTGGTACTCTAGCCCACGTCTTGCCTGTTTGTTATAAGCGAGGACATCCAGCATATAATTAACACATACTCCAATATCTACATTTTTGCTTTTGCTCGTGGCATCCTGCAGTAAATTTTAACGTGACAGGAGAGCATGCAATGAATTGACAAGAGGACCCTTTGTGTATATTTACTGTCCTCTCTATGACATAAATCCGTGGCACACCGTACGCCTAGATGTCGCAGCTGAGGCTGAGCTAGCTAGGAGGAACCAACATCTCTGCGACAAGTGCCCCAGCCTTTTGCGGCCGCATGCTCCAAGAAAACACACAAAAAGAGCTGCCACTGTCCTCCATAACCTCACCGTGGCATGCATGAGCTGATCGACGCCAGAGGCTGAAACTGCAAAGAGTAGGCCGCAGTATGTACGTACTGTGGAGTAGCTACACCCAGCGAGCTAGCTAGCTAGTCCATGCTCAAGACAACTAGTCCAAGCGCAGGGGAGCCGCAGCTTTAATTTGCGTGCTCCAGCTCCTATATCCACAGCTTTTTCCTTCGCAGATGTATGTAAGGCCAACTCCACCGCGCGACCCCAAACGGACGTCCATTTTATTCGGATTCTGTCCGTTTGGGTAGGAATTTGTGGTCGTGTCAGGCTCGTCTCTGGATCTCATGTGGACGCCAGCTAGCAAGGCCGCATCCATTTGCCCCGTCCTGTCCGCGTATATTTCTTTGCAAGTCCTTAAACTTTTTTTATCATTCATTTTTGGTACATGACAATACATCATCACATTTTGACTAGTAAAGCAAGGCCAAAGAAAACAAGAACCACAAGAATACATTTGAGAAGATATCCAACTTCTATAACTGCTCCCTTGAGTTGGGTTAGGGCCTTCTCGATGCACTCATTGTTGATCTGTGGAGGAGGCACGACGTTACACCCTCCTTTCTTCTTCAAGTCAGAAGTCGACGTTGCTTCCCACACGTAGTATCGTGCCTTGTTGCTTCTTCGCACGTAGTATCGTGCCTAGCCTCTAATCTAGCAACAAGTGCACTTGTCTCATCTAAAGCCTCTAGGCTAGCTAAAAGTGCATGAACATGCACTACATTTCGCTCTATCAACATATCGATGTACTCTTCTTCCCAATACCAAAACTTGCATCCGTTCTACACAATAAAACTTAAAGTTAGCACCACTAGTCTAACCCAAGAGCACAAACCGAAGCTAAAAGAGCACATACCCCATCGTTTAAGCACTTGATGAACACCCATCCGGGATGCTCGGCGTTGTGAACCAGGCGCCACGACCACCCTTGGGCAGTGGTCGCGACTTGATGAGGGGCAGCGGTGCGCCGACGAGCTTTGGGCAAGCACCGAGCCCGTCGGCCGCCATTCACAGATCTGCGGCGGACCACCGATGGTGCAGATCCGAAGCGGCTAGAGGACGAGCCATCGCATGTGGCCTTGCAGCCTGCCAGGCCTTCCGGCGAGTGCCCGCCATCCATGGCGCTGCCCGGCCTCCCACAACGGGCGAGCTCAAGATCGACCGGATCCGCCTAAACCGGCGGCAGTGCGCAAACAAGGTGGCCGTGCTTGGGTAGCTCGGCGGCGACGAGAGGAAGGGCTGGGCAAGCAGCGTCCGAAGTTACTGCAGCTGCAATGGCGCAAGGCGGCGGCGGCGGGAAGAGAGGAAGAGTGGGGAAGAGTGGAGTGGATGCGGCCAGAGGGAGGGAGGGGGCGGATAGAAAAAGACCCGTCCTGTGCCACCGACGGGCGGGCCAGGGAAGGACACGCGCCGGCGCGTCCGCGTGGTGTCCGTTTCACCCCAAAAGCGGCGCAAAGTTGGGCCGCGGATGGGTCGAAAGCGGACATAAAGCGGACAAAAGTTCGTTTGCGCCCGCACGCTGGGTCGTCTCGTTTGTCCTTTTTACCTTAAATGGACGGGGGCGGACAGGATAGGGTCGCGTGGTGGAGTTAGCCTAGGTATAGGCTTTCAGGGGAGTGAAATGTCTGCATAGGCTTGTAATTGTCGAGGGGTTTCGACCACAGATGAAATATGCAAACCTAATCCCTACACCCCCCTTACTCCCAGTTTCAGGCAAGTATACTTAAACCTAATCGGCTAATTCCAGTATCTACGTGAGTGTCCTCTACTCATTTAGATCCGTTCAGGCATTATTTCTTGTGACTTTATCACATGTCGGCATGAACTCACTTAGTACTACTAATAATTCCCATCATGTGATGTGACCCGAGCCAGTAAATTAGCGTCAGCTACTAGCTTTGCCTCTGGAAAGCTAGCTGGGCTCGTGTACGTGAAATAGTTTAACTCGATACGGCACGCACGATATCACATGGCAATCAAGATTCACTGGATGCAGAAGCTGGACCGGCCTATGTGTCGTAAACTTAGTAGCTAAGGACGATAGATGGATGGGTTAAATTATCTCCCCTGAGGTTTCACCGCCTGGCAGTTTAATTGCGGCCATGGAGATGGAGGGGGCAGGAGGGACTGGGATTAGGTGACATGCGCTACGGTGACATGCGGCCCAAATTCAAATTTAAACATTGTGAAAAAATCTGAAAAAAAATCATGCATATTCACAACATATATTAAGATAACCCCTAAAAATTTTAGATCAAAATTCAAAATATACATCGAGAAATAAAAAAGAGAAACTTAGATGTGAATAGTCTACAGAGAACCGTTCGGAAACTATTCATGACAGATTTCTTTTTTCTATTTCTCGATGTATGTTTCGAATTTTGATCTGAAATTTTTAAGGGTTATCTCAGTAGGTGCTGTGAACACGTATGATTTTTTTAGATTTTTTTACAATGTTTAAATTTGAATTTGGGCCGCATGTTGCCGTGCATATCACCGTAGCGCATGTCACCTGATCCCAGTCAGTCCGGGCAGGAGATGACCAGAGAGGCGGCAGCTGCCGAAGCGGCAAGAGACAGACAAAGTCGCATGGCAGATGGAGAAAGCCCCATGCTGCTGCTGCTGCTGCCATGGACACAAGTCTGAGATGAGATGTTTGTAGCGGCGAGGCGATCGAGACGAGGAGATCAGATGCATGCATGGATGGATGGATGGATAGAAGAAGCATCAGGCGCAATGATATGATGGCGCTTCCTCGTCACGCCTTGTGGGGAGTAAAGATAGGGGGGTGGCTCAGAGCTTTGGCCGGAACGAATGGGCGGATAACTAACTGGCGGGCGAGGCGAGATCTCCCAATTGTTTTTGACCCCCCGAAGCGAGTGAAAACGACGGCTCAGCGGAAAGAGCGAGTGGCCAACCAACTGTTCAAAGATGCCATCGATCCAGTCCAGGCGCATCCGTCAATTAGTTTGGCCAACATAGCTGGAGAGCGGGGCCACCTCCGAAAAGGCTAGCCTGGCGCTGACACGTGGGCCCGCTCTGCAACAGAAGGCAGTGTGGTCCTCTGTAAAATTATTGTAGTAAGACGAAAGATATATATCAAGGCCGACTGCAAGCACAGCAGTCAAAAACACCTTTTTGGTAATTGTTCGTGGATGAAAACAGAGTTGAAAAAGACGGAACTATGGAAACCCGAAAATGAATATGAAAACAAATATTACAGGAACATGCATCGAGTCAATACGGAGCAGCAGCGGAAGTGGATGTTAACCGAAACTTGATATCTTTTTTGGCAACCTAAAAATCCTCTTGAACCATAGAGAAAAACACAAACTAACCAACAAATTTAATCAATTGTTAACATGACTACAAAATAATATGATTAGGTTAGGGATTTAGCAAAGAACTATAGTAGTAGTGAACAATTCCATATATTGTGCAGTTGAATACGTGCGTGGTCGTCAAAGTTGGGCTTCACATGAGCCATTCTGCTGACTGTGTCATTTTGTGTTGTTGATGTTTGGACTACAAAGCAGTCATAGGCCCATAGTCTGAAAAATACTATTCCGTTTTGTTTCCATTTCCGCATATAAAATTCCTTACTTTTTTACATTTTGTAAATTTCTGTTTTTTTGTTTTCTCTCTTCTTGTTTCTTCTTCGGAAAAGCAAAAAAATTCCATTCAATTTTCATCCCTACGTCCAAATGCGCCAAATTTCGTCAACCCTTTTAAAAACAATATTTTGCTTTTGTGATATCGCATCTTTGGTTACCAAATCCTACATGGAAAGTTGTCCTGGGATGCTGTGTTCGCGTGCGACGGGCATGCCCACACGATAGGGTCGTTGATCCTGGTTCCCACTCGGCTATCCCTCTTAGGGCCCGGTTGGTGATGGGCCCGGTTTGGGGCGATGTCTTGCACGTAGGCCACACACGGTTGATTTTTAGGTTATCTTGTGGGGCCTGATGTGCATGTATCCCACCTGCTTAGCCCCCCCCCCCCCCCCCAAAGCCCGTCTAGCAATGGACCTGTCTCGGGCCGATGCATGCGACCCATGCACGAGGTGGCGCTCATGATACAGTTGCTTATTGCTAGACAACACGGGAGCTCCTATGCGCCGCTTCTTGCAGCAAACAGTTGGCCGCCCGCACAGGAGTGCCCCGACAGACAGTTCATTACACGCGGTGCTAGCAACCGCAACAGCTAGGAGCTCATGATAAGTGACTGCGCGCATCGCTTTTAAAGGCAAATATACTGTGATATAACCTGTAGGATCATATTTGCTGTAGTGTACATAATTTTCAATTGTTGCACACATTTTAGAAAACACGAACAATTTGTCAGAAAATTTCAGATTTCAAAATAGTTTTTGACTTATATAAAATTAATTAGAATTACAAGCAGTTTTTGGAAATTTCAGAAGATTTTGAGAAACAAGAACAAATTTGTAAACATGTTTTTTTTAAAATTACGAACATTTTTTGAAATGTTTCAAACATTTTCTGAAAAACTGAACAGATTTTAAAATACATAATGTTGTTGAAAGCGTGAACAAATATGTGGACAATTTTTGAAATGCTCGAACAATTTTTGAACATTGCACAAAACCTGTAAAATTTTCAAAATTCCAAACATTTTTATAAAATGCGATTTTTTTAAATCGTGGATTTTTGTTTAAAAAGTTAATAATTTCAATATACCGAACATTTTTTCAAAAAGCAAACAAAAGTCAATAATCCTGAATTTATTTTGGAAAATTAATATTTTCAAAATTCCGTATATTTTAAAAATGAAGAAAAATTGAAATTCCGAACATTTAAATAAAATATTTTTTGTAAAATTATGAACATTTTTTAAAAACGTGAACAAAATATGGAATCGCCGAACATTTTTTAAACAGAAGAGAACAAAATTTTAAATTCTGAACAAATTTTCAAAGCGTGAACAAATTTTGGAATTATGAAAAAAAATTGAACATGCGAACAAATTTGGCTAAATGAGAACAAAAAATTGACGAACAATTTTTGTTAGCATGAATTTTTAAATCTGAACTTTTTTGAAAACGTGAACAAATTTTGAAATCACAAACAAATTTTCGAATTACGAACATTTTTTGAACGTGCAAAAAAATTTGAAAAATGAATTTTTTTTTGAGAACATGTGGACATTTTTGGAATTTCCGAACAAATTTTAAAAAATGAGAAAATTTTCGAAAACAAATAGTTTTTGGTCTGTGAACAAAACTTAAAAAGGTGAACAGTTTTTGAAATAAAGCAAACAAATTTTGCAAGTGATGTACAAAATTTGAAAACAGGAACATTTTTCATAAAAAAGATTTTTTTTTGTAAAATGCGAACATTTTTTGAAAAAGAAAAAGTAATCTTAGAAAGAAAAATGAAAATGAAAAGAAAAGAAAATCGGAGAAAAAAAGAAACAAAAAAGAAATAAGTAAAGAAAATAAACAGAAAAAGGAAAAAAGAAACAGGAAAAAATAAAAATGAAAAGATGAACATAAAAGAAAGAAATCCCGTTTCAGGAAGGTTCTCAAAACCGCAAAAACCGGCTTGGAACGTCTACAAGGTTCCCAAAACTGGGAACGCTGAAAAGTGCTTAGACAGGCCGGCCCAATATGACCTATCGGATCGCTCGCGCGTGTGCGAACCTGCGACATCTTGCCGCAGAGAGCGGCGAATAGGAAATTCCAGACGGCACAACCACAAGAAATCAAAAGAGCGTCCTTAAAAATAACATGAAGGGCCCAAAACGTACATTTCTAATCAAAATGCGCATGGGCGCACCCACCAGAAATGAAAGGAAAGTACTGCCCTTCCTGGTTCTCACACGACTATCCCTCTCGGAGGCCGTGGTGATAGACCCAGTGCAAGGCCGATGTCTTGCGCGACACCTGTCGGCTTGATGGTAACTGGAAGTAGAGAGACACAACATTTACCCAGGTTCAGCCCTTTCGAAGAGGTAAAACTCTACGCCATGCTTGTATTGTATTGATTATGGATGGGGTACAATGTACAAGATGATCTATCTCGAGATCGTATGAACGAATCCAATTTGCCTCTACTGACCTAAACCCTCGGCTTATATAGGGGCCGAGGGGTACCTAGGGTTACACATGGTCGGTTGCATCTAGAGATAAACATGTCGAATATTTGAATATGCCTTGAAATATTTGAATATGCCTTGAAGTATACGCAAGTGTTCAAAGGATTCCATCTTGAGTTCGTCGAGGGCCATAGTTTACGTGGCCCATTCTTCGATTGTCGGTGGTCCTTAGCCCTTCCCATGAACGATAGGCCGATGTGGTGAATACCCCTAACCCAGGACACCGTCAGTAGCCCCTGAACTAATCTTCACGCCGAGGACTGTGAATTACTCCTCGGGACAACGTTTTCTTCTAGTCTTCGGCCTCGTAGGCGAGTTCGATCTTCCAAATTGAGTCCATATCCGAGAACTCCTCGGGATTGGAAGCCCTTATTTAATATTTCATGCTTGGCCTACTCTTTTACTCCTACCATGTGCTGACCCTAGTAATGATATACTATAGGTAATTGGGGCGTCTTTTAACAAGCCCCCCTATGAAAATAGTGTATTTTTATCGGATCCAAAGACCCCTGATTGAGGACTCCAAGTCCAAAGTCTCTTACGCCAAAGTCGAATCCTGATAGCTGAAGTATACTCTCCGAGAACCCTTGACGACTCCCGGCAATTTCGTGGTCCCGCATCTTGATATACCCACTAAGGGGAGTCGCAGTGGGCCCCGAGATCCACCTTTAGTGGTATTTTAATTTCCTTTCCTTGATTCTCGTACCCAAATGAGGCACGACGCCTAGGAAATATGCAGATTAATTACCAAGGGCTCAAGCGTCTCATCACAACATGTCCCATTATCGAGGATATAAGATCAAGGGTGGAGGTAACTTGTCCTTCACCCCGTTTGCTTTCTCTTTGCACCTGCGCAACTTCTCCCACCATCGTCGCTTGTAGAGCCCCAACACAATGGCGAACGTCCCCAGCTCGTCGAATCATCCCAACGGCCCCTTGAAGGAGACTGGAATTGTTACTCAATTACCCAAGGGTAACTGAATCGACTTGCTACTCTAGGGTATTTGGCCGATACTGAGTTCACGCGGTTCCATCCTGGCCTGGTGGCCATAAATAATGTGGTGCTCGATGATAGGTTCCTACTCCGCAGGGAACAGAGTGCATATGTTTCATCTCCTTCCTCATCCAAAGACTTGGTTTCCCAATTCATCCCTTCCTTAGGGGTCTCCTAGAATTCTATGGGATCCAACTCCACCATCTAACACCCAATTCCATCCTCCATATAGCAGGTTTCATTCCCCTTTGTGTGGCCTTCCTCGGTTGCGAGGCCTATTTTGGGATGTGGCGTAAGTATTTCTTCTTAGTTCTGCTCACTCGGGATGGCACCATCTTTGAAGTTGGAGTAGCCGAGGTCTGCAGGATTGCTGCGATGGGATATCTCCCAGGTACCCCAAAGGAGGATGTAGAGACGTGGTCGACCGAGTGGTTCTATATGGCCGATGTGCCACTTCAAGATCCTATTCGGCAAGGTCTTCCCCTCTTTTCTCTCTTACCGCCTAGGAAGCAGTACAACTGGCACCCCGAGGAGTTATTGCTAAGATGAAGACGCCGAATTGGCTAGACTAGCCGCTCAAGTTGCCTGCCTCCGCCATCACAAGCTAACAATCATCAACGTGATGTCAGTAGCTATCAGCTGGGGAGTCCAGCCGCTGCAGCAACACAGTCATCCGGTGTGGAGGTACAATGAGTCTGGTGACGCAACCCGAACCATCAAGAAGGGCTTTGTGAATCATCAAAACCTGTCAGCCGCGCCGAAGGCCTTTTTCAAGGGAGATAAAGAGGATCTAATCAAAGAGCTGATGTTCAACGACTTTACTTATTACAAGCCTATAGAGGCGATAACTCTGTTTTCTCAATGCTTCAATTTATCCAAGCATGGTTTTTATCTTCCTGATCAATTGTTTAACATATCCGAACAGGGTTGGAGATGATGGGTCAAGACGGTGCACTCTCCAGCTCCACAACCAAAGAGTCATTCGCGTGATGATAACCCCGGTTTTATCGAGGACCCTCAAATTGCCCCTATCTTCAAGGACGGGGCTACCATCTGGTTAATGTGGTTAATTTCCCGAAGATCTCTCTTTTGTTGGTTTCATGAGGGGTGAGTCTCATAGATCATTAGGATCTCGTCGTGGCCGGACGACTGCTCCTCCCAGCTTGGTGCTTTTCTTCGGCTTTTCCGAGTTCCGAGGTTATTTAGGAGGTTTAGTCCTCCTTTTGCCACCTGTCTAACAACCCAACATGCTCGAAGCATGTGGGTTGAATTTGTGTTCAATGAGAAAGAGTCGATTGCGCATTGTTCATCCAAGATCGCGTCCAATGTAGACTTGGGTCCCCTGCCCGGCTTCATCTTACGTGCAGGTTGATCGACCGGCTTGTCAACTCTAGAGCGCTTTTGGCGTCGGCCGAGACGTGGGCACGTGTCATCGCCACAATCTGATGGTTCCCGAATCGAATTTTGTTGTTGTTTTTCTACTAGCCAGGTGTCTTTCATGACGCAGTATCTTGTTACGATGTCCTATAGCTCGGGGAACATTCTAAAGCGTCGTCGTGCTAAGTTGTTTGCGATTCCTGCATCTTGGCAATTGAATCGAAATGCTGCTAAGGCCTCTGCATCGCCGCAATCTGGGATTGTGTTCTTTATGAAGAGAATCTCATCCATAACTGCCACACTATTTTCTTGTTTTTTTGTGTGACATAAGGCAAATCCCAGATGTTGGTCGGCCCTGAGTTATCGGAGCAGTACACAATGCGGGGGTGGGTGGGATATGTAATTTAATCCTGAACCGATCTAATGTCAGCCTCCCAGAGAGATCGTCCCGAGGCGGGTTTTATGCCGGTGAAAGCACATGTTTACTCCCATAGGGGGGGTGGGTTGCTGTATCACGAGGAATTTCCAGTACACAATGCGTTGCTGTATCAACTATACGTCTGGTTGAGGCTGCTAGGATGAACTCAGAGGACACACAGTCCTCACTGTATTCCTCTTGAGCTAAGGTCACTTAGTCCTCGCCCAATCACTCGTGGTAAGTCTTCATGGTAGACTTCCAAAACCTTCACGGACTTGTTCATCGGCACACCACAATGACTCTTGGTGTACTCAGAACGTGACGCATAACCGTCTGGAAGAATGACAGTCTTCAGAGGTAACATGCGTCGGATCACACAGATCAATCTCTTTAGCGATACTCAATCACTTTGGCCCTAGGTTTTCCTCACTTAGGATTCTCTCAAAGTCGTTAGAGGATGGGTTGCTCTCAAATGACAAGTGTTTCAAGTTCTCTCGGAGCAGCCAACCGACAAGTGGTTGTGAGGGGCGGCTATTAACAACCAGGGGGCAACCCAACATGAATTGTCATAAATGCCCTTCTCTGATTCGACCATTGTCAGGATAAGGATCCACTCGACAGCTGGCCCGCGATGCAGCAACGGCCGGAATTTGAAATCTCAAATTCGCCGAGGCACTCAATTTCCTCACGATAGGCAGATCGCACTAGAAAACTCCTAACTCCTCACCCTGACCAAATTCGTCAGCGACCATATGAACTTCGTCATTGTCGCTAGCAAATGTGTCCGCTGTTTCGGAGATTTTCAAAGGCTTCACTCGAAGTGGCTTGTGTTTGTATAGGTTTGAGCATCACTTTGGAAATGTGAAATATGTTTCACCAAGACCCCCTTTATAGTATGTTTTTCCCATGACTCAAATTAGAAGAAAGAAACTATGAAAACAAAAGTCTTCAAGCTTCCTGTCTTTACATCGATTTGTTCAAAGGTCGTACCAATTTCATCACCAAATTCTTCACTTGAAGAAATCCATTTTTAGGAGTCGTCTTCCATGTGTTAAACCAAATCTTCAGGGACTCTTTCTCATGTGTATACTCACAAACACATTAGTTCCTCAACCTATTTGTCTTCAATACTCCAAAACCACTAAGGGGGCACTTGCTGCACTTACAGCTGGCCTTGGGACGGACTGCGCGGCCACGTAGATTGGGTCACGGTGATGAGTCTTCGGGTCCAAGCTCCAGGCTAGCCCCGACCAGGTGTGACTGTTATCTGGTGGTTGGTGCAAAACGGGATCCCAGGTGGAGACCAGTTGAGGATCCTCGGACAAATCCTATGATACATCGGGGCATCCGATCACCAGATTTGATTCATCGGGATTCATGTCCTAATGATGAGTGGGACTTTGGAAATGCTCCTATGTTTGGGTTGTGCCAAGGTTTTGATGTTCCGACATAGAGATTATGCTGGTGTGTGTATGATGTTAACTGATACCTTCATCGAGCCTTCGTGACCACACAACGGGACCTGTATGGGCCAGTAATGTTGGAGCTAATTCCCGCAGATCTCGAGTAGGGGGTCTCGAGAGGGTGATCTTTGCTTGATAGTAACAGGAAGGAGAGAGACATAGTACTTACCCAGGTTCAAGCCCTCTCGAGGAGGTAAACCCTACGTCCTTCTTGTATTGTATTGATTGTGGATGGGGTGCAAAGTACATGATTTACCTCGAGATCGTATGAATGAATTCAACTTGCCTCTACTGACCTAAACCCTCGGCTTATATAGGGTTCAAGGGGTACCTAGGGTTACACATGGTCGGTTGCATCTAGAGATAAACATGCCAAATATTTCAAGATGCCTTGAAGTATACGCCAAGTCTTTAGAGGATTCCATCTTGAGTACGCCGAGGACCATTGCTTACGTGGCCCATTCTATGGTTGTCGGTGGTCCTCGGTCCGGCCCATGAATGATAGGTCGACATGGTGAGTACCCCTTAATCCAGGTCCTACGTGTGGTTCATTTTTCTAGTGGGATGGTGGTGTCCCATGTGTGTGTATCCTAGTCGATTTGCCCGTATCCCGTTGAACAAGCAACTGATCACGTCGCTGCATGGGGCATGCCATACGCTACATCTCAACCAAGGCATGTGGAGAATGGCTGAGGGAGTCCTGGATTAGGGGGTATCCGGACTGCCGGACTGTGTACAACGTCCGGACTATTGAAGTGTGAAGATACGAGACTCAAGATTCGACCCGTGTCCGGATGGGACTTTCCTTGCCGTGGAAGGCAAGCTTGGCGATCCGGATATTATATTTCCTTCCTTGTAACCGACTCCATGTAAACCCTAGCCCTCTCCGGTGTCTATATAAACCAGGGAGGTTGGTCCTTAGAAGGCCGATCACAATTACAATCATACCATCATAGGCTAGCTCTTAGGGTTTAGCCTCTACAATCTCGTGGTAGATCTACTCTTGTACCAATATTAATCAAGCAGGAAGTAGGGTTTTACCTCCATCGAGAGGGCCCGAACCTGGGTAAACATCTGTGTCACTTGCTTCCTGTTACCATCAGCCTTGACGCACAGATCGGGACCCCCTACCAGAGATCCGCCGGTTTGACACCGACATTGGTGCTTTCATTAAGAGTTCCTCTGTGTCGTCGCCGTCAAGCTCGATGGCTCGTCTCATTGTCAAGGACGACATTACCTCGGAGGGGGCTCTGGCTATAGGCCAGACGCTCCGGCTCGGCGGCTTTATCATGGCCGCCCCATCGGCGGTGGCGCCGACGATGACTTCTCGGGTCATCAATCATAACCTTCGTGTCAGCTCGGAACTTGCCGAACAGATGGATCCAACGGAGCTCTCCTCCCTTAACGAACTCTTGGATTGCATCACCGCTCTGGGAGTCGCTACAGACTACGACCGGATTGGGCTTAAACCCGACCAAAGGGACATCAGGTCCCCGCCGGCCACCCATGAGATAGCGATAGTGGAGGAACCACACGCGGATTGCCCCTCAACTCTGAGGACAAGTTGTGTTCGGATCACCGAACTCCTTGAGCCAAAGACCTGTTCAAAGGAAAACCTGACTCAGGTCCCGGACTTAGAATCGGGCATTGGGCCGAAGAAATTGGGCACTCCGGATTCTGAGCTGGTTAGCTCGGGACCACACGGGCCCTTGGGCGTTAGATCGGATCAAAATCCGGACTCTAAACTGGACCTAAACTGTCTCTCCCGCATCAGGCAAGAGCCCCAGGAAACCGTACATCGCTATTGGGCCAGATTCCTCCTTGCGCTTAACAAGGTTAGGGACTGTCGCGAAGAGAACATGGTCTCACTTTTCTGCAAAAACTGCACGGACGAAGGACTCCTCAATGCTATAGGTCGCATGCGACATAGTACGCCATGATTTGGCAACCATAGTACGAAGTACTATGCAATGGAGAGCGCTTGGAAGACCCAAACAGAATTTTGGGATAGTCTCGCTCTCGCCAAAACCTTTGCCCAACTAAACGGACGATTCTCGTAAGTCATCCCACCCAACCCCAAGAAACCAAAGCCCGCCTGTATGGAGATCCAGATTGAAGGATGGCTCGACGGCCATGTAAGCTCCACAAGATTCGGATACAACACCTACTCATAGCCTTAAGGCATGTTGGATACTCCGCGGTGGCAAAAGTGGCAAGGATCTTCTTATGGGCCATAAGCGGAACAACATCCCGCCAAATAACACAATACTGATCGACAGCGGTCTTCAAGACTTTCGCCTCGAACAATAGGCGCAAGCGAAGCTCGTCGAAGTTCGCTGAAATCTACCGTGTGCAAAAATAAACCCTTGAACGACATGCTATAACTTTTAATGCCGTGGCGAACCTCGATCCCGGATCGTCCGAGCACCACCGCTCTGGTTCTTAGCCCAATCGTGGGCGGATTTCGCTCACCAAAGTGCTCATGGATGGTGGAAGCGGATTAAATCTGATCTATGAAGAAACAAATACCAAGATGGAGATTGATAAAACCGCATTGAACAAAGCGGTGCGACCTTCGAGGAATTATCCCTACTCGAGAAGCGCGGTGTGCGGGAAAAATCACACTCGATGTGGTATTCGCACCGGAGAATTATAGGTCCGAGGAAATCACATTCCGTGGCTCCTTTTAGCAATGGATACCACGCCCTTCTAGGGCGGGGCGCGTTACATCGCTTTCAAGCTGTACCCCATTATGGGTACATGAAGCTTATAATGCCCGACTCAATGGAATCATCACCCCAGCCGCTGATCCGGACGTAGCACTTCACAACAAAAATAAAACCGCATCCCTAGCCTTGGAAGCATTATCTGAAGCCCTAGCAGCCGAAGAGTCTACAACACTGCGGGCCACCATGGACAGGGACGACGTGATACTAGACAAGCGACCCAAGTCCACCTCATTTAAGCCTGCGCAGACGAGATAGTCAAATTCGAGTCCACCCAACGGACCCCACGAAGACAGCTTCCATTGGGACACAAATGAGCCCGCGATCGGCGCCAAGACTACAAGATTTCTTACGCGAGAATTGGGACATTTTCGCCTGGCACCCATCGGACATGCCAGGCATCCCACGCAGACCGGCGAACACAGCCTCAATATTCTAAAAGGATATAAACCAACAAGCAGACCCTAAGGCGATTCTCGAGCCCAAACGACAAGCAATGGGGAAGTGTTAGCTGCTACTAGAGGCCGGATTTATCGAGATATCAAACATCCGGATTGGCTGGCAAATTTGGTGATGGTACCAAAAAAGGACAAATCCTGGCGCCTATGCGTCGACTTCAAAGACCTCAACAAGGCTTGCCCAAAGGATCCCTTTCCCCTCCCTCGCATCGATCAAATCATCGATGCCACAGCTGGACACGACTCGATGTGTTTCCTCGACGCATACTCTGGATACCATCAAATAAAGATGGCAGAGTCTAACCAAGCTGCAGCAGCTTTCATAATGCCATATGGCCCTTTTTGCTTCAACACTATGCCTTTCGGGCTCAAGAACGCCGGTGCAACCTACCAACGCATGATTCAAACATGCCTGGAAAAGCAAATCGGCAAAACAGTGGAGGCATACGTGGACGACGTGGTCATAAAAACAAGACACGCCGAAACCCTAATAGATGACTTGAGGCTTACATTCGACAATCTCCGGACATACGACATCAAGTGAATCCGGAAAATGTGTTTTTACGCCCCTCGGGAAGCTACTCGGCTTCATCATTTCCAACAAAGGAATTGAAGTGAATCCGGCAAAGTTCCGAGCTCTGTCATAGTTGGCCATACCAACAGACCTCAAGCACATCCAAAAACTAGCCGGATGCATGGCTGCTCTCAGCCGCTTTATCTCCAGGTTAGGAGAAAAGGCATTACCGCTTTACCGCCTCTTCGACACACCGAACACTTCGTATGGACGGGTGCAGCTGCGGCGAGACTGATGAAATAAAGACCTTATTGGCTAGTAATCCAGTACTAACAACGCTGAATATCGACGAACCTATGCTGCTGTACATAGCTGCAATGCATCAAGTCGTAAGCGCAGTGCTCGTCGTTGAATGAGAGGCCGACGGATACAAATACCCGCTCCAGAAGCCGGTCTACTACGTGTCCATAGTCCTAACCCCATGCAAATCCCGATACCCACATTATCAAAAAATAGCATACGCGGTGTTCATGGCATCCCGGAAGCTACGACACTACTTTCAAGAGTGTTCGATTACGGTGGCCTCCGAAGTACCACTCAATGACATAATAAACAACCGCGATGCTACGGGCCGGATTGCCAAATGGGCCATTGAGCTCCTTCCGTTTAACATAACGTACAAACCACGGCAGGCCATCAAGTCGCAAGTATTGGCTGACTTCGTCGCCGAATGGACATAAGCCGAACTCCCTAAAGAGTACGGCGCATACTCAAACTGGATCATGCACTTCGACGGCTCTAAAATGCTGGCCGGATTGGGGGCAGGTGTAGTCCTGACGTCTCCCACCGGAGACACGGTCTAGTACGTCCTCCAAATATTATACACAGACTCCAACAATGCAGCCGAATCGAGGCTCACACAGGTCTTCGGATGGCGCCTCTATGGGCATTCAACGCCTAGAAGTGCGCGGGGACTCAAACCTCGCAATATCACAAATAAATGGAGATTTTGATGCCAAGGACCCGAAAATGGCGGCCTACCGTAATGCCGTCCTCAAAATGTCAGCTCGGTTCGAAGGGCTCGAATTCCACCATGTGGCTCGCAAAAACAATCAAGCGGCGGATGTCCAAGCTCGCATCGGCGCTAAACGCGACCCTGTCCCACCTAACATATTCTTGGAACGGCTGTTCAAGCCATCCGTAGTATGGGAAGGGGAGTCCAGCAATACTAGCATGGATCCGAATACACCCCCGGATTCTGAACCATCAGACATAGTCGGAGGTTGTACCCCCGAAATAACGTCCTCGGCCCATGAAATCATGGCTGTAATCGCCCCGTGGACCGAGCCCTTCTTGGCCTACCTAAATAGGCAGGAGCTCCCCGAAGACCAAAATGAAGCACGCTCCATTGTCCGCGTCTAAAGCTTACAAAGTCTACGAAGGGAACTCTACAAGAAAAGCGCCACCGAGTACTTCTAAGATGCATCTCCGAAGAGGAAGGGCGACAGCTCTTGGCTGAAATCCATGCCGGCTGGCGGGCACCACGCCATGCTCGGGCATTAGTCGCAAGGCCTTCCGTACAGGTTTCTATTGGCCGACGGCCCGAAAGCAGACGACAAGACCTTGTCCAACATTGTGTCGGTTGCCGACTCTTTGCCAATCAGAGTCATATGCCCCTACCGCTCTCCAAACAATCCCCATAACTTGGCCCTTTGCAGTCTGGGGGCTGGATATGGTCGGACCTCTTAAAGGGGGAAGCCATAAGAAAAAATACTTATTGGTCATGGTGGACAAATTCACCAAATGGATAGAAGCTAAACCAGTCAAAACGGCTGAATCCGGACCAGTAATAGACTTCATATCCGGGGTCGTACACCGATACGGTGTCCCCCACAGCATCATCACTAATAATGGCTCGAATTTCACAGCCGACGAAGTGAAAACTTGTGCGCAAAATGGGCATCAAGCTCGATTACGCCCGCCTACCATCCCCAAACAAACGGCCAGTAGAGCGGGCAAATGGTCTCATCATGAGCGGCATCAAACCGGACTTAGCGCGATCCTTGACAGAGTCGGATACGCCTTTGGGTGGAGGAGCTCGACCAGACTGGGGCTACGGACCACGCCAAATCGCACCACCGGATATACACCATTTTTATGGTGTACGGTGCGAAGCGAGATTACCTTGCGACATAATACATGATTCGCCACGCGCATTTATGTACGAAGAGAAGGAAGTCGAGTTAGATCGGCAGGTTAATTTGGATGCCCTGGAGGAGGAGCGCGATTTCGCAAAGGCCCGTTCCGCATTCTATCAGCAGCAAGCTCGACGATACCAAAGCAGAGAAGTGCGGGCCAAAACTTACAATATTGGCGAGCTCGTTCTACGACTACCGGAGAAGAAGAAGGACAAACTCGAACCCAAGTGGGAGGGTCCCTTCATCATTGACAAAGTTCTCACCGGAGGAGCGTACCGCTTATGTAATGCATCCGATAACAGACTCGAGCTGAACCCATGGAACGCGGCCAGACTACGGAGATTCTACGCCTAGCGCCGAACACAGTGTTCGTCTCCTAACCCCTCCTTTTTAAATATGCTCCATCCCTTTTTACTTTCTCGACCTTTTTCTCTCTTCACACAAAGTATTCAATACAGTGCGGATTCCCGGATCACTCCGCCGCACTAAGTGTGTAAGCAATACACAGGGGCTTCCTATACGGAAGCTAAAAATGATTACTCACATGGCTTTCTGCCCATCACATATGCATTCTTTTTCCATATGTGCCTTTTCTTCACCATTATATGCATCGATATGACTTAAGATGTTGCCAAGCTGGGTTGCCTGGCTCTTGTGTTTATGCCCTACGTTCCCGTTAATTCGGCTAGGGCATAAGGGGAGCACCTCTGCGATTGTTACTGCCGGTTCAGCCGGATGTGTACCTTAGACTGGGTGAAGCCGAAAGCTAGCTTCTTTAAGAGAATATTCGGTCGGTGAACAAAAGAAGTGTTCGTTTATTATAACATAAATCCCCAGAAGTCTTGTATCCTGCGCCATCGTTCGCAGTCCGGACATGTGCATCGTCGCATGCGCACTGTGGAAAGGAACCCCTAACGGAACTATTCTCTCTGGAAGATGTTTCTTACTATCCATGTAATATAACATAACTAGTTGGGTACTTGTCTGTTCAAGCACTTATGACCCCTACGCCTTGTTTCCACGCATACCCCGGTTTTGTATGACTGAGCGGGTATTCGGACACACCCCGGAATATAGGATCCGGGGGCTGAAGCGAAAAGGTCCGCCATGGCAAATGATTTTAATCCGCTAGGGCTACTTAAGCCCATTAAATTACACATCACTTGGACTGATTACATTCCTCTTCTATACCGTCCAACAGGCTATCTAGCTTACAATCCTGTTGAGAATACTTAGCGGCTAACGCTACCTGGTCATACACCAGACTTACGAGAATTTCTTGCCCATCGGGCCACGCCGTCCCACTTCGCCATATGGTTCGGGTCCACTTGGTGTAGCGCCTTCACCATTGCCCGTGCTTCTCTTGCTCCTTGCCGCATGCCGATATCTTCCATAGACGAAAGCGCCACTGTGCTCCTTGAAGCAGGTCCATAAGTTCCTCCATGCCATTCGGCAAGAGGCTTGATGGCAACAAAGCCCCGAGCAACACCCCGCATCACTTGTCGAGCTCGCCTGCAAGCCATGAAAGGTCTTGCAAGAAACCATTTGCGATGAGGGAATCTCCTCCTCGTATGCGACCGTTAACATTCCTGCAAGCAAAATTCTTTCAATATACTTCCTCGCCGAACTATACAACAGTTCGTCTAGGCACTTACCATAAATGCCACGTTGAAGCCTCTTGTTCTCCTTCACGGAGTCCGCCAGCTGAGCACGGAGATCTTTTAACTCCACGTCCAGCTGAACTTTGGCATCTTGAAGATTGTTCTTCTCCTGCCTAACTCGCGTAAGAATGCGCTCGCCAGCCTCCAGCTACTTTTTGAGATGCGATGCGTCCTCTCTTACGCCCTCCGGATTCACCCCGGGATTGTCTGCAGAATTTTCTTTTAGACTTGTCACATCAGCCATTTACTAACTGGTGCATCTTCGTGCAATTGTGACAATTGTTACCAGACAAGGGCTTTTGGGGTTCCTCTAATTTGGCAACTGCGGCCCTCAGTTTGGCCTTGCATCCCTCCAGCTCCCGAGACAATTGCTCGTTCTTCTCTACAAGAACCTGTGCATAAATTGATCCTTAAAATAGTTGTTTCAACCGTTTCAAGTCTGAGGGGCTACTGCTACACATGCTTATCAAATTTTCTTACCCGTATATCTTTGGTATACTGGTCCGTCGCTCGGGCAAGCCCGCCTTGAGCAGCTCGTATGTATGCGTCTCCCGAATTTAAGGCATTAAATGCCTCTTCGAAAAAGATGTTGTTCAAAACGGCCCGTCGGCTTTGTGATTCATGGCGCTCTCTACTGGAATTCGTGGCCGAGAGCATATCCGACTCTCTGGAAAGCTATGCGGTGCTGGCCCCATGTCCGCTTCCGCCCCCGAAGCCGGTTCTGGAACCCGGCTGGTGGAGGCATGATTGGTAGGGTCTCCGGATATAGTCCGTTATTCCTCTTCCTACTGCACACAAAGGGCGCTGTCATATTTTAAATTCTATAATTACAGGACATGTTATTGCTTTCCCAGAAGTGGCGGTGTCAACCTCACCGCCTTCCTCTTGAGCCTCGCCTGATCTGACGCCTGTGGTTGACGAGTCCCTAGGGGCTCGGCCCCTCGCTCGACCGTCGTTTACGCAAATAGAGCGACGCCTCAAAGGTAAATTATAATACCTGGGGGGGAGTCCTCTTCGAAGGATAGGGTTTTTTTAGTTCGGCTTACACGCGAAGCAGGGTGTAGTCCCAGCTCGCCTGATAGAACACCCCGTTGACAAGCTCCACGGCGATATCCGGACCCACTTTAAGTCCCGGATCTAGGGCCCTTCCAGGATCCTCTGGTTGCGGGGAGGGGCTGAAGATCCCTTCTACGGCCCTCCTTAGTTCCTGCTGAGAAGCATTGATGCAAGTGATCTTAGCAGAAGAACGCTAGATTAAGTAAAGCAGGGGGAAAGAATGGCAACTTACCCATGCTGGGGGGTTGTACATGGAGAATCCGTCCCGCGTCTTTATGCGAAGGAACTCCTCCTCTTCCCCTTTGTACAAATCGGACAATATCCTTGCCAGAGCGGCAGCGGAGTCCGGACCCTTACGACCGCAGCGGGTGGCGCTGTCTTCCCGCTGAAATGCCACATGGGCTTCCCGATATTGGAGTGGATGCACTTCCGCCTTATGCATATCGCCATAAACTCAACTATCATCATCCGGTTTGGCCAAGAATTTTATCCTGTCCATCGGAGAATATTTCCTTGTGTCCTCTTCTTGAGGGCCCCGGGCGCCAACTTAGGCGTGCTTCGTCGGTTTCGGTTTCGCACCCTCTAGGTTCGAACTCGGGGTGCACGCGAGATCGCACCTCCAACCTACCTATGCCTCGTCGCCTCGCAAGGATCTAAACTACACAAAGAACAACACAAGGGACACGAGGTTTATACTGGTTCAGGCCACCATTGTGGTGTAATACCCTACTCCACTGTGTGGTGTGGTGGATTGCCTCAGGGGTTGATGATGAACAGTACAAGGGAAGAACAGCCTCGCAGAGTCTGTTCTTGAGCTGGTGCGACGACGAACTGCTAGGGGAGTTCAGTCGCCTCTCTTTCTCTCTCTCTAGGTGCCGATTTAGATCGATCTCTCTATCAGTGTCGATCCGGATCTCTCTCTCTCTCTCTCTGGTGTTGATCCGTCGATCTCTCTCTCTGGTGTTGATCCGTCGATCTCTCTCTCTGGTGTTGATCCGTCCCCTGCCTTGGTGGTGGCTAGCTCTATTTATAGTGGGAGGCCCTGGGCCTCTTCCCAAATATTGAGCGGGAAGGGCGCCAACAATTGGCCATTTTGAAGGGGAACATCTAGTACACTTATCCTAACTAAAGTCGGTCCTTGCCTGCCAAAGACTCTGACGGTGACACCGGCTTGGGCTCCACGATGACCTCCTTCCTGCCGTTCTGCTGGTCTTGGTCTTGTTGCATCGAAATGGTTGCCTTTGCTCGATGCCTTGGCTCGCGCTTGCCTCCTTTGCACCAAAGGGAAATGAGGAAATCTGCTGGCTGGCGCTCCGCCGCGCCCTCGGTCGTCATGGCTTGCGCCATGGGCACCTCGTGAGGTAGCCCGCTTGATCTCTCCCTCCTCGTGAGCCAGCCTGACGAGGCCGTGCTCGAGGAAGCTTTACGTCCGCCGCATGAGGCTTGGCCCCTCGCGAGGGTCTTGAGCTTGTGTTGATGAAGATGGGCGTCTTGGGCCACCCCTTGAGCCACGCCGCAGGCGGAGGCGGGCAAGTCTGGTACCCCGCTCCTGCAATGCCGACAGTGCCCTCGGCGGGCGCTATGAACTTATGGAGACCTGGCCGGACTGGATCCGGAAGGGGCGCTGTTTATATAGAACCACTCAAGGCCGCTTGGTGCCTTCTCAGAGTGCCGACAGGTTTCCGGTCTCGGCAATGCGCCATACTTCGCCCCGCCCACTTGACATAGGGACTCCCACAGTGCGGGGGAGGAGGCAGAATAGCTTCCTCCATAATCCGAAGTGTGGTTCGCAGCCTAAAAATAGCTCACAGAGGGCAACATACCCCGCTATGTGCAGAATAGAGGCAGGGGTAAGATCGTGTAACTAGAGGCCGTAGAACTCCAGGAGCCCGCGAAGAAACGGGTGGATAGGGAACCCGACGCCCCTCAGCAGATGAGGGATCAGACATATACGCTCCTCCGGAGATGGGTTAGGAGATCCCTCAGCTTGGTCTCCTCCGTCATAAGAGGCTATTCCAGCTCGGACGTGGACCATGAACGCCGGTGGGAGAAACCCTTGGGTTTGTAACTTTATCAAACGGTTATGAGGAACTGAACACTCTCCCCAATCCCCCGACTTGGAACGAGAAGGGTAAGCAGAAGAGCTGCGATGGCCGGCCATGTTGGAATGGCTTTTCACGGAGTGCTCTGTTGGATGCTGGCTCTAGGAGGGAGAGTGAGGTTTGGATCTGAGAATCCCCGTCCCTTCAAATAGACGGTTAGCCCGGAGGATCGAGGGTGGCGAATGCAAAAATGCCTCGACTCCTTGCATTCGCTCGACACGTGGAGATGGTCATTACTGAGGCACCGAAGCCGAGGAGCACAACATTGATTAGAGGCCGGACACTATTCGTTGTAACAGGTACTTTGGAGTATTCGGAGGAGGAACCCGCCCTGCAATGCCGAAGACAAGACTGCGCCAGACTCATCGTCATTGAAGCCTGGTTCAAGGGCTACTGAGGGAGTCTTGGATTAGGGGGTATCCGGACTGCCGGACTGTGTACAACGTCCAGACTATTGAAGTGTGAAGATATGAGACTCGAGACTTCGACCCGTGTCCGGATGGGACTTTCCTTGGCGTGGAAGGCAAGCTTGGAGATCCGGATATTATATTTCCTTCCTTGTAACCGACTCCATGTAAACCCTAGCCCTCTCTGGTGTCTATATAAACTGGGGAGGTTGGTCCTTAGAAGGCTGATCACAATTACAATCATACCATCATAGGCTAGCTCTTAGGGTTTAGCCTCTACGATCTCGTGGTAGATCTACTCTTGTACCACCCATTTCATCAATATTAATCAAGCAGGAAGTAGGGTTTTACCTCCATCGAGAGGGCCCGAACCTGGGTAAACATCTGTGTCCCTTGCTTCCTGTTACCATCAGCCTTGACGCACAGATCGGGACCCCCTACCCGAGATCCGCCGGTTTTGACACCGACAATGGCCAAAGCCAAAAAACCAGTGAGTACTTCTCTGTTGCCCTAGATCTTGTATTGGCCCGGGATGTCGACAAGATTCTGGCAGGCGATGCCCGAATTCTTGAGCACCTTTACATCGTTAGTGATGTCCAATATAGTGAACATGTAGTGGGGGCTGTTGACAACCTAGCAGAACGCTCGCAAGGCCTTGTGGTGAGGCAATAGTGGTAGACGAGGACGTGATTGAGCATGCACATCTGGGAAACGACGACCTTGGACGAGACCCGACATGAGCGAGGGTGTACTCGAGGTCAAACCCAACCACCTTGTACTTCTCCTCAGCAAGCAGCAACTCCATGATGTGGATGGAGTGCTCCACCCAGACCGGGTTGTTGGTCTACACCACTGAGAGATCTATGAACCTTCTGTTGGTGTCCACCACGGCATGCATGGTGAACTACTGCTCATCGTCGGCAGCCGCTCGAAGCGCCATTGGAGCCGCGCGGGATACCCTCTAAGAATTTGTCGAGGTGGGTGTGCTTCTTGCAATACTGGGGCGCAATCAAAAGGTTGAAGATACACAAGGGTTAAATGGCCACTGTAATAAATGGGGGCCGGCCGGCCTATAATCGTCACATCTTGTCACCACGTTCATAGCCGAGGATTCCAGTGGACGCTTGATCACCCACACACGTTTCATTTGACCACATGTGGGCTCGATGAGGCGCCAAGTTAATGTGTTATTGGTGAACCTGTTCTCGCGCAACCGCGCAAGCTTCCCGCCCGCCTAATTTGGCCACGTGTCGGCTAGAAGAGGGGCAAATCATGGGCCTTTATTGGCAAAAGGCTTTGCAAAAACAAAGTGTGTGGAATGACTTCGATCATAAGTTTACCCGTGGGTGATGAGGTCAAAGTTACATAGAAGGGTGATGATGGACACTCGAGTCCGATAATTAATTCTGTGCTCTACAGGGCACACGGTTGAAGAAACCAACTTTGTGCAATAGTGTCAAAGATCGCATTCGAGTTAGCTATACAGATCGTTTGCTACGAGATCGACAAGAGAAACACATTCCGAGAGATGCAGATCTAGGCATTCAATGTGATTGTTATATTGTATCACATTATCCACCACCGGGCCTAATCTTATCTGCAAAAGAAGAAAACGTGTTAGTGCCTACATGCAGTTTTGAACACTACTACAGGCCTATTTGGTTTGCGGGATTTGTAAAATGCACTAACGTGCCATCTTTGATCCGACATGATTAACATGGGCATTTGATTACAATCTAGAAATATGTAGCCTTATTCACAAGAGGTTGGAGTTGATGAAAAATTCCCTAAGAAAACTAGTACAGATGAATCCAAAGGATAAATGCTTATGGATTGTAACCATATGAATCAAGCAACCAATATTGGGGAAAAACATGTATGTGCCGAAATCCTCCAAAATTCCTTCAGAAATCCTAGTAAATTGTCATTGTAAACTTGGGAAAAGGTGTCAAAAATTGAACCCCCTTATGGTTAACATTTAACAAGAAAGGAACATCACCTCGATATATAGCTTCTCCAGGCACGAAAAGCATCTCAGGAAACTGACAACTTGGTCCAGGTTGGGGCTGATAGATTCTAGTGCCAAGACCTTCACTGTGCGCAGCTTCGGGGTCAAGCTTGTCGGAATCATTTTATGGCTGATAGACGAACATACATCTTCAAAATTAGAAATAATGGTAATTTCAAGGAGAGGTGGAAGGCGACTGTTGTACCTGAAAGGTGTGGATCTAATAACAAGTTCGGAGTATTTGACAGACAAGTAGCCCACCACTGTCAATTTCGCCGCAGAAATGACATTGATTCTTGTTGGACCTTGTTGATTAACTACAAGTAATCTCTCAAGTGAAGGTGTGTCCTCAATGACCATATTGTGGTACACCTTTTGTGATGTCTTGTTGCAGCACCAGCAACACACATAGTTAGGAGAGTCATGGAGGTGATGTAGAAGCTATTGAACCCATTGATCGCCTAAAGACAAAGGTAATCGAGTGCAGTACAGCCGCGGAGCAGGCGCTCCATGTCATCCTTTGGGATGCAGACGACGATAAGCTCGGGGTGCTTCAGTGATGGTAGAAAAGGAGCGGGTGCGTCATTAAGGGGATGGCAGTTCATGACCTTGGCGAGGCGCAGCGTGGGCACAAGGCGGAGGGCAGACGTTGGCAGCGAGCGCATATTCCCATTATAGGATCGAAACTATGTCTAGAGGGGGGGGTGATTAGACTACTTGACCAAATGAAAATCTTGTTGGGGAACGTAGTAATTTCAAAAATTTTCCTACGATCACGCAAGATCATGGTGATGCATAGCAACGAGATGAGAGTGTTGTCTACGCACTCGTGAGACCAGCAACGGAAGCGTTGACGCAACGTAGAGGAAGTAGTCGCATTTCTTCCCGATCCAACCGATCCAAGTACCGAACGACGGCACCTCCGAAGTTCTGCACACGCTCAGCTCGATGACGCCCTCGAACTCCGATCCAGCCGAAGTGTTGAGGGAGAGTTTCACAAGACGACGGCGTGGTGACGATGATGATGTTCCACGGCGCAGGCTTCGCTTAAGCTCCGCAACGGTATATTCGAGGTGTAGTTTGGTGGAAGGGGCACCGCACACGGCTAAGGAACGATCCGTAGATCAACTTGTGTGTCTATGGGGTGCCCCTGCCCTGATATAAAGGATGGAGGAGGAGGAGGCCGCCAAGGCAAAGGTGCGGCCAGGATATGGATTCCTACTAGGACTCCAAGTCCTAGTAGGAGTCCACCAAAAGGGAGGAAGGGAGAAGGAATAGGAGGAGAAGGAGAGGTGTCCGCCCCTTTCCCTAGTCCACCGGACTAGAGGGGAGGGGGCGCAGCAGCCCTTTTTTTTCTCTTCCCACTAAAGCCCATCAAGGCCCATTACTTCTCCGTAATCCCGTAACTCCCCGTACTCAAAATACCGAATCATTCGAACCTTCCGAACTCCGAATATAGTCGTCCAATATATCGATCTTTACGCCTCGACCATTTCGAGACTCCTCGTCATGTCCCCGATCTCATCCGGGACTCAACTCCTTCGGTACATCAAAACTCATAAACTCATAATATAACCACATCGAAACCTTGCGTGCATGGACCCTACGGGTTCGAGAACTATGTAGACATGACCTAGAACTATTCTTGGTCAATAACCAATAGCGGAACCTGATGCCCATATTGGCTCCTACATATTCTACGAAGATCTTTATCGGTCAAACCGCATAACAACATACTTTGTTCCTTTGTCATCGGTATGTTACTTGCCCGAGATTCGATCGTCGGTATCCAATACCTAGTTCAATCTCGCCACCGCAAGTCTCTTTACTCGTTCCGTAATACATCATCTCGCAACTAACTCATTAGTTGCAATGCTTGCAAGGCTTAAGTGATGTGCATTACCGAGAGGGCCCAGAGATACCTCTCCGACATTCGGAGGACAAATCCTAATCTCAAATACGCCAACCCAACATCTGCCTTTGGAGACACCTGTAGTACTCCTTTATAATCACCCGCTTACGCTGTGACGCTTGGTAGTACCAAAGTGTTCCTCCGTAAACGGAGTTGCATAATCTCATAGTCATAGGAACATGTATAAGTCATGAAGAAAAGCACTAGCAACAAACTATACGATCAGGTGCTATGCTAATGGAATGGGTCATGTCAATCAGATCATTCAACTAATGATGTGATCCCGTTAATCAAATAACAACTCCTTGTTCATGGTTAGGAAACATAACCATCTTTGATTAACGAGCTAGTCAAGTAGAGGCATACTAGTGACACTCTGAGGTTTATGTATTCACACATGTATTATGTTTCCGTTAATACAATTCTAGCATGAATAATAAACATTTATCATGATATAAGGAAATAAATAATAACATTATTATTGCCTCTAGGGCATATTTCCTTCAGTCTCCCACTTGCACTAGAGTCAATAATCTAGTTCACATCGCCATGTGATTTAACATCAATAGTTCACATCTATATGTGGTTAACACCCATAGTTCACATCGACATGTGACCAACACCCAAAGGGTTTACTAGAGTCAGTAATCTAGTTCACATCGCTATGTGATTAACACCCAAAGAGTACTAAGGTGTGATCATGTTTTGCTTGTGAGATAATTTTAGTCAACGGTCTCATCACATTCAGAGCCGTAAGTATTTTGCAAATTTCTATGTCTACAATGCTCGCATGGAGCTACTCTAGCTAATTGCTCCCACTTTCTATATGTATCCAGATTGAGACTCGAGTCATCTAGATTAGTGTTAAAACTTGCATCGACGTAACCTTTACTTATTTAACCTTTTTCACTTCCATAATCGAGAAACATATCCTTTATTCTACTAAGGATAATTTTGACCGATGTCCATTGATCTACTCCTAGATCTCTATTGCACTCCCTTGCCAATCTTAGTGGTAGGGTATGCAATAGATCTGTACACAAGATGACATACTTTATAGAACCTATGGCTGATGCATAGGAATGACTTTCATTCTCTTTCTATCTTCTGCCGTGGTCGGGTTTTGAGTCTTACTCAATCTCACACCTTGTAACACAGTGCAAGAACTCTTTCTTTGACTGTTCCATTTTGAACTTCTTCAAAATCTTGTCAAGGTATGTATTCATTGAAAAACTTATCAAGCGCCTTTGATCTATCTCTATAGATCTTGATGCTCAATATGTAAGCAGCTTCACCGAGGTCCTTCTTTGAAAACTCCTTTCCAATACTCCTTTATGCTTTGCGAATAATTCTACATTATTTCGATCAACAATATGTCATTCACATATACTTATCGAAATGCTGTAGTGCTCCCACTCACTTTCTTGTAAATACAGGCTTCTCCAAAAGTCTCAGATAAAACCATATGCTTTGATCACACTATCAAAGCGCTTATTCCAACTCCTAGATGCTTGCACCAAATTATAGATGGATCATTGGAGCTTGCACATTTTGTTAGCTCCTTTAGGATTGACAAAACCTTCTGGTTGCATCTTTAATAAATCCATTAAAGAATGTAGTTTTGACATCCATTTGCCGATTTCATAAAATGTGGCAATTGCTAACATGATTCGACAGATTTAAGCATCGCTACAATTGAGAAAATCTCATTGTAGTCAACACCTTGAACTTGTCAAAACCTTTTATGCATAAGTCGAGCTTTGTAGATAGTAACACTTACTATCGCTGTCCGCCTTCCTCTTGAAGATCCATTTATTCTCAATGGCTTGCCGATCATCGGGCAAGTCAACCAAAGTCCATACTTTGTTCTCATACATGGATCCCATCTCAGATTTCATGGTCTCAAAACCATTTCATGGAATCTGGGCTCATCATCGCTTCCTCATAGTTCGTAGGTTCATCATGGTCTAGTAACATGACTTTTAGAATAGGATTACCGCACCACTCGGTGTGGATCTTACTCGAAGACCTACGAGGTTTGGTAGCAACTTGATCTGAAGTTTCATGATCATCATCATTAACTTCCTCACTAATTGGTGTAGGAATCATCGAACTGATTTCTGTGATGAACTACTTTCCAATAAGGGAGAAGGTACAATTACCTCATCAAGTTCTACTTTCCTCCCACTCACTTCTTTCGAGAGAAACTTCTTCTCTAGAAAGGATCCATCTTTAGCAAAAACTTGCCTTCGGATCTGTGATAGAAGGTGTACCCAACATTTTCTTTTGGGTATTCTATGAAGACGCATTCTCGATTTGGGTTCGAGCTTATCGTGAAAACCTTTTCACATAAGCATCACAACTCCAAACTTTAAGAAACGACAGCTTAGGTTTATCGCTAAACCATAGTTCATACGGTGTCATCTCAACGGATTTAGATGGTTGCCCTATTAAACGTGAATGCAGCTGTCTCTAATGCATAACCCCAAAACGATAGTGGTAAATCGGTAAGATACATCATAGATCGTACCATATCATAATAAAGTACGGTTACGACGTTCGGACACACCATAACGTTGTGGTGTTCCAGGTGGCGTGAGCTGTGAAACTATTCCACATTGTTTTCATTGAAGACCAAACTCGTAACTCGAATATTCATCTCTACGATCAGATCGCAGAAACTTTATTTTCTTGTTACGATGATTTTCCACTTCACTCTGAAATTCTTTGAACCTTTCAACTATTTCAGACTTATGTTTCATCAAGTAGATATACTCATATCTGCTCAAATCATCTTGTGAAGGTCGAAAATAACGATACTTGCCACGAGCATCAATACTCATTGGATCGCATACATCGGTATGTATTATTCCCAATAAGTCAAGAGCTTGTTCCATTGTTCCGAGAACGGAGTTTTAGTCATCTTGCCCAAAAGGCACGGTTCGCAAGCATCAAATGATTCATAATCAAGTGATTCCAAAAGTCCATCAAGATGGAGTTTTCTTCATGCGCTTTACACCAATATGACCTAAACGGCAAAGCCACAAATAAGTTGCACTATCATTATTAACTTTGCATCTTTTGGTTTCAATATTATGAATATGTGTATCACTATGATCGAGATCCAATGAACCATTTTCATTGGGTGTGTAACCATATAAGGTTTTATTCATGTAAATGTAACAACAATTTATTCTCTTACTTAAATGAATAACAGTATTGCAATAAACATGATCAAATCATATTTATGCTCAACACCAAATAACACTTATTTAGGTTCCACACTAATCCCGAAAGTATAGGGAGTGTGCGATGATGATCATATCAATCTTGGAACTACTTCCAACACTCATCGTCACTTCCCTTCAACTAGTCTCTGCTTATTCTCAGAACTCCTGTTTCGAGTTACTAATCTTAGCAACCTAACGAGTATCAAATACTCGGGGCTACTATAAACGCTAGTAAGGTACACATCAATAACCTGTATATCAAATATAACCTTGTTCACGCTTGCCATCCTTCTTATCCACCAAATATTCAGGGTAGTTCCGCTTCCATCGACCAGTTCCATTGCAGTAAAAGTACTCGGCCTCGTGCTTAGGTCTAGACTTAGGCTACTTCACTTGAGCAGCAACTTGCTTGCCGCTCCTTTTGAAGTTCCCTTCTTCCCTTTGCCATTATCCTTGAGACTAATAGTCTTGTCAACCATCAACACTTGATGTTTTTCTTGATTTCTACCTTCGCCGATTTTAGCATCGCCAAGAGCTCGAGAATCTTTTTCGTCATCCCTTGCATACTATAGTTCATCACGAAGTTCTACTAACTTAGTGATGGTGACTAGAGAATTCTGTCAATCACTATCTTATCTCGAAGATTAACTCCCACTTGATTCAAGTGATTGAAGTACTCGCATAATCTGAGCACATGCTCACTAGTTGAGCGATTCTCCTCCATCTTTTAGCTATAGAACTTGTTGGAGACTTCATATCTCTCAACTCGGTATTTGCTTGAAATATTAACTTCAATTCCTGGAACATCTCATATGGTCCATGACGCTCAAAACGCCTTTGAAGTCCCGATTCTAAGCCGCTAAGCATGGTGCACTAAACTATCAAGTAGTCATCATATTGAGCTGGCCAAACGCTCATAACGCCTCAGATTCGCTCATATTGAGCTAGCCAAACGCTCATAACGCCCGCATCTGCTCCTGCAATAGGTCCGCACCTAGCGGTGCATTAAGGACATAATTCTTCAAGCAGCAATGAGGATAAACCTCAGATCACGGATCCAATCCGCATCATTGCTACTAACATCTTTCAATACAATTTTCTAGGAACACATATGAAAACACAGGGAAGCAACAACGCGAGCTATTGATCTACAACATAATTTGCAAAATACTACCAGGACTAAGTTCATGATAAATTAAAGTTCAATTAATCATATTACTTAAGAACTCCCACTTAGAAAAATATCCTCCAATTCTCTAAGTGATTGCGTGATCCATATCAACTACACCATGACCGATCATCACGTGTGATGGAGTAGTTTCAATGGTGAACATCAATATGTTGATCATATCTACTATATGATTCACGCCGACCTTCGGTCTCCGTGTTCCGAGGTCATATCTTATATGCATAGCTCGTCAAGTATAACCTGAGTATTCGCGTGTGCAACTGTTTTGCACCCGCTGTATTTGAACGTAGAGCCTATCACACCCGATCATCACGTGGTGTCTCAAAGACGAAGAACTTTCGCAATGGTGCATACTCGTGGAGAACACTTCTTGATAATTTTAGTGAGAGATCATCTTATAATGCTACCGCAATCAAAGCAAGATAAGATGCATAAAGGATAAACATCACATGCAATCAATATAAGTGATATGATATGGTCATCATCATCTTGTGCTTGTGATCTCCATCGCCAAGCACCGCCATGATCACCATCGCCACCGGGCGCGACACCTTGATCTCCATCGTAGCATCGTTGTCGCCTCGCCAACTATTGCTTCTACGACTATCGCTACTGCTTAGTGATAAAGTAAAGCAATTACATGGCGTTGCATTTCATACAATAAAGCGACAACCATATGGCTCTCGCCATTGCCGATAACTCGTTACAAAACATGATCATCTCATACAATAAAATATAGCATCACGCCTTGACCATATCACATCACAACATGCCCTGCAAAAACAAGTTAGACGCCCTCTACTTTGTTGTTGCAAGTTTTACGTGGCTGCTACGGGCTGAGCAAGAACCGTTCTTACCTACGCATCAAAACCACAACGATATTTCGTCAAATAGACTCCGCTTTAACCTTCTCAAGGACCGGGCGAGCCACACTCGATTCAACTAAAGTGAGAGAGACAGACACCGCCGGTCACCTTTAAGCAACGAGTGCTCGGAGCGGTGAAACCAGTCTCGCGTAAGCGCACGCGTAATGTCGGTCCGGCCGCTTCATCTCACAATACCGCTGAACCAAAGTATGACATGCTGGTAGGCAGTATGACTTGTATCGCCCACAACTCACTTGTGTTCTACTCGTGCACATGACATCAACGCATAAAACCAGGCTCGGATGCCACTGTTGGGGAACGAGTAATTTCAAAATTTTCCTACGATCACGCAAGATCATGGTGATGCATAGCAACGAGATGAGAGTGTTGTCTCACGCACTCGTGAGACCAGCAACGGAAGCGTTGACGCAACGTAGAGGAAGTAGTCGTATTTCTTCCCGATCCAACCGATCCAAGTACCGAACGACGGCACCTCCGAAGTTCTGCACACGCTCAGCTCGATGACGCCCCTCGAACTCCGATCCAGCCGAGTGTTGAGGGAGAGTTTCACAAGACGACGGCGTGGTGACGATGATGATGTTCCACGGCGCAGGGCTTCGCTTAAGCTCCGCAACGGTATATTCGAGGTGTAGTTTGGTGGAAGGGGCACCGCACACGGCTAAGGAACGATCCGTAGATCAACTTGTGTGTCTATGGGGTGCCCCTGCCCCTGTATATAAAGGATGGAGGAGGAGGAGGCCGCCAAGGCAAAGGTGCGGCCAGGATATGGATTCCTACTAGGACTCCAAGTCCTAGTAGGAGTCCACCAAAAGGGAGGAAGGGAGAAGGAATAGGAGGAGAAGGAGAGGTGTCCGCCCCCCTTTTCCCTAGTCCAATTCGGACTAGAGGGAAGGGGGGGCGCAGCAGCCCTTTTTTTTCTCTTCCCACTAAAGCCCATCAAGGCCCATTACTTCTCCCGTAATCCCGTAACTCCCGGTACTCAAAATACCCAATCATTCGAACCTTTCCGAACTCCGAATATAGTCGTCCAATATATCGATCTTTACGCCTCGACCATTTCGAGACTCCTCGTCATGTCCCCGATCTCATCCGGGACTCAACTCCTTCGGTACATCAAAACTCATAAACTCATAATATAACTGCCATCGAAACCTTGTTGCGTGCGGATTCTACGGGTTCGAGAACTATGTAGACATGACCTAGAACTATTCTTGGTCAATAACCAATAGCGGAACCTGATGCCCATATTGGCTCCTACATATTCTACGAAGATCTTTATCGGTCAAACCGCATAACAACATACTTTGTTCCCTTTGTCATCGGTATGTTACTTGCCCGAGATTCGATCGTCGGTATCCAATACCTAGTTCAATCTCGCCACCGCAAGTCTCTTTACTCGTTCCGTAATACATCATCTCGCAACTAACTCATTAGTTGCAATGCTTGCAAGGCTTAAGTGATGTGCATTACCGAGAGGGCCCAGAGATACCTCTCCGACATTCGGAGTGACAAATCCTAATCTCAAATACGCCAACCCAACATCTGCCTTTGGAGACACCTGTAGTACTCCTTTATAATCACCCAGATTATGCCAGACGCTTGGTAGTACCCAAAGTGTTCCTCCGTAAACGGAGTTGCATAATCTCATAGTCATAGGAACATGTATAAGTCATGAAGAAAAGCACTAGCAACAAACTATACGATCAGGTGCTATGCTAATGGAATGGGTCATGTCAATCAGATCATTCAACCAATGATGTGATCCCGTTAATCAAATAACAACTCCTTGTTCATGGTTAGGAAACATAACCATCTTTGATTAACGAGCTAGTCAAGTAGAGGCATACTAGTGACACTCAGTAGGTTTATGTATTCACACATGTATTATGTTTCCGGTTAATACAATTCTAGCATGAATAATAAACATTTATCATGATATAAGGAAATAAATAATAACATTATTATTGCCTCTAGGGCATATTTCCTTCAAATCTAGCCTTTTCCCAATTTTAAGTCTTGGCAGATTTTAGCAACTTATTACAAGTCAAGCAATCAACCTACACATGCAAATCTAAGAGTATAGCAGCGGAATGTAAATCATTGCATATGAAGGTAAAGGGGAGGAGTTTGGAGGGAGCAAACGCAATGTAGATGAAAGAACATGTGGTGCCCCCATGTTTGGTTTTGGTAATTAATGACAATTTGTAAGATCGAAAGTGTGTCTAGAGGGGGGGGGGGGGGTGATTAGATTACTTGACCAAATAAAAACTTATCCTTTTCCCAATTTTAGTCTTTGGCAGATTTTAGCTATCTTAGCACAAGTCAAGCAATCTTAACACAATTCAAGCAAGCATGCAAAGAGTATATGAGCAGCGGAAAGTAAAGCATGCAACTTGCAAGAATGTAAAGGGAAGGGTTTGTTGAATTCAAACGCAATTGGAGACATGGATGTTTTTGTCGTGGTTCCGATAGGTGGTGCTATCATACATCCACGTTGATGGGGACTTCAACCCACGAAGGGTAACGGTTGCGCGAGTCCACGGAGGGCTCCACCCACGAAGGGCCCACGAAGAAGCAACCTTGTCTATCCCACCATGGCCGTCGCCCACGAAGGACTTGCCTCACTAGCGGTAGATCTTCACGAAGTAGGCGATCTCCTTGCCCTTACAAACTCCTTGGTTCAACTCCACAATCTTGTCGGAGGCTCCCAAGTGACACCTAGCCAATCTAGGAGACACCACTCTCCAAGAAGTAACAAATGGTGTGTTGATGATGAACTCCTTGCTCTTGTGCTTCAAATGATAGTCTCCCCAACACTCAACTCTCTCTCACAGGATTTGGATTTGGTGGAAAGAAGATTTGAGTGGAAAGCAACTTGGGGAAGGCTAGAGATCAAGATTCATATGGTAGGAATGGAATATCTTGGCCTCAACACAAGGGTAGGTGGTTCTCTCTCAGAAAATGTGTATTAGAAGTGTAGGTACGTTCTGATGGCTCTCTCCACGAATGAAGAGGAGGTGGAGGGGTATTTATAGCCTCCACACAAAATCTAACCGTTACACACAATTTGCCAAACTCGGTGGGACCGAATTGGTAAACTCGGTCGGACCGATTCAGCAAATCTAGTGACCGTTAGGATTTTCGGTGGGACCGAGATGCAACTCGGTAGGACCGACATGCAACTCGGTAGGACCGATATGATTAGGGTTAGGGCATAATGTAATCTCGGTGAGACCGATTACACAAACTCGCTGGGACCGATTTTGGTAATAAGCTAACCAGAGAGTTGGTCAGGTAAACTCAGTGGGACCGATTCACTCATTTCGGTGAGACCGAAATGTTACAAAAAGGAAACAGAGAGTTTACATTGCAATCTCGGTGGGACCGATCGCTCATCTCGGTTGGATCGAAATGTTATGAAGGGAAACAGAGAGATTACAATCCCATCTCGGTGAGACCGAGATCCCTGTTGGTGAGACCGATTTGCCTAGGGTTTGTGGCAGTGGCTATGACATCTGAACTCGGTGGCGCCGGATAAAAAGAATCGGTGGGGCCGAGTTTGACTTTTGGTTTAGGTCATATGTGGATGTGAGAAAGTAGTTGAGGGTTTTGGAGCATATCACTAAGCACATTGAGCAAGCAAGCCATTAAGCAACACCTCATCCCTCCTTGATAGTATTGGCTTTTCCAATAGACTCAATGTGATCTTGGATCACTAAAATATAAAATGTAGTCTTGAGCTTTTAGGTTGAGCCAATCCTTTTATCCTTAGTATTTTGAGGGGTCCACTTTCCTCATCCATGCCATGCCATTCATTGAGCTTTTCCTGAAATATTTATCTTGGAATAATGTTAGCTCAATGAGCTATATGTTGTTAGGAATTACCAAAACCACCTAGGGATAGTTGCACTTTCACAATCTCTATGGACTAATGGTTGCCTCGAGTTATATTTTAAGGATTTGTCCATAGGCATTTCTTGAAGTCCATTTGTTGGTTTCCAGGAGTTTATGAGTTGACTAAGGTGCTATTAAGGAATTATTCTAAGATTGGTCATGTGAGTGTTAAGCTTATTGCAAGCATGTCTTGAAGAAGAAGATTGTGTGATCATGCATGTTTACCTTTAAGACATCATCCAAATGAAGAGAGTTGGAAATATTCAAGGTTGATCAAGACTAAGTCAAGAGTGAATCAAGTAGATCAACACACAAAGCGCACAAGTTGTACTGAGAGGGACCAAGTGATCCCATGGTATGCTAAGCATTGTCCATTACTCTTTGTGTACTAACCCATGGTCTACGTGAGAGTTCTTTGTGGAGTTAGGTATGTTTCCATGGTCTTGCGTCAAGAGGAAGATCTCATACAACCCATGGAGGATGACATCAAGTGGTGATCGTCATCAAGTTTGCAGTGTGCAAGTTCAAGTGGAGCAACACGAAGAGTGGCTCACACATAATGGAGTATGGGGGAGCAATCAAGCTTGAAGCTTGCCATCCATTGTGGTGTCAATGGAATTGTGAAGATGTGCCGAAGAGTGGCAATCAACTAGTCTTCATCGAGCCAACACAATCAAAAAAGGTGGTCCAACTTGAGGAAGTCAAGATCGTCATCATCTAGCTCAAGTGGACTATGTGCAAGGCAAATGTTTGCCCTTGATAGGTTTTCTATTTTACCGGTCTCATAGTGGTAGTTGGGAGACCGGGTTGTAGGATCGATTGCCGTACTATCAAGGGGGGCTCTCTAGTGAGTAGCTTGATCGTATCGTTTGTCGAGAGCTCAAACCATTGCATCCTTGCATCATCTCTCCTGGTTCTTTTTAGTTTCTTCTCCTTGTGAGATTTGGATCAAATGGTCATCTTCTTGACAAGCTCGAGTTCATCGAAAACTAGTTTCATATGCACTTCTTTTGTGTTTTCGGTGTTGGAGGTTTTACCGGTCTTAATTGAGAAAGGGTTCTCACCATTTTATTTTGGGTATTTTCTCAATTGCTATTTCTTGATATTTCTATCAAGATTGTGTTTGCTCTTGTCCTTAGCTTTCCAACAAACTTGATTTCGTCAAATTCGGAGCTCGTATGCGAAAGTTGTGGCTATTTTGATATTTCCTGTTTTACATAGAGAGGTTGTACCGCCCATAGAGAGGTTGTACCGGTCAAACCGGTGTTTGGAGCGGTTGTACCGCTCCAGAATTGGTCCGGAGGTTGTACCGTCCACGTACCGCTCTACAACCGGACTAGTTTCTGTTGTGGTGCGGTTCTTGGGCGGTTGTGGGCCGGTTGTACCGCTTATTGCCCGTTACCGGTTGTACCGGTGCTCATAGCGGTTGTACCGCTCCTATGTTTTTCTGCACATAACGGGCAAATTCGTGGGGACCTATTTAAGGGGGTCTTCTTCCCAATGGTTCCCTAACTCTTGAGCTCGTTTTTCCCCCCATTGTTGACTTTCTTTGAGCTTGCTAACTCTCAATCCCTCCATGGATTCTTGCTAGTTTTTGAGGAAAAAGAGAGAGGATATCTAGATCCACACTTCCACCAATCATTTTCTCCTTTATGTGAGGGGAACCCCTTGGATCTAGATCTTTGAGTTCTTGGTGTTCTTCCTCTCATTTTCCTACCTAGCATTAGTTGCTTTGGTGGGATTTGGGAGAGGACTTGGGCACTCCGTGTGCCCTTGCCATTGCATTTGGTGCATAGATTTGAGTTCTCCACGGTGATACGTGGAAGTTACAAGTTGAGAAGCTTATTAATCTTGGGTGCTTGGTACCTTTGAGCTTGTTCCTCTTGGGTGCTTGGGCGCCCTAGACGGTTGGTGGTGTTCGGAGCTCAATCATTGTGGTGTAAAGCTCCAGGCAAGTGTCGGGGTCTCCAATTAGGTTGTGGAGATCGCCCCGAGCAATTTGGCGGGTTTCGTTGACCGCCCCCAAGGGTTGCCAAAGTGTACGGGTTCGGTGACCGCCCCCAAGGGTTGCCATTTGTACGGGTTCGGTGACCGCCCTCAAGGGTCCCTAAGTGGAATCACGACATCTAGCATTGTGCAAGGGCGTGAGGAGATTACGGTCGCCCTAGTGGCTTCTTGGGGAGCATTGTGCCTCCACACCGCTCCAAACAGAGATTAGCATCCGCAAGGGTGTGAACTTCGGGATACATCATCGTCTCTGAAAGATCGAGGATGTCGCCTAGAGGGGGGGGGGGGTGAATAGGCGCTTTAAAATAATTACGGTTTAGGCTTGAACAAATGCGGAATAAACCTAGCGGTTAATTTGTCAAGAACAAAACCTACAACAACTAGGCTCACCTATGTGCACCAACAACTTATGCTAAGCAAGATAAGCAACTATGTGATAGCAAGATATATGACAAAGAACTATATGGCTATCACAAAGTAAAGTGCATAAGTAAAGGGGCTCGGGTAAGGGATAACCGAGGCACGCGGAGACGACGATGTATCCCTAAGTTCACACCCTTGCGGATGCTAATCTCCGCTTGGAGCGGTGTGGAGGCACAATGCTCCCAAGAAGCCACTAGGGCCACTGTAATCTCCTCACGCCCTCGACAATGCAAGATGCCGTGATTCCACTAAGGGACCCTTGAGGGCGGTCACCGAACCTGCATAAATGGCAACCCTTGGGGCGGTCACCGAACCCAGACACTTTGGCAACCCTTGGGGCGGTCACTGTACCGCCAAATTGCTCAAGGCGATCTCCACAACCTAATTGAGACCCGACGCTGCTGGAGCTTTACACCACAATGATTGAGCTCCGATCACCACTAACTGCCTAGGGCGCCTAAGCACCCAAGAGGAACAAGCTCAAGGGCACCAAGCACCCAAGAGTAATAAGCTTCTCAACTTGAAACTTCCACGTATCACCGTGGAGAACTCAAACCGATGCACCAAATGTAATGGCAAGGGCACACGGAGTGCCCAAGTCCTTCTCTCTCAAATCCCACCAAAGCAACTAATGCTAGGGAGGAAAATGAGAGGAAGAACAAGAAGGAGAACACCAAGAACTCCAAGAACTAGATCCAAGGGGTTCCCTCACATAGAGGAGAAAGTGATTGGTGGAAATGTGGATCTAGATCTCCTCTCTTTTCCCCAAAACTAGCAAGAAACCATGGAGGGATTGAGAGATAGCAAGCTCGGAGAAGGTCAACAATGGGGAAGAACTCGAGCTCAAAGGATTAGGTTCAATGGGGAAGAAGACCCCTTTTATAGGAGGGGAAAATCCAACCGCTACCCCACCGAAAATCCCAAGACAGAGCGGTACTACCGCTAGGGAAGGGCGGCATTATCACTGAGGGCGGTACTACCGCTTCCTATCCAGCGGTACTACCGCTACTGAAGAAAAGACAAAGCCATCGCCCAGAGCGGTACTATCAGGAGTAGAGCGGTACTACCGCTCAGAGCGGTACTACCGCTTATCGCCGCCCTAGTGCCGCAAAACCCGACACGAGAAAACACCGCTCGAGAATCGAGGCGAAGTAGCCCAGACGCACAGTATACTACGGCCAAACTCCCAAGCGGTACTACTGTTCGGAGAGCGGTATTACATTGAGCGGCATTACCGCTCCGAGAGCGGTACTACATTGGGAGCTTCAGCGGTACTACCACGAGGGCACGGTACTACCACTGCACCAACCTTGAAAACACGTAATACTCCAAGGAAAACCAGAATCGCCATAACTTCTTCATATGAGCTCTGAATTGAGCAAACTCAAGCTTGTTTGAAACAAGACAACGAGTAGCATCAAAATAGCAGGGAGGTATGCTTAGCAAACAAAGGAGTGAAACCTCCAACCGAGAAGAACCGCATACCCTCCAACATTGAAAACATCATAGAAGATGCATGAGAACTCCGCTGGATGAACTCGAGCTTGTCATAAAAATGATCATAAGCTCCAAATCTCACAAGGAGAAGAACCAAACAAGAACCAAAAGATGATGCAAGGATGCAATGGTTTGAGCTCTCGATTTAACGATACGATCAAGCTACTCACTTGAGAGCCCCCTTGATAGTACGGCTATC
Source organism: Aegilops longissima (assembly GCA_021605205.1). Classification (NCBI taxonomy): domain Eukaryota; kingdom Viridiplantae; phylum Streptophyta; class Magnoliopsida; order Poales; family Poaceae; genus Aegilops; species Aegilops longissima. The sequence continues at coordinate 645,478,285 of CM038677.1, forward strand.
GATCCTATAACCCGGTCTTCCACAACTACCATGAGACCGGTAAAATAGAAAACCTATCAAGGGCAAACCTTTGCCTTGCACATGGTCCACTTGAGCTAGATGATGACGATCTTGACTCCCTCAAGTTGGACCACCTTTCTTGATTGCGTTGGCTCAAGAAGACTAGTTGATTGCTCCCCATACTCCACTATGGGTGAGCCACTCTTCCAAGACATCTTCACAAGTCCATTGTCACCAAATGGACGGCAAGCTTCAAGCACTTGATCTCTTCGTGATGCATCACTTGAACTTGCACACCGCAACCTAACCCCACAAAGAACTCTCACGAAGACCATGGGTTAGTACACAAAGCGTAATGGACAATGCTTACCATACCATGGGATCACTTGATCCCTCTCGGTACATCTTCTACGCTTTGTGAGTTGATCAACTTGATTCACTCTTGACTTAGTCTTGATCAACCTTGAATCTTTCCAACTCTCTTCGTTTGGATGATGTCTTGAAGGTAAACATGAATGATCACACAATCTTCTTCTTCAGGACATGCTTGCAATAAGCTCAACACTCACATGACCAATCTTTGGATAATTCCTTAATAGCACCTTGGTCAGCACATAAACTCCTTGAAACCAACACATGGACTTCAAGAAATGCCTATGGACAAAACCTTCAAATATAACTCAATGCAACCATTAGTCCATAGAGAATGTCATCAATTACCAAAACCACACATGGGGGCACCGCATGTCCTTTCAATCTCCACGTGCCTCGGTTATCTCTTACCCTAGCCCTTTACTTATGCACTTTACTTTGTGATAGCCATATTGTTTCTTGTCATATATCATGCTATCACTTAGTTGTTTATCTTGCTTAGCATAAGTTGTTGGTGCTCATAGGTGAGCCTAGTTGTTGTAGGTTTTGTGCTTGACAAATTAACCTCTAGGTTTATTCCGCATTTGTTCAAGCCTAAACCGTAATTATTTTAAAGCGCCTATTCACCCCCCTCTAGGCGACATCCTCGATCTTTCAATTGGTATCAGAGCAAGGTCACTCTTTGATAGGCTTAACCGCCTAGAGAGTAAAGATGTCGATTAGGGGATTAGGATTCTCTCACACTCTTAGTATCGATGGCACAAATTTTGATGTTTGGGTAATTCGCATGCTTAATCTCTTTAGGGTCATGGACCCAAATTTAGAGGGAATTGTAGATATGGGTTTTTATCCTCCAAAGGATCCCCAAAGATTATCTTTAGAGGATGAGAAAAACTCTTATCTCAATGCTCAAGCTTCTAGTGTGCTTTTCGATGCTTTGATAAATATGGTGTTTCCTCATGCTTGTGTTGATAGTCCGTGCATATCATGTAGAAATTGCTTGACTAAATCTCATATTAAAAATGCATGTATCTCCTCGAGTTGTTGTGCTAACAATGTAGAGGAAACCCAACACTCCATGGAACAAGATGTGGTCTTGAACGTTGCTTCAAGGGATCCTACATCATCATCTATTGCTTTTTGCCTTATGGCTAAGGCTTCAAAGGTATCTCCTACTTTGAACCCCAATATGTCTCTTGATGATGATGTTCATGCTAATGATGATGAGGATAAAGATGAGGAGAATGATAATGTTTCTTCCTTCAAAATTAAGGGAAAAATGATATTTAAAGCTCTTCATAAGAATAAAATTGCTCGTTCCAACTTCATGCAAATCATGTCTATTGCCATTGAGGGCAAGAAATACATTGAGGAGTTGGAATCTCATCTCGAGGAGCATGAGGTCACCATTGATAAAATGGAAGGTCATGAGCGTGATTATGCTAATGAGATCGTGGACCTCTCTCAAGCTCTTGAACTTGAACAAACCACCAAGGAATCTCTTGAGGAGACCTTTTCTCTAGAATTATCTAGAATAAGGGAATCTCATTATAGAGCACTTCAGGTGGCCAATGATTTCAAAACTAAAAATGCTAATATTGAAGTTGCTCATGCTAGACTCCTTGAGGATTTTGAGCACCTCAAAAATGGCTCAAGGGTCATCAAGGGTGAGCCCATCAAACTCACCGAGTCTCATGCTCAACTTGAAGCTTCTTATTTAAAAGAGCTTGCCAAGTTGTCCTCTCCTACTATTGTTAACGATGATGCTTGTGCTACTAACTCTATTACTTGTGAAGCATCCATTTTGAAGGAGAATGTTGAGCTACGGGCTCAACTTGAGTTGCTATCTAGAAATTATGGAAAATTGGAAGAAAGCCATGAAAAGCTCTCAAGCTCTCATGATGATCTTCTAGTATCCCATAATGTGCTAAAGATAGCTCATGATGTCATGATTGCTAAGGTAACATCTAGTGAGCCTCATGTGGATACTAGCACTACTTTTAGTCAAAATGCTATATTGCCTTGTGCTAGTCCTTGTGATTCATCCATGCATAACATTGGCACATCTTGTGATGAATTGCTTTCCTTGCCTTGTTGCTCTAGCGATGAAGCTTATACTTCCTCTAGTGGTTGTGTTGAGACTAACCATGTAGAGGAAATCAAAGAGCTCAAGGCCCAAGTCACTTCTTTGAAGAAAGACTTGGAAAAGTTTCATGAAGGGAAATCCACACTCAACAATATCTTGAGTGTGCAAAAATCCCCCAATGACAAAGGTGGACTTGGATTCAACTCCAATAAGAAGAAGAAGTCCAACATGAACAAAAAGAAGGGCCAAGAACAAGTCAAGAATTCAGCCAAGATTGTTTGATTCAAGTGCAAAGTAGAAGGGCATCATGTTAGATCTTGCCCATTGAAGAAGAAGCCCATTAGTGACAAGCAACAAGGGAAGCGGCCACAAGTTCACTCTCATACTCAACCTCAAGTTGAACAAAGGCCTCTTCCCAAGAAAACTCAAGCTAATGCTTCTCAAGTTGAGAAATCAAGTGATAAGAAAGTGAAGAGTAGACGTTGCTACCTATGTCATGAGAAAGGTCACCTCGCTTCTTCATGCACTAGTGGTAACTTATCCAACCCAATTATTATTGACGATATCTATTCTCTTAGGAAGGATAAGGTTGGCAATGTGTTTGCCAAAGTTGTTGGTACTCAAAGTGGTGTCAAGAAAAGAACCATCTGGGTAGCCAAGCCTATTGTGACTAACCTCTTAGGACCCAACTTGGTTGGGGACCAACTAGCTCAAACTTGATCAATAGGTGTTGTTGGACGTCATTGGAGACTTGGCTACATCATGAGGAATTAAGGTATCTTCATCATTCATATTGTCTCAAGCCAAGTCAATTGGGCTATCAAGTTTCTATCTTATATCCAATGTGCCTCCTTGTGGTTACTTGTACTTAAATTTTTTACATTGAAAGTTACTTGCCCCTTTGCATGTTTTGGTTTGTTCCTTGCATGTGTTTGTATATGTTGTGCCTCCAATTTGCTTATCTTGAGTAATCAAGTATGTGTGTGTTGGTTTGCACATCATGTACGTATGTGTAGTGGGTTGAGCCTTTGCGCATCTTGTTTGTATGTTAGTTGGCTCTTGTGAGAGATTAACGAAAATCCCATTTTTGGGGAGTGATGTGCTTTGTGCACCTCACAATCCTATAAATGTGTGTACATGAGGAACACCATCTAGTATTGATATTACAAGATTACCTAGTCGCTAGGTGGTATATCTCTCATGAGAAATTCAAATTCTGAAAAGTCCATTGATTATCCCTTGTTGGATCCTCTTATTGCCTCTTGTTAACTTTTCTTGGTATCACATTATGGGGGAGTAATATGCTATGTGCATATTACGAGCCTAGAAAATGTGTACATTTGAGATATTGTCACTTAGAGTTGGTAGTATTAATTATCTTGTTCCTAGGTGACATGTTAGCTCTACAAGTTGCAATTTGCTTGAGTTTGTTGTGAAGATGATGTTGGATATCCTTGTTATCTACCACCGGGAATTATTTCCAAATACTTCTTGTCTTTTGACAATTGGTACTCACTTATGTGTGGTAGAATTTATTGATCATCTTTACATTGGCTTTTGCTTTTATTTGCCTTATCTCTTGCCAAGGATTGTGTCAACTCCCGTTGGCTTCCATATCACTTATGGATCTTGTTAATTTCTTGATCTCGTCTAGTGTTTTCTAGATATAGTGAAAGTGGTGATCCCACCTTGTGCATTTTGTATTCAAATGCAAATTCTCTATAATGCACTACTCTTGGGGGAGCTATCGTATTTTGTATAGAACACTCATCTTGCGATCCTTTTCAAGTGTGTTGGTGGAAGGCAAGCCGTTTCATTTTGGTACTTTGTGCCATCACGAAACTTTGTAGAGAGTTTGGTTTGTTTGGAACCAACCTCTCTTTTGGGGGTTTGACATATCTTTTTTTGTGTGTTTAATGGGTATCTCATTCCTTGATGTATCTTTTAATGATATCTTCCAAGTGATGATTTCTCCATTTGGTATTCTATTTTCACTTGGTTTTTTTTTCATTTGGTTTCGGTCCTTGAAAGCCTTAATCATGCATATTCCCTTCATATATTTTCTTTGGCATGCTTTCTTTCTTTGGCCCATTATATAGGGGAAACTCCACCAAGTCTCAAATTGGATGAGATGTGCATGAAATTCTTTTTCATATCTATGTGCACATATTTATGTGGAGTTTGTCCTATGTATTATTGGTTCTGTAACTCTTTGGTCCCAATGAGTTTGGGTACCATTTTGTTTGTGCTATTGTTCTAAGAACAATTGGAGATGCACTGGATGCTCGGCTCACTTACAAGGAAGGTGTTGTCACCATATGCTTATTGGAGTCAAGCTAGGTTGATCAATGAACTAATTTGTACCTTCAATTGGTATCTACTACATCCTTCTAGTGTTAACTCTGTAACAAGTATCTTCTTATACTTCATGCATGCACACATTTCTTGCATCAACCTTGTGTTGGTTGTATCATGGCATGTTACTCATTCCTTCTTGTGATACTTGTGTCCTTTCTCAAAGCATCCCAACAATGATCCCTTGTTGCTAGTGGTGATGTCTTTGTTGTTCGTGTGTGGACTTCATTTATATACAATAAGACCATATCTAGCAAAGTGCTATGCTTTCAAGCAAATATCTTATCGGTATATTTATGACTTCCTTGTGGATATCTTGTTCTTTCCATGTTGTAACTATTTCAAGTGTACATCCTTCTTTGTGGATTGATATCATCATGATTTTGATCTACCGAGAATCTTATACACTTGAGAGAAGTTACATCTCTAGTTTATATCCTTATTCTTTCACGTCCACCTTTTTCCTTGGTGGTTTCGTGAAAGGATTTATCTTGAGTGCGGGACATTTCTCGTTGCATCTTTTTGCACTCTTGTGTGGTGAAGATTATTTCCCTCTTGCTTGTTATGATGAGGCTTTTGCCAATTTAATTGGTATCCCTCCTCTTAATGAAGCTTCCTTTTATATCTTCACCACGGGTTGTCACAAGCATAGGTTCTTTATTTGCTTATTAGTAAGCTTGTGAACCCTTTTGCTAGTTGTGTGTGGGAATGATAGGCCTTGCACCGTGTGCCTCATTCTTTCAAGACTTGAAAGTGTGTTATATCGACTAGAGGGGGGTGAATAGGCAATTTTTATGAATTCTTCACTGAGGAATTTGCGGGTGAGGAAATTCCTTAGCGAAGAACTACTTGCAGCGGAATAAGTACTCAGAAGTAAACATAACAGGATACAAGCATGGTCATCATGATGAGATGAAGACAAGCACAGAGTATAGAAGGCGTAAACACAGGTGAGGGAGTCCTGGATTAGGGGGTGTCTGGATGGCTGGACTATGACCTTTGGCCGGACTCTGGGCTATGAAGATACAAGATTGAAGACTTCGTCCGTGCGGATGGGACTTTCCTTGGCGTGGAAGGCAAGCTTGGCGATCTGGATATGTAGATCTCCTTCCATTGTAACCGACTCTGTAACCCTAACCCTCTCCGATGTCTATATAAACCGGAGGGTTTTAGTCCGTAGGGATCTAACAACAATCATACCATAGGCTAGCTTCTAGGGTTTAGCCTCTCGATCTCGTGGTAGATCTACTCTTGTACTACCCATATCAATATTAATCAAGCAGGAGTAGGGTTTTACCTCCATCGAGAGGGCCCGAACCTGGTAAAACATCGTGTCCCTTGTCTCCTGTTACCATCCGCCTAGACGCACAGCTTGGGACCCCCTACCGAGATCCGCCGGTTTTGACACCGACATTGGTGCTTTCATTGAGAGTTCCTGTGCCGCCATCTTTAGGCCCAATGGCTCCTCCGATCATCAAGAACGATCACGGTCCAGGTGAGACTTTTCTCCCGGACAGATCTTCAGATTCGGCGGCTTTGCACTGCGGGCCAATTAACTTGGCCATCCGGAGCAGATCGAAGTTACGCCCGCCATCGTGCCAGATTTGAAGTTTGAACTACACGGCAAGTCCGCGGAGACTTGATCTTCGACGGGTTCGAGCCACGCCAAGCGCCAAGACCGTCTTGATGGGCATGATCTAGCTCTGCCACGAGCAAAGGCCTTTGAGGTCGCATCAGTGTCCGCTCCGACCCTTAGCTCGGAGCCGACTGCGCCAATCGAGGATGGGTGGCTGGACACCGCCTCGGGGGCTGCAATCTCTATGGCGATCGAGCCGAATACCATACCTGTCCTTTGCGAAGCTCGTGACTCCAAGGTGCCGGACTCCTCTCCGGACTCCGAACCTTCCACGCCCCTGCCAATCGAATCCGATTGGGCGCCGATCATGGAGTTCACCGCCGCGGACATCTTTCAGCGCTCGCCTTTCGGTGACATTCTGAATTAACTAAAGTCTCTCTCTTTATCAGGAGAGCCCTGGCCGGACTATGGTCAGTGTCGGTGTCAAAACTGGCGGATCTCGGGTAGGGGGTCCCGAACTGTGCGTCTAGGCGGATGGTAACAGGAGACAAGGGACACGATGTTTTACCCAGGTTCGGGCCCTCTTGATGGAGGTAAAACCCTACGTCCTGCTTGATTAATATTGATGATGTGTGTTACAAGAGTGGATCTACCACGAGATCAAAGAGGCTAAACCCTAGAAGCTAGCCTATGGTATGATTGTTGTTCGTCCTACGGACTAAAACCCTCTGGTTTATATAGACACCGGATAGGGTTAGGGTTACACAGAGTCGGTTACAATGGTAGGAGATCTACATATCCGTATCACCAAGCTTGCCTTCCACGCCAAGGAAAGTCCCATCCGGACACGGGACGAAGTCTTCAATCTTGTATCTTCATAGTCTTGGAGTTCGGCCGATGATGATAGTTCGGCTATCCGGACACCCCCTAGTCCGGAACTCCCTTAGTAGCCCCTGAACCAGGCTTCAATGACGATGAGTCCGGCGCGCATATTGTCTTCGGCATTGCAAGGCGGGTTCTTCCTCCGAATAATTTATAGAAGATTGTGAACACCAGGATAGTGTCCGTCTCTGCAAAACAAGTTCCACATAACACCGTGAGAGAATAATTTTGCACGATCTTCGACGTATTCCGCGGGCGTGACATCACACCACGGCCAGGCCTTTATATGAATCGTTTTTTATTGTTCCACCTCAGCGTGTTTAGCGAGGCGGTTTCCTTGGCACGCCTTATCAAAGCGTAGATCGTGCCCCTTATTCCGGATTCTCATCAATACGGACGTGGTAACCCAACTGTGTCCCGCTGGCCTGCCTTCTCTATCAAAGGCGAGTCCTAATCGACCACGGGTGGGCTCTTGGTATTCAACCTCTTTATAGTGAGACCAAGGCCCTCTTCTTTTACACCCTCCATCGAAGTTCGCCTCGCTCGAGTTCCAACACCCAAAGCTTCAGATTCAGCGCTCGGACTTTCGACGATGTCCGCTCCGACCAACCGGCCGATGGATGTCTTCCTCCGTCACGAAGAAGATGTGCTAAAGCTACGAGACGCCAGTATCGACCGACGAGATCTCGCATAGGCTGCCCGCTCCGGGGCAGGTCACTCCCACTCTGAGCCCGGCGAGAACGTGGCGTTCAGGTCCCACTTCCTTCGGGTTTAGGCTTCCGACGGACCCCTTTGTGCGGGGCTCATGTTTTATTATGGGCTTGATTTCCATGAGTTGAATCCGAGTCCATCCTCCATATCTCGTCATTCATTGTTGTATGTGAGGCCTTCCTCCATATTACCCCCCACTTTGGATTGTGGCTCAAAACCTTCAAGGTGGAGCCAAAGACGATCAAGGGGCAGCAAGCAGAGTGCGGAGGGGCGGTCATAAGCAAATGTGCTGATGCTCCGTGGCCGAGGGCTCTTTTCAAGAGGAGCTTGGTTTGTGGCAACGGGAGTGGTTTTATATCACCGCTCCTGTGGGCACCAAATGGGCAGCGCCCCTACCTTCCGCCAGTCCACCACAGCGGCTGGCGCCATGGGTCAACAAGGCTCGACTGGGGCCATCCAAGGATGTTCCCCGCTGCAGGGCCGATTCGCGATCTCCAGAAAGAGGGATCAATCTAGTTGCGAGTGGCGCAGGTTATGGTGATCCGCGCCTTCAGCCCTGCAAGCGTCGCCGCCTCCGCCTGTGGGAATTCAATCCGAGGGACCACGAGCTCTCAAAATTTTATGGGCACGACGCCTGTGGAGATGTATAAACTGTTCTTTGGATCACAAGAGAAGTGTCCGGACTTGACCGAGGACGCAGGACTAAGCTGCAATCGCCTGAGATACTCAAGTAAGTAGTCCCAGAACCGGACAAGCTGTTCATTCATTTATTATATATATATGCCCTTTAAAGGAGCCGTTTCTTGAATGAAGTGGATAGCCAAGGCAAAGTTGATAAGGTGTCCGCTCCTCCCGAGACCACGCCGGATCCCATGTTGACTAGGATGTTGAAGGTCGCGCCTTTTGAAGAAGGCGAAGGGAGGAGCGGGGGAGAAACTGCCTCTGCGAAGGAGGCTACCAAGGAAGGAAGGATTAAGAGTCCCACCTTCCGAGGAGAGAAGAGGACCGCTTAAAGATCCGGAGGTCAAGGCCTCAAAGAAAGGAAGGAATCTTGGCAGAGAGTCCGCGCCGGAAGTAACCCAGCCGCATTATTTTCCCAAGGGATCAGCCCTCCAAAGGAGCCGTAAGTAGAAAGAAGGGTCTTGTAAATAAGGAACATCCTGTATTTATTTATGAAGATAACCAAATTGTACCTTGTAGTTCGGACCTCAGCCCTTCTCGCAGAGCTCGTCTTGGGGAATCTTCTTTGGAGATGATGGAGAGCAAACGCCTCCACCTGTCGCACCCTCATGTGAAGCGGACGACCCGGAGGTGTCGTCATGGAGGGTTCCCCAAGTCCGGCGGGGCGGAAGGTCCGCGCCAAGTGGTGTGCGGATCGGAGGAGCTGAAGGATCTGCTCGGCGAAGCGGCTATCTCGAAAGATCACCGTGCTCTAATGGGTACGGTGATTGAAAGAGTTGTATCCGCAGAGAGCGGATTACACGAAGCCGTCGAAGCTTATCGACGGGTTTGAGGTACGCAAAAATATTGTACCTTCTCGACAGCTTATGCATATAAAATGCGCCATGTATAGATAGTAGCCCCTGAGACTCGGTATGTTGTCAAAATTGACGACGTGCCAAGGATCAAATACTCAGTTTTAACATATCGCCGCCCTAAACAGTGGGCGGGCGTCCGAGGCCAGCCGACTGATGAATATGCTGAACTAAAGCGGCAGCTTGATGAGGCGGATGCGGACATCGCGCTGGTCAATAAACGGTTTGACGAGCCACAAGGTGTGCGACTTCTATGCAGACACCTGGTAAGGTAGCTTGACGCCCATGTCTTACTGTTTGTATGCTTAATGCAGATGGTGCCGCTACCGTTGAGGAGCTGCGGGCAGAACTCGCCCGAGTGAAAGAGCAAGCCAGGAGTAGTAATGCGGCCGCTTTAAAGGCGGCCGAAGAGCTAGAAGCTGAACGGGCTGCTCACTGCCGAAGCAAAGAGGAGATGGCCGATATGGCCAAAAAGTTAAGGAGTACTACCGAGCGCTGCGCGGTTCTTGAAAAGGAACATCAAGCGGAACAAGAGGGCCTAAAGAAGGCCGCCGCTGAATCCAAGAATGCCCAATCGGCTTTGAGAGCTGCCAAGGAGGAGCTGAGTCAGGCCGGGGCGATTGCGGCTGGAAAACCGTTTCTGCTGCGGAGAAAATATACATATCCAAAGTATGCTCGCTGGATAAATTGTGGAGTTCAGAGGATGCTTATCTCGACTTGGCGGCGAAGCGCCAGGACGCGTTGAGCACTTCCGGGGCCAAAGGGGCACAAAAGGAAGAGCTATATTGGTCGCAATTCCATAGTCCGGGCGTCCTCTGCCGCTGACCGATCGGTTGGCGAATGGGCGAGCTGAATCGATTGTCCGGATTTGCCATGAAGCATGTCTTGACTCACTTGTGGCGGACGGACCCCACCAAGAGCTATTTTGGTTTAGTGCAGCAGTTTCTTGGTGCGGTGCAGCGACGACGCAATGAAGCGATCGGCGTGCATTGAGGGAGCGCGGATGGCTCTTGCCCGTGTCAAGACATACTGGGCAGAGATGAAGGCCACTGACGTTGCATCCCAGGATTCGGACAGAGGTCGAGTACCTGCCGAGCACTACTTTGAAGAAGTCCCGCCGGCGCCGCTTAATAGAGACGTAGTGCTCGAAGGATATTATGTTTAAATGACATGTATGATTTGTGAAAACAATATTTCAATGTAATATAAGTGCTTTTTATACTTGTGCGTTCAAGTAGTAAACTACTCCTGTGGCGGCCGCTTATGTATATGTGTATATAACCCGAAAGATGGCAGTCCTTGGCTTATTACCCACGCACATAGTGCGGGGTGTTTGCAAAAAAGGCACTGTTTCACACTTAATCCAACGTCTTGGTCCTGTTAAGGAGGTGATAGCGTAGCAAACCAGGCAACCGGACTATAATGCTTTATCACTTTCACTTAGCCATAGGAGTTCGAGGGTGGGGCTACTATATAGCCCACAGCACCGCACTCTCCCGAATTCGGGTGCGATGTGTGCGACCGAAAACCGATCCTTCGTTAATGCGTAGGAATTCTAAACATTCCTGTGAGTCATCGAGTGGTTGACCAGTCTCTCGCTATATCATGATAGTCAGTTTTGGCTTTCTCTCGAGGTGCTCGCCTCGCCGAACCGGGCACAATCGCAGAGTTCTCCGGTGCCGCGTTAGCCGTGAAAACGGAACGTAAGGCAGCAAAACACAGAGCCGGCAACCCAACATTTGACCAAAGACATGATTCGAGCTGATGCATATAAGGCCTAACTCGAGACGCCAATACTCCCCGAGGTATTCGGTCTTTATGAAAATGGGCAAAATAAGGCCCTAAGCCCTTTGTGTCCGTGCACGCATAAAAAATCTGGTGCGGCCAATGCCAAAGCACCAGCCTCCTCCTCGCTTATATTTAAGGAACTAGGGAATGTATATCAACAAGAGATAGTGAAAAAGGTTTACGCAGGGTCTTAATCTGAAAAGAATCCTTGCAACGGGTCCTCGCTGCACGCTGCGTCTACCGGTGTCTCCGTTGTCGTATCCTCGGACGGGTGTAGCACATTGTTCATCTGTAAAAGAGAGGAACTTAGTTTGAATGAAAAAGGAGCGTCACGAAAGATGTACTTAATATTAAATGAACAGAGTACGGTTCAAGAAGTGAACAAAATTGAGCTTTATTGTCTCTTGTTATATATGCATGCGCCCCTCGTATGGGGGTATGCATTGGTAGGCGCCGGACTCGTCTAGCCGTGTCCGGGTTTGAATGACCAATTCAGGTTCTTTGCCTAGCGAGCCGGATAGCTGTGGGGCTGTCAAGGCAGTCTCCCGCTCTCCGTGCTCGAGTAACACTTAATACTTCCTTTTAACGAGATGATGCCACGTGGACCGGCATTTTAAGTGTTAGAGATGCATAATGTGGTATTGCGTTAAAGCGGTAAGCTTCAAGTCCCAATAGTGCTTGATGGCTACTTTTAAACGGGTGACATGGAAGAGTAACCTTCGCGATTTAAAGTTGTCGGATGAACCAAACACAACTTCTAGCAGATGGAGCCCGTGCAGAGGCGTATGGGCGGGCGCAAGACTCCTTTAAAGGAGGTGTTGCTACGGCAAATTTTGGTTGGTTTATCCCCATCCTGCGGATTGTGTCCTGATATATTAGGTTTATGTCATCGCCGCCATCCATGAGGACATGTGTAAATTGGAATCCGTCGATTATAGGATCCAATATCAAGGCAGTCCATCCTGCGTTCCGGATATTATCGGAATAGTCCTGATGGTCGAAGGTGATTGGTTTTGACAACTAGTGTGCGGCGCGCCTTTTAGGGGGCGCCGCTTTGTTTTTCCTTTTGATCACGTGAAGTGAGTTTACTGCTTTAATCTCCTGTGGGAAAGTTTTTTGTTTTCCGGGTTCGCTTGTGGTGCTCGTCGTCATCTTTACTTGGTGTGTCGAGCCCTTGTGTTCGGCGCTCAGATCTGCGGACTGTTTGAAGACCCAACAATCTCGTGGGTATGGTTTGCGTGCTTCCCTGAGGTACCATGTATTTGACACGTCTATCCGTAATCTTGTTTAGGTTGGATAGCTCGTCACCGTTATCCTTTAGGGGCAGTGTTTTGTTGTTCGCCGAGAGCTTTTGAATCCGGCGTTGACCGCCGCATTATTTGGGCCATTTTCCTTATTCCGCGCTGATCTTTTCTGCGTCGCGATTTCCCATTTCCATCCCTGATTTGGATGTACTGGTCGCTGGTGCTGCATCTAGCCAGCCAGCTGTCCTCTCCCCAGCAAAAGCGGGTCATGAGGCTTGTTAATGCGGCCATTGTTCTTGGCTTTTCTTGGCGAGGTGTCTGGCGAGCCATTCGTCTCGGACGTTGTGTTTGAAAGCTGCTAAGGCTTCAAGGTCCGGACAATCGACTATTTGGTTCTTTTTAGTAAGGAACCTGTTCCAAACTCGGGCTGACTCTCCGGCTGTTGAGTTATGTGACTTAGATCGCTGCATCCGGAGGGCGGACATAAGTCCTCTGAAAATTTGCTCGAAATGCATCCTCGAGCTCTCCCGCTTCCAATGGTATTTTCGGGAGGCTTTTAAGCCGATGCCGAGCTGGCCCTTTGAGTTTAAGGGGTAAGTATTTTATGGCGTGAGATCGCCTCCTCTAGCCATGTGTATGTGGAGGATGTAATCCTCGATCCGCACTCCGTGGTCTGTTGTTCCGTCAGATGCCTCTATGTTTACGGGTTTGAATCCGCTGAAATTCATGATCCAAAGACCTCATCGGTGAAACATAGGGGTGTGCGCGCCCTATATTTGGGTGTGCCATGATCTTCGAATTTTGGCGTATTGCATTGCTTTGACGAGCCTGCTTTCTTGGCCCATAGATGGACCTAACTGGGCCATCCTCTTGATGTGAATCCTTATGCGGATCGCATATTGGCTTGTGTGCGGCGCCATTCGCTACTCTCTTTTTGCCATGAGGTCGTCCATCCGACCGGGTGGCCTTCTTGCTTTTTAATTGTGGGGGCTCTAAGGCCTCCTCGTCGAATTTGGGCAGTAGCTTTCTTTTGGGTAGCTCTTTGTTCGGCGATCGTCGTCGCATTTATTCTGCGTGCTGAATACTTTGCTCCATCTAATCCTGAGTGCATCTTCCGCTGTTTTGAGCTTCCGCTTCTGCTTTTTCAGGCTACGCGCCGTGGCGACGAGCTTTTTCTGGAGGTCATTTTGCTCCAATGGTTTGTCCGGCGTGAGGTTGTCCGGACTGTTGTCTTCGCCGGGGACAAATTGTTTATACAAGTTGTCTTCTTTGGACGATTGCTCGATATCTTGTTCGTTGTCCACTGGTTCGCCCTGCTCTATGGCTGGGTCTTTGTTGAGGCGGGACTTTGTTCGGCGTTTACGTTGCCGTTTTGACTGCTTGTCGAGGGATTTATCCTTCAGAGGCCCCGCTGCCCTCGCCTTCATTTCCTTTGGGCGATCCACCATGTATACATCATGGGATGAGGTTGTCGAGCATCCTATAGGTGCTGGTTCATTGTTGTCTCCTACATCGCCGCCCATACCGCCGATGTCTTGGAGTCGAAATCGAGCATGTCGTGTAAGCTTTCGGCTGGCTATGAAGTGGGTGGTGGGTGGGCATTGAATTTCTTCGTCGTCCGATCCCAACCTTCCCGACCGTAGTCCGCCAGGCTCTCCGGATAAAGAGAGAGACTTTAGTGAATTCAGGATGTCGCCAAAGGGCGAGAGTCTTGAAAGATGTCCGCGTCCGTGAACTCCATAACGGGCGCCCAATCGGATTCGATTGGCAAGGGCGCGGAGGGTTCGGAGTCCGGAGAGGAGTCCGGCTTCCTAGAGCCAAGGTCTTCACAAAGGACAAGGATGGAGTTCGGCTTGATCGCCGTAGAGATTGTAGCCCCTAGGCGGTGTCCAACCACTCGCCCTCGATCGGGGATCCGCCCGGATTAAGGGTCGGAGCGGATATCGGTGCGGCCTCGTGGCACCGCTCGCCGCGAGCTAGATCATGCCCATCGAGACAAGCAGTCTGCTGCTTAGCTGCGGCTCGAATCTGTCAAGATCAAGTCTCCGCGGATATCGGCCATATAGTTTAAACTTCCAAATCTGACTGACGGCCAGGGCGAAGCTTCGATCTGCTCCAAATGGCCAGCTTAATTGGCCCGCATGCAAAGCCGCCGAATCACGAAGATCTGTCCGGGAGAAAGGTCTCACCGGACTGCGTCGTTGTTGATGATCGAAGGAGCCATCGGGCCTATCTGTGACGACACAGAGGAACTCTCAATGAAAGCACCAATGTCAGTGTCAAAACCGGCGGATCTCGGGTAGGGGGTCCCGAACTGTGCGTCTAGGCGGATGGTAGCAGGAGACAAGGGACACGATGTTTTACCCAGGTTCGGGCCCTCTTGATGGAGGTAAAACCCTACGTCCTGCTTGATTAATATTGATGATGTGTGTTACAAGAGTGGATCTACCACGAGATCAAAGAGGCTAAACCCTAGAAGCTAGCCTATGGTATGATTGTTGTTCATCCTACGGACTAAAACCCTCCGGTTTATATAGACACCGGATAGGGTTAGGGTTACACAGAGTCGATTACAATGGTAGGAGATCTACATATCCAGATCGCCAAGCTTGCCTTCCATGCCAAGGAAAGTCCCATCCGGACACGGACGAAGTCTTCAATCTTGTATCTTCATAGTCTTGGAGTCCGGCCGATGATGATAGTTCGGCTATCCGGACACCCCCTAGTCCGGAACTCCCTCAGTCAGCAAGGTTGGGATGTGGACGACGAAGAAATTTAAACCCCACCCACCACCCACTTCGTAGCCACTGTCGATGATTTAACCGACATGCCCGACTTCGACTCCGAAGACATCGACGGTATGGACGACGATGCAGGAGACGAACAAGAACCAGCACCTACAGGGCACTGGAAGGCCACCTCGTCATATGACATATACATGGTGGACACCCCAAAAGAAGGGAACGGTGATGGAACAACGGAGGATGACCTCTCCAATAAACAGCCTAAGCGTCGGCGTCAGCGGCGCCGCTCTAAATCCCGCCACAGCAAAAACGGCGATTCCGGCACCGGAGACAATAACACGCCCGACAGTGCCGAAGACAACCCCCTCCAGCAGGATTCAGCACAGGAGGATGGAGAAGCCAGCGCTCATGAGAGAGCGGCAGACAGAGAGGTAGAGGACGATAATTACATGCCTCCCTCCGAAGACGAGGCAAGTGTCGACGACGACGAATTTGTCGTGCCTGAGGATCCTATCGAACAAGAGCGTTTCAAACGCAGGCTTATGGCCACGACGAGCAGCCTCAAGAAAAAACAGCAACAACTTAGAGCTGACAAAGACCTGCTAGCCGACAGATGGACTGATGTCCTTGTGGCCGAAGAGTACAAACTCGAACGCCCCTCCAAGAGCTACCCAAAATGCAGGCTGCTACCCCGATTAGAGGAGGAAGCAACTAGACCTACATCGCCAGCGCATGATGCGGCCGACCGGCCACCTCGTGGCCGCGACAGAGAAGCCTCTCGACCCTCCACTCAAGCCGCACCCCGACGTCGCTCAAAGAATACCAAGGCACGGGGAAATGCGCCAGACCTGCGAGACATATTGGAGGACAGGGCAAGGCAAACAAGATCGATCTATGGATCGCGTGGGCGCCCCACGACACGTGACGATAACCATCATGCCGGATGTGGTAAATCCGGCCGGGCTGAACACAGCAGACAAAGCTCATTTGAGCTACCTCGTGATATAGCCTAATACAGAGGCGCCGCACACCCACTATGCTTCACAGATGAAGTAATGGATCATCAAATCCCCGAGGGTTTCAAACCCGTAAACATCGAATCATACAATGGCACAACAGACCTTGCGGTATGGATCGAGGACTATCTCCTTCATATCCACATGGCCCGCGGTGATGATCTACACGCCATCAAATACCTCCCACTAAAGCTTAAAGGACCAGCTCGGCATTGGCTTAACAGCTTGCCGCCAGAGTCAATTGGTTGTTGGGAGGACCCGAAGCCGCATTCCTCGACAATTTCCGTGGCACTTATGTGCGACCACCGAAGCCGATGACCTAAGCCACATAATTCAGCGACAGAGGAATCGCCGGACAATTCGGACACGGTTCCTAACGAAGAAAAATCAAATAGTCGACTGTCCGGACGCAGAGGCCCTTGCAGCCTTCAAGCATAACATCCGTGACGAGTGGCTTGCCCGGCACCTAGGACATGAAAAGCCGAAATCCATGGCAGCCCTCACGACACTCATGACCCGCTTTTGCGCGGGAGAAGACAGCTGGCTAGCTCGTAGTAATAACATGACCAAGATCCCTGGTAATTCGAATACCAAGGACAGCATTGGCAGGTCACGTCGCAACAAGCAAAAGCGCCGCATTAACAGCGACAATGCTGAGGATACGGCAGTTAATGCCGGATTCAGAGGCTCTAAACTCGGTCAGCGGAAAAAGCCATTTAAAAGAAATACTCCGGGCCCGTCCAATTTGGACCGAATACTCGATCGCTCGTGCCAGATACACGGCACCCCCGAAAAACCAGCCAACCACACCAACAGGGATTGTTGGGTGTTCAAGCAGGCAGGCAAGTTAAACACCGAAAACAATGACAAGGGGCTGCATAGCGATGACGAGGAGGAGCCCAGCCACCGAACAATAGGGGACAGAAGGGTTCCCCCCACAAGTGCGGACGGTGAACATGATATACGCAACCCACATCCCCAGAAGGGAACGAAAGCGCACTCGTGGCGATATGCGTTGGAGCCACGCCCCAAAGTTCAACCCATGGTCCTCCTGCCCGATCACTTTCGATCAAGGGACCACCCACTAGCATCCGCCACGGCGGATTCGCGCGTGGTTCTAGACCCAATCATTGACGGATTTCACCTCACTAGAGTCCTTATGGATCGGCGGCAGCAACTGAACTCGCTTTATCGGGATACAGTCGAAAAATGGGCATAGATCCCTCAAGGATTAAACCCACAAAGACGACCTTTAAAGGCGCCATACCAGTGTAGAGGCCAACTGACAGCCTCGCCACACTTGAGGTGGTCTTCGGATCCCGAATAATTTCAAGCGAGGAGTTAATCTTCGACATAGTCCCGCTCATGATGGCTATCATGCACTGCTCGGACGAACCGCATTTGCAAAGTTCAATGCGGTGCCGCACTATGCATACCTCAAGCTCAAGATGCCAGGCCCTCGAGGAGTCATTACGGTCAATGGAAACACCGAACGTTCTCTCCGAATGGAGGAGCATACGGCAACCCTCGCAGCGGAAGTACAAAGCAGCCTCTCAAGGCAATTCTCCAGTCCGGCCATTAAACGACCGGACACCGTCAAGCGCGCCCAGAGTAACCTACAACAAGACCGCCTGGCACGTTCCGAGCACGCTTAGCAATGCGGCCCCAACCCCAGCCCTCCCGAAACTGCGAAACCAGTACTATGCGTACATAACTACGCTCTGAAAATACCATGGGCATAGGGGAGGGCACGACCACTCATGCGCCCAAAATGCGCTCAACCGCACAAGGGGCTCCGATTTTTCATTCTTTTTCTTACTTTCAGGACTCCACTTTTCGAAGGCCCGTCCGACAAAGATAATCGCCGAACACACGATGCAACAGCCAGGGAGGCGAAAGCTACGCCGAGTGTCCAGTGGTCTCTATAACGAAAGCGGTATACTTGTTTCACATATCATCCCGCAGCTCGCCCCTGGAGGGGGGACACGTTAAATAGTCCCATCTCTTGCTTATCGCACTATTTGTATCATTCTGCTTTTACCGCAGACTTTTCAATAAACAATGCATAGCTTTTGTCTATTATTGCATTACCTTTTTTATAAAAATATGTTCGCTTATGACATTATGCAACCGTACACTTTGGTACGGCCAATACACCGAGGGCTTACGTACCCCGTAATATGGTGTGAGAAGTCCAACACTCTCATGAGTGCGGCACCTAACTTATAGCATTATATGCATCGGCTCAATCATGTCTTGGGTCAATAGTTGGGTTTGCCTGCTCCCATGTTTTGGTACCTTCGTTCCATTATATCGGCTAAGGTAGCACTGGGAGAACCACTGCGATTGTGCCCCGGTTGAGCCGTGCTAAGCACCTCAGTGGAGAAAGCTAAAACTGACCGTCATGTAGGGCGAGAGCTGGTCGCTGTTCGAGAGGTTTTTGAGTCCCTAAATACTTATGCCACTTAGAGCAGGAGTCGGCTTTGTCCCGCCTAGGTGTGGATAGCGCCCCAAACTCGGTCTTCCGAATACTAGGGGCTTCGCCGAAATTTAAAATTATAGAATTCTATGGCTAAGTGAGAGTGTTCAAGCATTATAGTCCGATTGCCTTGTTCGTTGTGTTGAGCGCCTCCCTCGAAGGACCCAATAATGGGAAAAGAGCGCCAAGTTTATCCCGAACACCCCAAAGACTCATGCATGGGGCATGTGGGCGAAGCCGACAACTCGCCATCTCTCAATTTTAATACACGGCCGCACAGAAGGTAATATTTTAAATTCAAAAGCGTTGCTTAGCGCATATGAACAAGTTTTCAGCGTACAGGATTACAAATGCGAGTTTACTCAAAAATTAGATCTTTGGAGCACTCATCCGCTATACGGCGGGCACCCTTCAGAACGCCCTCATAATACATCTGTGGCTTGCGATGCTCCTTGCCCGGCGGTGGTCCGTCCGTCACAAGCTTCTCAGCGTCCATCTTGCCCCAATGCACTTTAGCATAGGCAAGGGCCCTACGGGCACCTTCGATGCATACGGAGCGCTTGATGACTTCAAGCCTTGGACAGGCATCCACCAGCCGCTTTACCAGCCCGAAGTAACTCCCAGGCATGGCTTCCCCAGGCCACAGCCGGACTAGGAGACCCTTCATGGCCTGTTCGGCCACCTTATGGAGCTCGACCAGCTGCTTCAGCTGGTCGCTCAAAAAAACACTGAGTGTCCGCCTCAAAGATACCGAGACCAGAACACCTTCTCCGTCGAGCTCCCCTCTTCGGCTCGGTAGAATGCGGCAGCGTCGGACACACTCCGGGGAAGATCTGCAAATGCTCCTGGAGAGCTCCGGACTCGGGTAAGTAACAAGTAATTCACTTTCGCGCTTGCTTTGCATAAAGAATGCCTTACCCGCTGCTATCTTCTTCATCGCCTCAATTTCTGGAGGGCTTTTGGGATTCGACCTTGGTAGATTTGGCGCCTCAGCGCCGAGGCGAGCTCGACTCGAAGTTCGAGTCAAGCCCAAACTCGTGTTTTTCCACGAGCCCAGGAGCTCTTGCTGCACCGCCGCCACCCGCCTCCTGCTTCTCTCGCTCGGTGCGCCCATGGCCGCATTATTTTCGCCTTGGACAACGCCTTCGTGGTTGCCACCTCGGTTGTGGCCCCGCAATACTCACGTTGGTCCTGTTATGTTTTGCAACCACATCTTTTTATACACTTACATAAGGTATTACTTACCTTGTCCTCGAGCTGCTTCTTGGCAAGGCCGAGCTCGTTCTCGGACCGCCGAGGCTCGCTTCAATGCATCGACCTCCATGAGCGGTCTGGCAGAGGTCCGCAACACAGCCTCGCATTCCCATATTGACATACTTATGTTAGACTCCTCAGATATCTTTTGATCCTCGCCTCGTTTTTCTTTCCGAACACCAAACTGAGCATCAGGGGCTACTGTCTATGCGGTAATATTTTTACGTATCTTAAATACATACCTCAAAGCCTGTTAGAAGGCTGGCACAGGCTTCGGTCAGCCCGCTCTTGGTGGACTGAAAATTCTGGATCACCACACTCATAATAGTGCGGTGCTCCTCGTCGATGGAGGCGCCGTTAAGCACCTCCAGCAAATTATCCAGTGCCTCCGGTTGGACGGAGGTCAGCGGTGTCGTAGGCTTGCCCTTCTTAGTAGGGGGCCGCCTGCTGGATGCCGGAACCGTTGAAGGTTCCAGTGCAAAGTCCGGCCTAGGGCCGGACTTAGAGCCCTTTGGGGTTTTACCCCCTTTGCGCCTGGGATCCGGGAGGTTGCCTTGCGGCGCCTCCAGGACCACCTCCTCCTGGCCTGGCCCCTTTTGGGACGCCACCTCGGCATCATCCGCAGTGCGAGGAGAGGAGGCGGTCTGAAGGGAAGTGATGTTCACATCCGACGAACCCAGGGAACCGCTCGACGAAGCGTCGAGCCCGGCCTTGGGCGGACTGCATGATTATATTCGGCGTCAGAAGGTACTGTGTAATAAAGAAACGCCATGAGTTATTCTGGTACCCGGATATTTACGATTTCGCCAGGGGCTTGGCCCTGGGTGGCCACTCTTCTTCGCCGTCGTTGGCGTTGTTGGAGTAGTCCGGAGGGAGGGTCCTTCCCTTCTTGGACCCTCCGCCCCCCCCCAGTTGGGGCGACCTTCCTTTTCTTCTCTCCCCCCGCTGGGGGAGAGACCTCTCTTTCCTCTTCCTCGTCTTCACTGGAGGAGTCTGCCTCGGAGTCATCGGACGATGAGTCCGACACCACCTAGCACCGGGAACTCCTTCGAGTTCCCGTGGCCTTCTTCTCCGGCACCATGTAAGGTGCCGGAACCAGCAGCCCCGTCAAGTGGGCGACCACTGGGTCTTCTGGCAAGGGAGCCGGACAGCCAATCTGCCCGGACGTCCTCTGCCAGTCTTGTCAAAGGTTAGGGAGTTTAGATCCCGCATAGAGTCAAACTATGAAAAACAAGTGTCCCGTGAAGGGCAAAATAGCTTACCGCGTTGGCTTGATGCTGCACGCTGAATCCGCGATCTTCGGTAGCGGATGCCGGAGCCTCGACGCCCTTGAACAGCACCTTCCAGGCATCTTCGTACGTAGTGTCGAAGAGCCTGCTCAGGGTTTGGTGCTATGCCGGATCAAACTCCCACAAGCTGTAAGCCCATTGTTGGCACGGGAGAATTCGGCGGATGAGCATGACCTGGACTACGTTGACAAGCTTGAGCTTCTTGTTCACCAAGTTTTGGACACAGGTTTGAAGTCCGGTCAGCTCCTCTGAATTACCCGACGACAAGCCCGTCACTTTCCAGGAGGTGAGCCATGTAGGGAAGCCAGATCAGAATTCGGGGGCCGCCGCCCATTCAGGGTCACGCGGCTCGGTGATGTAGAACCACCCCGATTGCCACCCCTTTATGGTCTCCACGAAGGAGCCCTCGAGCCATGTAACATTGGGCATCTTGCCCACCATGGGGTGGGGATGAGCTGTCCCTTGTCGGGAAGCCGGTGCGCGATGTCATTAGACAAGTATCCGACCTTCCTCAGCTTTTTGATGTGTCCCTCCGTGACGGAGGAGACCATCCACTTGCCTCCCGCTCCGGACATGGCTGGAGAAGGTTGAGGTGGGATGTGTGGACTTGGTATTTGGAGCTCGAAAGTCTGCGAAAATGGATAAGAAAAGGAGGAAGAAGGCGTAGATGGAAAAGGTGGATCCTTATCCCTTATATGGGCGGACGAAACTATGTGCCCCCACCAGCTGCTAAAACTCGCTTATCTCCCAAGCGCCCGAATTGATGGAGCGGTTGGGTTACCCACGCCGTATTGATGAGAATCCTAATAAGGGGACACGATCTACGCTTCAACAAGGCGTGCCAAGGAAATCGCCTCGCTAAGTGCGCTGAGGTGGGACAGTAAAAACGATTCGAACTAAGGCTTGGCCGTGGTGTGGTGTCACATTGCGGAATACGTCAGCACATTGGATTTGTGCAAATATTATTATCTCTACTGTGGTATGTGGAAATTATTTTGCAGAGTCGGACACTATCCTTGTGTTCAAAATCTTCTATGAAGTATTCAGAGGAGGAACCCGCCTTGCAATGCGAAGACAAATCGCGCCGGACTCGTGCGTCATTGAAGCCTGGTTCAGGGACTCTTGAGGGAGTCTGGATTAGGGGTGTCCGGATGGCGGACTATGACCTTGGCGGACTCTGGGCTATGAAGATACAAGATTGAAGACTTCGTCCGTGTCCGAATGGGACTTTCCTTGGCGTGGAAGGCAAGCTTGGCGTCTGGATATGTAGATCTCCTTCCATTGTAACCGACTACATGTAACCTAACCCTCTCCGGTGTCTATATAAACCGGAGGGTTTTAGTCCGTAGGACGAACAACAATCATACCATAGGCTAGCTTCTAGGGTTTAGCCTCTCTGATCTCGTGGTAGATCTACTCTTGTACTACCCATATCATTAATATTAATCAAGCAGGAGTAGGGTTTTACCTCCATCAAGAGGGCCCGAACCTGGGTAAAAACATCGTGTCCCTTGTCTCCTATTACCATCCGCCTAGATGCACAGTTCGGGACCCCCTACCCGAGATCCGCCGGTTTTGACACCGACAACAGGATAACACAAGATGAAGACAAACAGACTGAAGAAATTGAACTGAGGAAATTAAGAAAGTCTTCAGTCAAAGTCTTCAAACACAGATATGAACAAGTGCACAACACAGTTATGATGAAATGAAAGAGTTGAGGAAATAGAACTAGTTGGCTTGGTGAAGACAATGATTTGGTAGACCAGTCCCAACTGCTGTCTCTCGGTTATACGTCTGTTAGGGCGGCTAGGTATTTAAACACGAGGACACACAGTCCGGACACCCAGATCCTAAACACGCAGATCCGGACACTTAGTCCTCACCGTATTCCCCTTGAGCTAAGGTCACACAGACCTCGCCCAATCACTCGTGGTAAGTCTTCAGGTGACTTCCGAACCTTCACAAACTTGGTCACTCGGCGATCCACAATTCCTCTTGGATGCTCTAGACCATGACGCCTAACCGTCTGGAAGAAGCACAGTCTTCAAAGGTAAGAAGCAGCGGATCCACGCAGGAGCAATCTCTTCAGTGATGCTCAATCACTTTGGGTTTGTAGGTTTTTGGGTTTGGGTTTTCCTCACTTGATGATTCTCACTCAAAGTCCTCAGAGGATGGGATGCTCTCGATTGACAAGTGTCAGTTTCTCTTGGAGCAGCCAACCAGCTAGTGGTTGTAGGGGGCGGCTATTTATAGCCTAGGGAGCAGCCCGGCATGATAAGACATAAATGCCCTTCAATGATATGACCGTTAAGTGGGTAGATATTTTGGGACAGCTCGCGCGTAGCACAACACCGGTCGGAAATTTGAGTATCAAATTCCTCGTGGCTATCATGTTCCTCACTGTAGGCAATCCACCTTTGGCGAATTCCTAACTCCTCGGTCGGGACAAATTCCTCGGCGACGTAAGAACTTCGCCTCTCACATCAAGAAATTGATCGAATCTGTATGAGATTTCCAATGGCTTCACTCGAAGGGATTGGTAGGTGTAGGATTTTGAGTTGAGCATCACTTGGAAATTTTTCCTTAGTATTTCCTCGACCCCCTTTAACAGTACGGTGTTTCCTATGACTCAAGAAAGAGAAAATGAAACTATGAAAACAAAAGTCTTCACGTTTCATGTTCCTCGAATGAATACCGAGTCTTCAAGGTTACACCAATTTCTTCACTTTCAAAGTCTTCAGAAAGTCTTCAGAAATCCGAAGTCTTCAGTCGAAGAACTTCATTTTTAGGGGTCGATTTTCTCTGTAAATATCAAACTCCTCATAGACTTATAGACCCGTGTACACTCACAAATGCATCGTCCCTTAACCTATAAGTCTTCAATACACCAAAATCACTAAGGGGCACTAGATGCACTTACAATCTCCCCCTTTTTGGTGATACATGACAATATAGGTTAAGTTTTCAACGGGGATAAACATATGAAGTGTAAATACTGATATTGAGGAATATTATTGCAAGATATAGAAGAACTCCCCCTGAAGACGTGCATAGTGAGGAATTTACTTTTGAAGCAGTGCACACTTGAAGAGTAGAATCATGGAGATCTCCCCCTATATCTTGTAATTCATACACGCATTTGACATATAATATGAAGAATTTGAAATGCATGATGAAATATGGTGACTGATGTAATTCAGCATGCGTGCAAATAACATTAACGAGGAATAAGCATGCAGAGGAAACATCAAAACTATCATGCCACCATAGAGTTTAAGTTTACAACTCGATCCAATAAAGTTTCAGAAGAACGAGAGTTGTAACTTAGCAAAACAAAACGCCCATATAGTATACCCGCTTGAAGACTAACTCAAATTTCTCCCCCTTTGTCATTGAATGACCAAAAGGGTTTAAAATGAGGACTAATGCCCCTGAAGAATATCATGAATATGGAGGAGCGCCAGCGTTGTTGGGGTCATTTGTTGATGTAGGGCCTGCCGCAGTGTTGTCCAAGTCTTCATGCTCATTGGTGTTGCGCGATGAAGAATAGGAGCTGGCCACCAAGGAAGGAACCTTGACCTTCTTGTATTTCTTCGGTGGAGGTGTAGACCAGTCAAAGTCTTCCTTGAGACCCATATTCTTCAGTTCTTCTTCGCTATAGATGTGAGATAGAACAACCCAGGTGCGACCGAAGACTTCATGGAGGTAGTAATGGTTTTTTCTTCACTACATTGTGTGTAGCAGTCATGTTGTGAAGAATAGAGCCAAACTGACGCTTAAGCCATTTATGGTTTCGATCCACCTTCTGGTGAAGACTTAGCAGAAGCTCACGGGCAGTCATCACACGAGGAGCAGTAGCTTGAGGATTTGGCTTGGAGGCATGGGCTGCAGAATCATGAGTGGCAGAGTCATCATTGGTGGAATAGGATGAAGCCTTGCGAAATTGATCATCCAATGGACGAATGCCTTCATCTATAACAGCTGGTGCCTTGCCCTTTTCATCAGCAGAAGAATAAGTCCGCTTGAGGACTTCAATTGGGGGCAAGTAGCTGAGGTAATTCTGAAAACCAGCCTTGTAGTTGAGTGAAGACCTTGTTCTGATGAATCACATAATCCATGGGGCATAAGGCTTCAGCTCAAACGGAGAGAGTGCAACATTTGCCAGAGTCCTCATGGAGAAATCATGATAATTGACGGGTATGCCATGAATGATGCTGAATACCAGATTCTTCATGATGCCAACAATTTCCTCATCAGATGAGTCGTGGCCTTTGATTGGACTCATAGTCTTCGTCAGAATGCGATAGACTGTCCTTGGTACATACTGCAATTCCTTCACGAGGAATTTGGTCCTTGAGGCTTGACCGGGCTTCAATGGCTTCATCAGCACTTGCATATAATGAGCAGTAAGCTCAGGTTCTTGGTACAGACAATGAGCTCCTTCAGGTGGAGGACTGATGGGCAGGGCGTGAAGCAATTCAGAGGCCGGTGCTTTGTAGTGAGTGTTTTCAGTCATCCAGTCCAAAACCCAGGAGTTCACATCGTCAGCATCTCCAGTGATGTGCAATGTTGCTTAGAATTGAAGAATGAGTTCTTCATTCCAATCAACGATGTTTGTGCAAAAGTTGAGGAGGCCTGTGTCATGAAGCACACTGAGGACATGTGTGAAGCATGGCAGTGATTCCATGTCCACATAAGGAATATGCTCGTGCTCGAAGACTTTGTCCTTGTTGAAGAGCAGTAAAGAATAGAAGTTGGCCTGGCTGGCGGTCCAGAAGCGCTTCCTTCTAAGACAAGCAGAATCATAGGGATTGTAGTCAGTGAAGAACACGTGCTCGCCGAAGAAATCATCAGCCTTGAATTTCTGCTTCTTTGAGAATGGATCCTTTGGCTTGGGCTGAGGAGTGTCAGTCAATTGCATCACCACCTCATGTTCCACAATCTCAGGTTCCACAGGCTGAGGAATTTCAGCTTCTTCTTCAGTGACAGCCCGGGTCTTCAATTCTTCATTCACATTTTCTTCAGCACTAGTGGCTGGAATTTCTTCATGGACAGATGGTGTGGCATGTGGTTCATCAGATCCCATTTGATTTGTAGTTGTTGGGGACTGAGGAATCTGTTGCAATGGTGTGAAGAGTGGAGAGTTGGGGTGCTGACTTTCCCAAAAGTCATCATTTAGCACGGGTGTGGTACAGCCAATGTCCACATCTTCATCTTCCATTTCTTCAACGCCGCCTCTTCAGCAGATGGCGAGGCATAGGCGAGAAACAACTGGAGTTGAAGGTTTCATCCACTTCAATTTCTTCATCCATCTGCTCTGACGTAGCAGCAGAAGGGTTTTCTTCATCAGATCCGCTAGGGATCACATATTCTTCATCAAAAGGGACAATATCCTTTGATGGCATGGTGGAAACAGGAACAACATCAATTGGATTTTCAAATGAGCTGGTCAATTTCTTCATCTTCTTCGGAGCTGAAGAATCTGATGAAGCTAATGCTTTCCTTTTCCTCACTGCAGCACGTTCTGCAGCCTTGGTCTTCTTCACATCTAAAGCAGATGGAAGGATTGGAGTTGGGGTAGGCGTAGGAGGAGCAGAGGAATGTGGTTGATTTTCTTCAGGCACAACTGATGCAGTTTCCCTGACCTCTTCATTTTCTTCAGGCGGACCACTAGTGGATGCCCTGGCAATTTCATCAGCGGCTGGAATGCAGTCATCAGCCCTAGAACTCACATTTTCTTTAGTAGCCTTAATGTCATCAGCGGTGCTGGCATGTTCTTCAGTCGGCTGAGCAGAAGCTTCAGCCTGAGGAGTTTCTTGTTGCGATGGAGCTGCAACATTTGGAGTGAATTTTTCAGTCAGTTTTACAAACCTGACCTTGGCTCCTTGCCAATCAGCATAGTAAGCATTGAAATCATCGCTGAGGACTTTGATTTCAGACTGGATCTTCACAAGTTCATCAGTTGTCATAGAGACAACGTTGTTCTTCAGGAATTTCTCCTTCCTGTACTGCGCTTTCTTGATCTGCTTGGCCTTCTCATATTTCCATTTTTCTTCTTGGATGAAGGCAGTCATCATATGACTTTGGCCAGGAGTGAACTTGAAATCAGACATAGGAGTGTTTGGGTCCTTGTGCCAGAGGTCAATGTAGTCGAGGATCAGCTTTGGATCCAAAAGCAGTGGCACATTTGTGCCCTTGGCTCTAGCGGCCATGACTTGCCTATCTCTGATGATTTTGGCAAGTTCCTCATCATCAGCTTTGTCTTCGTCAGACGATGCTTGGAAGGTGACCTGCTTCTTGTGAGGACTTGGGTAGAACCGCCCAAAGATGGGCCTTTGTCTTCAGCAGAGAGGGGCCAGTTGAAGAATTTGGTGCAGCTGAGGAACTAGCAGAAGCTCCTGAGGCAATAGAGATGCCTGTCGTCCTTTGGCACATGGCAAGATGCACAGGTGCTGAGGATTTGATCGGGGCAGCTGGGGACTTTGGAGGAGGAGCCGAGGACTTTGGAGGAGCAGGAGCAGCGTGAGGAATTGGCCGTGAGGGCTTTGAAGATTCTGTCCATGAGGGCATTGCTGAGGAAGCACTTGACTTGTGCGCAGGCTTCTTTGCCATGGATTTCTTCGGCTTGACAGAGGCCTCAGCAGAGGCAGCAACAGCAGCAGAGTCTTCGTTGAATTTCCTCACTGCTTCTCTGGCTTGTCTAGCCAGCTTGGCTTGGCGCTTGGCCCATTCTTCAGGATAGTCCTCACCATGCTTGAGGCTAGTGGGATCTGCTTCTTGGCCAGGTGCCAATGGAGGTCTTGGGCATGGAGGATTGAGAGCGAATTTCTTCATGTATTTGGGAGTAACATATCTGTACTCCCTCCACTCACTTGCCCATCTCCTTTCTATCCTCTGGATGCGCACCTTGCGCTGATTTTTGTCCTCTTTTCCAAACTTGTCCTCATCAGGAGTGCAGTAATCTTTGTATATGTCATCAGGGATTTCAAATGCAGTGTTGACCTCAGGCCTCTTTCCTCCTTTCTGTGGCTTCTTTCCACCAGCCATTTTCTTTAGATGAGGAATTTGAACAATGGAATTCTCTGAAGAAGTATGTAACTTTTCTTCGAGGAACGCTGCAAATGAGTTAAGTTGATGAGAACCTAGTGATTCAGCAGCGGACATGAGTACACAATGAGCGTAGTATAGTTGCGAGGAATTTGGAGAGGTCATATCGTTCTCGGAAGATTTTTCAAAAAGAACATGTTTGAGGAATTTGACCAGATGAATCTTGAAGATTTTCACTAAGCTTTCTTTGTCTTAGGTTCCAGAGTTGTATAGATCGAAGATCCACACAATTGAGGAATCTTGAAGAAAAACGTAGCAGAGAAATATATCAAACGAGATGACATGTGAGGTGTTTTAGTGTGTGAGGATTTGAAGAAAAACACCTTTGAAGATTTTGTGGGAATCATTTGAATCAAAGAGGGCAGTAAAAGTAACTTTTAATTACCCTGTAAGAAGAACACGACGAATTATGAGGTAGAGATGTGAAGTTCGTCAATGCAGATCTTCCACGCCCTAACTCGGCGGAGGAAGACAGCTACTGATGGTGGCGGAGTGAAGATTTCTGCGGCGGTAGCGAAGTCTGACAATGACGACAGGTCGAGCAGTGAAGATCTTCCTCACGGCTGCGATGATGTAGCGGCGGCGCTAGGGTTTGAGAAGCTTGAGCTCGAGAGAGGTCGAGCGGAGTAAAGGAAGTGAGGAAGTGGAGAGGGTATTTATAGCCACGGTGAAAAACTGTTAGCGAAAGAATTTGAATGAGCGTGCCTGACCCTTCTCATTAAACTTGACATGTGTCACTTACGTCTTGAAGTGGAGATCGGGTGAATAGATAAGTATTTAGTGGGATGCGGAGCGTTTTGGTGTAAAGCGAAAATTTGGATAAGATAAGTTAAAAGTTTGTTATATCGACTAGAGGGGGTGAATAGGCGATTTTATGAATTCTTCCTTGAGGAATTTGTGGGTGAGGAAATTCCTTAGCGAAGAACTACTTGCTGCGGAATAAGTACTCGAGTAAACATACAGGGATACAAGCTTGGTCATCGTGATGAGATGAAGACAAGCACAGTCTGAAAGCGTAAACACGGGATAACACAAGATGAATACAAAGCGGTGAAGAAATTGGGCGAGGAAATTGAGAAAGTCTTGATCAAAGTCTTCAAACACAGATATGAACAAGTGCACAACAAAGTTATGAGGAAATGAAAGAGTTGAGGAAATAGAACCAGTTGGCTTGGTGAAGACAATGATTTAGTAGACCGGTTGCAGCCGTTGTCTCGGTTATGCGTCTGGTTAGAGCGGCTAGGTATTTAAACCCGAGGACACACAGTCCGGACACCCGATCTGAACACGCAGTCCGGGACACTTAGTCCTCACCGTATTCCCCTTGAGCTAAGGTTGTCGGCATTGCAGAGCAGGGGTCCCGGACTTGCACTACTGCGGCCTGGCGTGGCTAGGCGGCCGGTCTGACCCATCTTCATCAACAAGGCATCCAAGACCCTCGCGAGGTCAAGCCTCGCGAGGCGGGCGACATAAGACTTCCTCTGGAGTGGCCTAGCCAGGCAGGTTCACGAGGAGCGGAGATATCAAGGCGGGGCAAACCTCATGAGGCACTCGTGACGTGAGCCATGAAGAATGGTGCCAGGACGAAGAGTACCGAGGCATCACGCAAAGGTTGCCATATTGCTGCAACAAGACCACGACCAGGAGGATGGCAAGGCGGAGGTCATCGTGGAGCCCAAGACGGCGTCAACCCAGGGCTTTTCGCAGGCGAAGACCGCTTTTGTCAGGATAGCTTGTACTAGCTGTCCCCCTTCAAATTTGCCCGCCGTTGTTGGCTCCCTTCCCGCTCAACATTTGGGAAGAGGACCAGGGCCTATATAAGTAGAGCTAGCCACCACTATAGAGCCAAGCTAAGCTGATCTGAGCTTGATCCAACGGATCGAGCAATTCAACGGCTCCTCGCACCACAAGTTCATACACACAAGAACACCTCAACCTCAGGAGGCTGTTCTTCCCTTATCTTGTTCATCATCAGCCCAAGAGGCAATCCACCACCACCACCTTTGGGTAGGGTATTACACCTAGCGGTGGCCCAACGATATAAACCCGATGTCTCTTTACGTGTTGTGAGTTAAATGGGGTTAAATCATAAGATCTTAGTGAGCTAGAGCATAGATCGGTAGGAGGGAAAGACTTCGTCGCACTTGTGTTGAACCTTAAGGGTTTGCGGAACCCCACATCGACATTTGGCGCCCGAGGTTGTGGTCTTGGGAGCTCCCTCTCCACCAATCTACATGTTGCCATAGTGCCTCGCTCCCATGGCGAGCGCTGCCATCCGCCTCTGTGGCCGAAACACGGCAGCGGGGAGTCTGGTACCGACCCACGGACCCGCCTGCGGCGGTGTGCGATGGCCGACCAAGTTCATGCGAGAGATGCCACCGCGTTATGACGGCGCGGCAGATTCGGCGCCATTCTCTGGCATACAAGGAGCCGTCCTTGAAGCGGGAGGCGACAAGATCATGGCGGTGGTTCCCCATGGCCCTGCGGCGAGCAGCGTCTAGATGTTCAACCTCCGAGGATCCACGGTGGCGTCTGGGAAGAACTCATAACCTCTTCGCCCGCGTGCTCGCTTCAGCGCCCGGCCCTGCGCGATCATGGCGCTCTTGGAGTGGCTCCCAGCGCCGCCTTCGAGATCGCCACGTCAAGCCTTTCCTCCGTCCAGTTGGGCAGCCATAGCGCCGGGGAGCTCGCGTCGGGTTGGGTTTCGCCGGAGGCCGAACTCACCTTCGATTCGAAAGACCACCCTGGCTCCACTACCGGCTCCGGCATACTCCCAATGCTCTGTAGACCTACCATCTGCAACGTAGCCGTCACCAAGACCCTCATCGATGGCGGTGCCGGCCTCAACTTGCTCTCCGAAGCCTTGACCTCCTCCACGTGCCGCAGAGAGGCTCAACCTCGGCAAGCCTTTTTCGGGGAGTAGGCGGTGGAGCTGCCCACTCCACAGGGTAGATCCGCCTCCCGTCACCTTCGACCGCAGCGTGACAACTCTGCCTTGAGCTGGTGGACTTGACGCCGCCGCATCAGCCTCCCGTGTACAATGCCATACTCGGGTGCCGACTCTTGCTCGAGTTCATGGTGGCAACTCACCCGGCCTACAACCTCATGAAGATGCCGGGGAGCAAGGCGTCCTCACAATCAAGGGGACACTAAGGAGGCGTGTGGCGCTCGGGCTACGCCTTCTAGGCATGACAGGCCAGTGCAGCCAGCCGGCACCGATGCGCTTAGAGGCCAAGGAGACTGCACCCGCCAAGAAGAAAGCGATTGTTCACCCAAGACAAAGCGGAGACCAAGCGAGATGCCGATTGACAAGGAGCGGGTCTTGAGGCCACCTTTACCATAAGAACCAGCCTTGGCCGGGGCGAGGAAGAAGCTTTGGTGAGGTTTTGCGCCTGAACAAGGAGATATTCGCATGGGAGCCCAATCAGCTGGTAGGGGTCCGAGAGAGGTGATCAGCATCATCTAAGGGTGTGCCCCTACATGCGGCCCGTGAAGCAGCGGGCGAGATGGCAGTCTGCCGAGAAGCAGGCCTTCATCGTCCAAGAGACCCGCAAGCTAGAGGCGGCTGTCACCATTCAAGAAGTTCGATACCCTGATTGGCTGGCGAACCCCGTCGTGGTGTCGAAGAAAGGTGGGAAGGAGCGGATGTGCGTCGACTTCATCACCAACCTCAACAAAGCCTGCCCCCAAGATCCGTTCCCCCTTCCGCGCATCGATCAAATCATCGACTCCACCGCCGAGTGTGATTTGCTATCTTTCCTGGATGCGTTCTCTGGATACCATCAGATCAAGATGGCGGTGGAGGGGCGTGGAGAAAAGGCGGCCTTCTTAACGCCATGTGGGGTGTGTTGCTACACCTGCATGCCTTTTGGCCTCCATAATGTCTGGCGCAACCTTTCGCCAGGCTGATGCACATCGCCTTGGGGCTGACAGCTCGGGAGGAACACAGAGGCCTCGTCGATGACATAGTAGTCAAATCTCGCGAGGCAAGGATGTTGATTCAAGACTTGAAGGAGACCTTTGGAAGCTTACTTGTAGGGTAAACTGAGGCTTAACCGGAGAAGTGTGTGTTAAATCGTCCCCTCAGGCAAGCTCTTGGGGTTCCTCGTGTCCCCTTGAGAATCGAGCGAACGGGAGAAGATTAAAACCATCGAAGACATGATCCCACCATAGACCCTCAAGGAGATCTGAGAAGCTAGCATGGCGGGTGACCCGCGTTAGGCGTTCATCTCCAAGCTAGGTAGCCAGGGCCTTACCCTTCTTTAAGCTC
Organism: Aegilops longissima; assembly: GCA_021605205.1. Taxonomy (NCBI): domain Eukaryota; kingdom Viridiplantae; phylum Streptophyta; class Magnoliopsida; order Poales; family Poaceae; genus Aegilops; species Aegilops longissima. The sequence continues at coordinate 645,510,996 of CM038677.1, forward strand.
ATGAAGAAGAAGGGCCCTTGAGTGGACCCCGAGGCCGGCAGACCTTCCAGAACTCAAGAAATACCTCACCACCCCCTAGTGATGGTGGCACCAAGGACTCTCGACCCCTGGTACTCTACCTCGCCTCCACCCCATACTCCGTAGCAGCAGCTTGGCGGCAGTTGGGAGGCGCCAAGACAAGGAGTGTTAAGCCAAGCGAGAGCTGATCTTGCCTTGAGGTCGAGGAAAACCTGGCGGGGCCGTCGATGTGACACCAAGCTCAGCGAGACAGCGCCACGAAGTTCACGAGGGCGGTCAGATCTCGAAACCCCCCACCTCGGGATACACCACAATCTCCATGGGACCCTAAGCCTTAACAGTCGCCAACCCTCGTGAGCACCGGTGTGCCATCGGCCACACGTCTTGCGGGGCATGAAGACACGCTACCCCATGCATAAAAGCTCCTGCTCGCACTCCTGGTGGCCTCGCGCAAGCTGCGACATTATTTCAAAGGCACCCCATCAAGGGTCGTCTCATCTTACCCGTTGGAGAGTGTACTCGGGGAGCTCAAACTCGGCGGAAGGGTCGCTGAATGGAACATTGAGCTGCAAGCGTTCGGCTAGAGTTCAGCACCACCGGGGTCATCAAGGGCTGCACTCGTCGATTTTGTGGCAGAATGGGCAGATGCCCCAGCTCTTGAGGAAGGAAGGCGGTCCACCTCCCGGGGTGAGGCACCAGATAGCTGGGTCATGCATTTTGATGGCGCCTTCTGCACAGGCCTGAGGAGGCTGGGCGTGCTCATCTCGCCCCTCGGGACAAGCTCTACTACAGGTGCAACTCTGCTTCAGCCTGGCGAGAAGGTCTCAACAATATCCACAGTCTGAAGGCCTCATAGCTAGCTTTGAAGGTTGCGGTGGCTCTAGGAGTGAAGCGCCTCCTTGTCAAGGCGGCTTCGCAACTCCTCGTCAACTTCTCCAAACAAAAGTATATGAGCGAAGGGCGAGCACATGGAGGCCTACCTCGCGGAGTGCGCCAAGATGGAAAAGCAGTTCTCGGGCCTAGAGCTGCAACATGTACCCAGGGGCACCAACAAGGAAGCCCGCGACGCCGCCAAGAGAGCATCAGCGGCAACCATAAGGCCCAGCGTCTTGAAGGCGGCTCTTCAAGCCATCGGCTCGCCACCTTTGTCAAGCCACGGCTCAGCCTCGGGAGGAGCTCCCACATTGCCCCGAGCAGGCCCAGGCTGAGGCCCAACCTCGAGAGCTCGGCTGCTTTTGGCGCTCGAGCTCCGGGAGAATCTTTGGACCAAGGAATTCAAGAAGTATCGATGCAGGTGTAGTCGGCGTTTTGGGGCAGGGGTCCCTAGACTTTCACACTGCGGCTGCTGGCGTGGCTCAAGTGGGGGCCCATAGCGGCCTAGCTTCATCGGCTCAAGCTCAAGACCCTCGCGAGGGCCAAGCCTCATGAGGCGAGACTGAGGGAACCTTCCTTAGGAGCAGCCTCGTCGGCCAGGCTCGGGAGGGGCGGAGAGATCAAGGCAGGAGTACCTCACAAGGGTGCCTGTGGCCTAAGCCATGACTGATCGAGGCGGGCGGGCGCCGGTGGGCGCCCAGCCCATGATGTCATCCTCATTTCCCTTTGGTGCAAAGGAGGCAAGCACATGCCAAGGCATCGGGCAAAGGTTACCGCTTGATTGCAACAAGACCAAGACCAGCGAGGCGGCGGGAAGGAGGTCATCGTGGAGCCGGAGACGGCGTCACCGTCGAGGCCTTTGGTAGCGAAGACCAACTTTAGTCGAGGATAAGTGTACTAGATGTTCCCCTTCAAAAGCGGCCAATTGTTGGCGCCCTTCCGCTCATTATTTGGGAAGGGCCTGGGGCCCCCCTATAAATGGAGCTAGCCACCACAAAGTAGAGGCATCGATAGCGCCCTAGTAGAGAGAGAGAGAGCGTCGAACTCACACAAGCGATTCGTCGCACCAGCCCAAGAACACCCCATGAGGCTGTTCTTCCTTTGTCTTATTCATCATCAGCCCACGAGGCAATCCACCATACCACAAACTAGAGTAGGGTATTACACCACAATGGTGTCCCGAACTAGTATAAACCTTAATGTCCCTTAGTGTTCTTCTTCCTAGTCTAGATCCTTGTTAACCATCGGCGTGAGCGGTAGGGGGAAAGATCTCTGCGTGCACGGTGTTCGAACCTTAGGGTCTGCGGAACCCGAAATCCGACATTTAAAGCGCGCCCGGTAGAGTCTTGCGGAATCGATCTTCCAGCAGGTGCATGTGGTCTTCCGTCATGTCCATGGCGGCGCTCACGAGCCCAGCGCCCGGCGTCGGGCTCTTCCTTTCCTCTGTGTGAGCCAGGCGGCTCCGTCGTAGGCGCCCGTCGTTCCCGTCGCTTGCCGCGCGCCCCCCGGTCAGGCGAGAGCGTCTGGCGAGCCTGTTAGAGGGGCTCTGTGAACTCTACCTCGCCCATCGCCGAGCCGGCGCCCCCGGTCGTCGCAGCTCTCCTAGGCGGCTCACTGGTGCCACCTTCAAGCCGCCCGTCAAAGGCGTTCACCGCGAATTCCGCCGCCTCCGGCGCCCGAAACCCAGCCTTGGGCTGGGTAGCGCCCGAGGCCGATCTGCTCTTCAACTCGGACGATCACCCCTCCAACCTCGCCGGATCGAGTGTGCTCCCTATGTTGTGCACCCCCACCATCTGCGAAGTGGCGGTCACCAGGACCCTCATGTGGCGGGCCGCCTCAACGTGCTCTCTGTGGAGCCCTTCAGCCTCCTCCATGTGCCACAGGCGGCTCCAGCCAGTGGGCCCTTTTGGAGTGGGGTGGGTTCCACCGCCTCCTTTGGACAAATCGCCTCCCGGTGACCTTGGCACTCGCGACAACTACCGCCTTGGGCTGATCGACCGACGCCGCCCCGCCGGCCTCCCTACGCCATCCTCGGCTACCGGCCTTGGCCGGTTCATGGCAACAACTCACCCGGCATACAACCTCATGAAGATGCCGGGCAGCGGCATCACTTCCGTGTCGAAACACGGAGATACTGCTGAGCGCTCGAACTTGTTTTCAAGGCGGCTGCGGCCACGGCCCACAGCCTTCACGCCCCGAGGCCAAGGTGCTGCGCCGTCCAAGAAAAGCAGCTATTCACTCAAAACAAAGCGGAAACCAAGGAGGTGCTAGTCGGCGAGGCGGGTCCAGCAGCGCCACCTTCACCATAGGTGCAAACCTCGAACCCGGCGGGAGGAGGCCTTGGTGAAGTTCACTGTGCACAAACAAGACGTGTTCGCATGGGGACCTGATCAGTGGCGGGGGTCCCGAGGCGTGATTGAGCATCACCTCAACGTGTGCTAGCGTCGCCCGTGAAGCGAAGGCGAGTGACAGTCCGCAGAGAAACAAGCTTTTATCGTCCAAGAGACCCGTAAGCTAGAGGCAGCAGGGGTTATTCACGAGGTCCGCTACCCGGATTGGCTGGCCAACCCAGTCGTCGTGCCAAAGTAGGGGGGAAAGGAACGTATGTGTGTCGACTTCACCAACCTCAACAAGGCCTGCCCACAGGATCCCTTTCCGCTTCCTCGCATTGACCAGATCGTCGACTCCACGCCGAGTGTGACCTGTTGTGCTTCACGGATGCCTTCTGAGGCTATCACCGAGATCAAGATGGCGGTGGAAGGCGTGGAAAAAGCAGCTTTCGACCCGTGTGGAGTGTCTGCTATACACGCATGCTGTTTGGGTTGCGCAATGCGGTAGCGACCTTCAATGGCTGATGCACATCGCCCAGGGCCAACAGCTCGGGAGGAATGCCGAGGCGTACGTCGATGACATTGTAGTGAAGTCTCGGGAGGCGAAAACCCTGATACAGGATTTGGAAGAAACCTTCGCGAGCCTTGATAAAGTGGATATGCGGCTCAACCCGGAGAAGTGCGTATTTGGAGTCCCCTCGGGCAAGCTCCTGGGTTTCCTCGTGTCCCATAGGGGCATCGAGGCCAACCCGGAAAAGGTCAAAGCAGTCGAAGACATGAGCCCGTCAAAGACCCTCAGAGAAATACAGAAACTCACCGTGCGCATGACCGCGCTAGGACGTTTCATCTCCAAGCTGGGGGAATGAGCACTGCCATTCTTCAAGCTGATGAAGAAGAAGGGCCCCTTTGAATGGACTAAAGAGGCCGACAAGGCATTCCAAGAACTCAAGAGGTACCTCACCAGCCCTCCTGTGATGATCGCTCCACGCCCACTCGAGCCCCTGGTGCTCTACCTCGCCGCCACACCCTACTCCGCCAGCGCAGCTCTAGTGGCGGTTCGGGAAGAGCGCCAGAGCAAGGCTGCGTCACGCCCGGCCACGACCCCGGCCGTGGCGGCGCAGGACCAAGACGGCCTCGCGAAGGTCACGACCTCGGCAGATGGAAACCAGCCTCAGCAGGAAGGTGTCCCTAGGGCCGAAGAGGCCACGCCAGGCAGCCAGGCGCTGGGGGCTCCGCCGACTCGGGAGGCGTCAGACCCTCCGGAGGGCACATGCCTCGTCAGCACTCCTACTCTCGTCGAACACCAAGTGTGCTTCCGTCGAGCGCGGTGCTCACGGGATCGAGGTAGCTGTACCCATGCCCCAAAAACTCCTCCTCGCGCTGTTGGTAGCATCACGCAAGCTGCGGCACTACTTCCAAGGTCATCCCATCAAGGTCGTATCAGCATACCGTCTGGAGAGGGTGCTCACGAGCCCCAACTCAGCTGGGAGAGTCGCCGAGTGGAACATCAAACTACAAGCGTTTCAGCTAGAATTCAGCACAACCAGAGTCATCAAGGGGGCCGCATTGGCAGATTTCATGGCAGAATGGACGGAGGCACCAGGCCTAGAAGCAGGCGAAGACCGATCACTTTCCCCGGGGAGCGAGGCACCGGACGGCTGGGTCATGTACTTCGATGGGGCATTCTCCCGACATGGCGCGGGGGCAGGCGCAGTGCTTGTATCCCCCACTCAGGACAAGCTCTATTACGTCGTGCAGCTCTGTTTCCAGCACGGGGAAAAGGTCTCCAACAACATTGCAGAATATGAAGGCCTGATAGCCGCCCTCAAAGCCGCAGTCTCTTTGGGGGTAAAGCGCCTCGTCATCAAGGGCGATTCGCAACTCCCCGTCAACTTCTCCAACAAGATATACGAGCCAAAGGATGAGCACATGGAAGCCTACCTTGCGGAGGTTCGCAGGATGGAGAAACAGTTCTGGGGGCTGGAGCTGCAGAAAGTGCCTCGCGGCACCAATCAGGAGGCGGGTGACATCGCCAAGAGGGCATCCAAGTGGCTGCCTCAGGAGTCTGGCGTCTTCGAAGAGCGACTCTTCAGGCCCTCAGCGGCACCATCATTATCAAGCGCGGCGCAACCTCGGGAGGAGCTCCCCCAGCCGCCTGCCTCGGGAGCCCCGGCCTGCGGCCCGGCCTCAGGGGCACGCCTGCTCCTGGCATTGGAGCCTCAGGAGGGGTGCTGGATTACAGAGCTCAAGAGCTACTTGAATCAGGGAACCCTGCCGGAGAAGGAGGAAGAGGTGGAGCGTGTGGTGCGGCAAGCCACGGCGTACTGCGTCAGGGATGGAGAGCTTTACCGGAGGCAACCGAATGACGTGTCCCTACGTTGCATTCCTAGAGAGCAGGGGAAGGAGTTGCTGGAAGACATACACGGCGGAGACTATGGGCATCACTCATCGTCGTGAACTTTCGTTGGCAAGGCGTTCCGCAGCAGGTTCTACTGGCCCACAGCACTCAGCGACACAGTTGAGCTAGTAAAGGCTTGCGAGGCCTGCCAATTTCAGGCCAAGCAGATCCATCAGCCGGCGGGAGGTCTGCAAACTATACCCCTCTCATGGCCATTCGTAGTTTGGGGGCTGGACATTCTAGGCCCGTTCCCTCGGGCGCCATGGGGCTATCGCTACCTCTACATCGCCGTGGACAAGTTCACCAAGTGGACTGAGGTGGAGGCTGTCCGCACCATCCCAGCAGGCTCTGCGGTCAAGTTCATCAGGGACCGCATGAGCCGTTTTGGGGTGCCTAACCGCATCATCACCGACAATGGTTCGCAGTTCACCAGTAATCTCTTCAAAATGTACTGTGCTAACCTTGGAACGCAGATATGCTACGCTCCGGTGGCGCACCCCCGGAGCAACAACCAGGCCGAGCGAGCCAACGCGGAGGTCTTGAAGGGCCTCAAAACCAGGACCTTCAAGAAGAAGCAGGAGGCCTGCGGCAGGGGCTGGCACGACGAGCTCTAGTGAGTGCAGTGGTCCATCCGCACGACCGCGGCCAAGCCAACTGGCAAGACCCCATTCTTCCTCGTCTACGGAGCAGAAGCCGTCCTCCCTCATGAGGTCAGGCGTCGCTCCGCACGGGTCCTGGCGTTCGACGAGGCGCAGCAGGACGCCGTGCTGGGGACGGATCTCGTGCTGGGGGAGGAACATCGTCGAGAGGCCGTGCTACGAGCGGCAAGGTATCAAAAGGCGCTGCGGCGATACCACTGCCGCAACATCCGTCCCAGGACTCTTGAGGTAGGGGACCTCGTGCTCAGACGGGTCCTCTCCAGGGAAGGGTTGCATAAGCTCTCTCCCATGTGGGAGGGCCCGTTCAAGGTTGTTCATCTTTCCAGGCCCGGCTCCGCACGCTTGGAGACTCAGGAGGGGGTGCCCATCCCGAACGCGTGGAACATCCAGCATCTCGGGAAGTTAAACCCTTGAAGAAAGGCCCAGAGCCTGTGAAGAAGGCAAACGCCTGTGAAGCTCATTTTCCCGAGAAAGGCCTGCAGCCTATGAAGAAGGCAAACGCCTGTGAAGCTCATTTTCTTGAGAAAGGCCCGGAGCCTGTGAAGAAGGCAAATGCCTGTGAAGCTCATTTTCGAGAAAGGCCTCGGAGCCTGTGAAGAAGGCAAACGCCTGTGAAGCTCATTTTCCTGAGAAAGGCCCGGAGCCCGTGAAGCTCATTTTCCCGAGAAAGGCCCGGAGCCTGTGAAGAAGGCCAATGCCTGTGAAGCTCGCCGCCCGTGACACTCTCACGTAATAACGAGTTGGGGTTGTACATGCCCCGGAGTCTCAGGAGCGCCGGCCTCAGGCCCTGGGGCTCCCGCCCATGCCCAGTGGCAGCACTTAGCTCCGCGCTGGTGAGAAGACGTGACTAGAATAGGTGCGGGATGCGGCTTTTTCATTTGCTTTCTGCAGTTGGCTTGTTCGTTCCTATTTGAAGTTTTATTGAAGTTGTTGCCGCCCTTGGCTTGTGACTCTTTGTCTTTTTCGCTCACTTGCCTCGTTTGCTCTCGCGCGAGTCTCACGAGGGAGCAACGCGGGCACCCTCGCGAGAGTTTTCTGCCCTTGTAGTTGAAGCTTTCCTATCCAGGTCCACTACGGGAGCACCCCTCCCAGTTGTGCCCCACGGGCATCGCGAGGCGTACACAGGACCTGGGTCGGTCGCCTCCACAACCGAGGTCGGAAGCTACCCCTCCTGACTAATCCCTGCAGGGCATGAAGCATTCGACAAGGCCTCGGCCTCGGGAAGCAAGGACCGCGACAGGCCCCCCCGAGCTAAGTAATTCTTGCACGTGGGCATGCGGCATAAAAGCATAGAATAGAAATAGCGGAAACAACATGGTAATTAACAGCAACAGTTCAACACGCCCCCATGGGGCCCTACACTACTTTCTCCTTGCGCAAGGAAGGGAGAAAAATAAAATAGGCACAACTCGCTCGACACCAACTCGCGGTGAAGGCACGCACTGCCTCCGGAGCTCATCTAGACTCCTCCTCGCGCTTCACCGAGGCGCGGCGGCCGGCTGACCCGCTGCCTCCCTCCAGGTGGGCGCGACGACACGGGGGCTGGTCGCGGCCACCGCTGGAGGAGCTGCTGTCCGAAGGGGAGCCGCCGAAGCTCGACGAGCCCCGAGCGCCGCCGACCACGCGCCCGCCGTCATCTTCATCCCGATCATCGCCGGGGCAGGGTCCACGGCCGCGGTCATTGTCTTCGGGGCAGCACCCGGCGCAGCGACCGTCTTCTCCGAACACCCTCACGTAGAGGGTGGCGTCGCCGTCGAACTTGAAGTGCAGGGTGCACCGCCGGCTTAAACCGCTGCGAACAAGCGTTGCCAACCAGGGTCAAGGCCACACTCCCGGCGACGGAGACCTCTAGCGAAGCCCAGGAGGCCCGGCTGCAACAACCGTCCGCCTGAAGCCAGAGGCCGCCCGGAGCACCGGGCGGAAGTTCACCCAGAAAGAAGCGGGGGAGATGGAGCCAGGTGCTGGTCGGTTCCACCGACCACACGACGAACTCCGGCAGCACCTCCGCCGAGTGGAAGCGCGGCCTAGGGGGCCGTGCAGTCGTGACACGCCCCCAATTGCTGCGCAGGGGATCGCCTCCACGGCCACGGGAAGATGCTACGGGAGCCACGGGATGCTTGCGAGGACGACCTCGACCGCGCTTGGCCGGGGGAGAGTCAGGCCCAACCTGGTGAGCCTTCCCTTTCTCTGCAGCCGAGAACCTCTTCGATGGAGCCATGGAGAGAAAGGAGTAGCAAGAGGGGATGGACTGGAAGGGCTTGCGCCACTCCATACTTATAGCCGGAGGAGGCCAATCGTCGGCCCCCACGATCACAGGTAATCATGACCCATTCCTGCGTGCAGGGACTTGTCCAGTCATGCGGTTGCCGAGGTGTCGTGTGGAAGCGGAGACACCCACGACCAATCAATCGCCATGCGGCGCCCAAGGCCGCAGGCTATTGGGGCCCGTGGCGCTTCACACTTGCCCCTTCGCTTCTCTGCTAAGCCAAGTCCGGGCGCGCCTTGGGCCCGGGGCTATGTTATGCTACGGGAATGGGGTCCCTAGACTTGCTCGCCTCGCCCTGCGGCGTGGCTCAAGTGGGGGGGCCCAGTAGCATGCCCACCGTCGGCTCACCATCTCAAGACCTCGCGAGGGCCAAGCCTCATGAGGTGGACGACAAGAACCTTCCTCAGAGCAGCCTCGCTGTGCAGGCTCACAAGGAGGCGAAGAGATCAAGGCGGGGTACCTCACGAGGGTGCCTGTGACGCAAGCCATGACGATCGAGGCCAAAGCGGCGCCACTGCGCAAAGGTCCTCGTTTCCCCTTTGGTGCAAAGGAGGCAAGCACAGGCCAAGGCATCAGGCAAAGGTTACCGCTTCGGTGCAACAAGAACAAGACCAGCAGAGCGGCAAGAAGGAGGTCATCGTGGTGCCCAGGACGGCGTCACCGTCAGAGCCTTTGGCAGCCGAAGACCAACTTTAGTCAGGATAAGTGCACTAGATGTTCCCCTTCAAAACGGCCAATTGTTGGCGCCCTTCCCGCTCATTATTTGGGAAGAGGCCCAGGGCCTCCCCCTATAAATAGAGCTATCCACCACAAAGTAGAGGCATCTGATAGAGCCCTAGTAGAGAGAGAGGCGATCGAACTCACAAAAGCAGTTCGTCGCACCAGCCCAAGAACACCCCTCGCGAGGCTGTTCTTCCTTTGTACTGTTCATCATCAGCCCCTGAGGCAACCCACCATACCACAAACTAGAGTAGGGTATTACACCACAATGGTGGCCCGAACTAGTATAAACCTCGTGTCCCTTGCGTGTTCTTCTTCCTAGTCTAGATCCCTTGTTAACCATTGACGCGTGAGCCAGTAGGGGAAAGATCTCCGTGCGCACCCCAGTGTTCGAACCTCAGGGGTCTGCTGGAACCCGAAATCCGAAAACGGGACGCTGCCGGAAAAGGAAGAAGACGCGGAGCGCGTGGACCGACAGGCCACGGCATACTGCATTCAAGATGGCGAGTTATACAGGAAACGGCCGAACGATGTTACACTGCGCTGCATCTCCGGCGATCAAGGAAATGACTTGCTGGCTGACATACATGGCGGCGACTGCGGACACCACTTCGCCGTCATGGACTCGCTGGTAAGGTGTTCCACAAAGGTTCTATTGGCCTACAGCACTCAACGATGCAGCCGAGCTGGTGAAGTCTTGTGAAGCTTGTCAATTCCATGCCAAGAAGATCCATCAGCCTGCACAAAGTCTCCAAACCATTCCGCTCACGTTGCCGTTCGCGGTCTGGGGGCTGGATATCTTGGGCCCGTTCCCATGAGCGCCAGGGGGCTACCGCTATCTCTACGTCGCCATCGACAAGTTCACCAAGTGGGCGGAAGTGGAAGCCGTTCGTACCATTCCGGCCGGCTTTGCTGTCAAGTTCATCAAGGGCCTCGTGAGCTGCTTCGGGGTCCCAAACCGCATCATCACAGATAATGGCTCGCAGTTTACTGGTAACCTCTTCAAAACATATTGTGCTAACCTTGGAACGCAGATCTGCTATGCTTCGGTGGCCAACCCCAGGAGCAATGGTCAGGCTGAACGCGCCAACGCTGAGGTCTCGAGAGGCCTCAAGACCAGGACCTTCAAGAAGAAGCTGGAAGCCTGCGGTAGGGGCTGGCACGACGAACTCCAGTCCGTGTTGTGGTCCATTCGTACCACTGCCACCAAGCCAACGGGCGAGACTCCGTTCTTCCTCGTCTATGGAGCTGAGGCGGTCCTCCCTCATGAGGTCATTCGACGAAGCGCACCAGGACGCCACGCGGGGGATGGACCTCGTGCTGGGGGAGGAGCGCCGTCGTGAAGCCGCGCTAAGGGCGGCAAGGTACCAGCAAGCTCTACGGCGATACCATTGCCGCAACATCCACTCCAGGACGCTCAAGGTAGGCGACCTCGTCCTAAGGCGGGTCCTCTCCAGGGAGGGGCTGCACAAGCTTTCACCCATGTGGGAGGGCCCGTTCAGGGTCGTTCATGTCTCCAGGACGGGTGCAGCGCGCCTGGAGATGCAGGATGGGACACCCATCCAGAATGCCTGGAACATCCAACACCTCCGGAAGTTTTATCCATGAAGCAAGGCCCAAAGCCTGAGAAGCAAGGCCCAGAGCCTGAGAAGAAAGGCCCAGAGCCTGTGAAGAAGGCCCGGTGCCTGTGAAGAATTTGCCGCCCGTGACACTATCACGTAACAATGAGTTGGGGCTGTACACACCCTGGAGTCTCAGGAGCACCGGCCTTAGGCCCTGGGGCTCCCTCCCACGCCTAGTGGACAGCACTTAGCTCCGTGCTGGTGAGAAGACTTGAAGACTAGATTAGGTGCCGGACGCGGTGTCGGTGTCAAAACCCGCAGATCTCGGGTAGGGGGTCCCGAACTATGCGTCTAGGCGGATGGTAACAGGAGACAAGGGACACAATGTTTTTACCCAGGTTCGGGCCCTCTCGATGGAGGTAATACCCTACTCCTGCTTGATTAATATTGATGATATGGGTAGTACAAGAGTAGATCTACCACGAGATCAAGGAGGCTAAACCCTAGAAGCTAGCCTATGGTATGATTGTTGTTCGTCCTCTGGACTAAAACCCTCCGGTTTATATAGACACCGATAGGTTAGGGTTACAGAGTCGGTTACAATGGTAGGAGATCTACATATCCGTATCGCCATGCTTGCCTTCCACGCCAAGGAAAGTCCCATCCGGACACGGGGCGAAGTCTTCAGCCTTGTATCTTCATAGTCTTGGAGTCCGCCAAAGATGATAGTTCGCTATCCGGACACCCCTAGTCCAGACTCCTCAAGAGCCCCCTAACCAAGCTTCAATGACGACGAGTCAGCGGCGATATTGTCTTCGGCATTGCAAGGCGGGTTCCTCTTCCGAATACTTTATAGAAGGTTTTGAACACAAGGATAGTGTCCGGCTCTGCAAAACAAGTTCCACATACCACCATAGAGAGAATAACTTTTGCACAGATCTGCTGACGTATTCCGCGGCGTGACATCACACCACGACCAGGCCTTTATATGAATCGTTTTTTTACTGTTCCACCTCAGCGCGTTTAGCGAGGCGGTTTCCCTGGCACGTCTTATCAAAGCATAGATCGTGCCCCCTTATTCCGGGATTCCCATCAATATGAACGTGGGTAACCCATCCGCGCCATTGATTACGGCGCTTGGGAGATAAGCAAGTTTTACCAGGCTGGCGGGGGACGCATAGCTTCGTCCGTCCATATAAGGGGATAAGGATCCACCTTTTCACCTCGCCTTCTTCCTCCTTTGCTCATCCATTTCACAAGACTCAAGCTCCAGCGCCCAAGTCCGCACATCCCACCTCAACCTTCTCCAACTATGTCCGGAGCGGGAGGCAGGTGGATGGCCTCCTCCGTCACGGAGGGCACATCACAAGCTGCGGGAGGCCGGATACTTGTCCGGCGACATCGCGTGTCGGCTACCCGACGAGGGGCAGCTCATTCCAACCCCTGTGCCTCATGAGAGGTGGTGTTTCTCCCCACTTCCTCCACGGACTAGGTTTTCCACTTCACCCATTTGTCCGGGGCTCATGTTCTACTACGGCACGGACTTCCACGACTGGCCCGAATTTCATCCTCAACATCTCGGTGTTCATCGTCGTGTGCGAGGCCTTCCTCTGCATCCAGCCCCACTTCGCTTATGGCTGAAGATCTTCAATGTCGGGCCAAGGTAGTGGGCGGCCGTCCGCGGAGTCTTGGAGGCGCCATGGTTGGCAAGATGGCCAAAGTCCTATGGCTCGAGGGCTCCTTCGTGGAGACAATAAAGGGATGGCAATCAGGGTGGTTCTATATCACCGAGCCGCGTGACCCCAAATGGGCGGCGGCTCCGATTCAGATCTGGCTTCCCACACGGCTCTCGTCATGGAAAGAGACGGGCTGGCGTGGGGAATTCGGACGAGCTATCTGGACTCCAAACATGCGTCCGAAACCTGGTGGACAAGAATCTCAGGCTTGTCAACATAATCCAGGTGATGCTCATCAGCCGGATTCTCCCATGCCAACAACGGGCCTTCAAATTGTGGGAGTTCGATCCGGCACAACACCCAACTCTGAAAAGGCTTTTCGACACTACGTACGAAGATGCCTGGAAGGTGCTGTTCAAGGGCGCTGAGGCTGCCACATCCTCTACCGAAGATCGCGGATTCAGCTCGCAACGTCAAGCCAGCGAGGTAAGTTATTTTACCCTTTACGGGACTCTTTTTTCATAGATTGACTCTATGTGGGATCTAAAACTCCCTAACCTTTAACAGGACTGGCTGAAGACGTTTGGACAGGTTAATTGTCCGGCCCCTTTGCCAGAAGACCCAGCAAACGCCTGATTGACGGGGTTGCTGGCTCCGGTACCTCATGTGGTGCCGGAGAAGAAGGCCAAGAAGGAGGCAACGGGAACTCGAAGGAGCTGCCGGCGCTTTGGTCTTGTCGGTCTGAAGCAGAATCTTCTCCCGAGAACGAGGAGGAGGAAGAAGCCTCTCCCCAGCGGGGAGGAGAGGAAAAGGAAGCCCGCCCCAACTGGGGAGGCTGGAGGGTCCAAGAAGGGAAGGACCCTTCCTCCGGACTTCTCCACCAACGTCGACAATGACGAGGAGGAGTGGCCAACAAGGGCCAAGCCCCTGGCGAGATCGTAAGTGTCCGGATACCCATGGCTTTTTCATTGCATAGTGTTCTCTAATGCCGAACAATCATGCAGCCCGCCAAGGGCGAGTTCGCATCTTCGTCGAGCGGGTCCCTGAGTTCGTTGGAAATGGAGAGTACTTCACTTCCGGCCGCCTCATCGCCTCACGCTGCGGACGACGCTGAGGTGGTGCCCCAAGGGGGGCCTGGTCAAGAGGAGGTGGCGCAGGAGGCGCCGCAAGGCAACCTCCTGGACTCCAGGCGTGTGGGGGGGGGGGGGCGAGACCCCCAGGGGCTCTAAGCCCAACCCTTGTCCGGACTCCATTCCGGAACCTTCAGCGGTTCTGAAGTCCGGCAAGCGGTCCCTTCGTAGGAAGGGTAAGACGCCGGTGTCCTCCGTCCAACCGGAGGCACCAGATAGCTTACTGGAGGCGCTTAACAGCACCTCCATCGAGGAGGAGCACCGTACTGTTATGAGTGTGGTGATCCAGAAAGTTTAGTCCGCCAAGAGCGGGCTGACTGAAGCCTGTACCAGCCTTCTAACAGTCTTTGTGGTAAGTTTAGAATATGTAAAAATATTACCGCATAGACAGTAGCCCCTGATGCTTAGTTCGGTGTTCGAAACGAAAAGCCGGACTAAGGATCTAAAAAGATATACGCAGGAGTCTAAGATAAGTATGTCAATATGGGAATGCAGTGTGTGCTTGACCTCCGCCAGACCGATCATGGAGGTCAATGCATTGAAGCAGAGCCTCGGCGGTCCGAGAACGAGCTCGGCCTTGCCAAGAAGCAGCTCGAGGACAAGGAAGGTAAGTAATACCTTATTAAATAAATACCTTATAGAAAGGATTTGGTTGCAAAAAATAACAGAAATAACATGGGTACTGCAGGGGCCACGAGCGAGGTGGCGACCCTGAAGGAGGCGGTGTCCGCGGCCGAAAACAAAGCGGCTGCGGAGCGCACCGAGCGGGAGAAGGGGGAGGTGCAGCTGGCGAAGGTACGACAAGAGCTCCAGGCTCTCGTGGAAAAACACGAGAGTTTGGAGCGTGACTCGAAGACTCGAGAGTCCGAGCTCGCCTCGGCTCTTGAGAGTGCCAAAGCCGCTAAGGCCGAAGCCCAAAAAGCCCTCCAAGAAATTGAATCATTAAAGAAGATAGCGGCGGGTAAGGCATTCTTTATGCAAAGCAAGCATGTGAAAGTGAATTACCTATTACTTACCCGGATTCGGAGCTCTCCAGGAGCATTCGCACATCTGCCCCGTAGTGTGTCTGATGCTGCCGCATTCTACCGCGCCAAGGAGGGGAGCTCGACGGAGAAGGTGTTCTGGTCTCAATATGCTGAGGCCGGACATCCGGTGCCCCTAAGAGACCAGCTGAAGCAGCTGGTCGAGCTCCACAAGGTCGCCGAACAGGCCATGAAGGGCCTCATAGTTCGGCTGTGGCCATTGGAGGCCATGCCTGGGAGCTACTTTGGGCTAGTGCGGCGGCTGGTGGACGCCTGTCCATGGATTGAAGTCATCAAGCGCTCCGTCTGCATTGAAGGTGCCCGTCGGGCCCTTGCCCGTGCTAAAGTGCATTTGGGGCAAGCTGGACGCGAGAATCATGTGACGGACGGGCCACCGAAGGGTAAGGAGCATCGCACCCGAAATGTACTATGAGGGCCTCTGAAGGGTGCCCGCCAGATAGCGGATGAGTGCTCCAAAGATGTAATTTTGAATAGACTCGCATTTGTTATCCTGACGCTGAAAACTTGTTCATATGCGCTAAGCAACGCTTTGTTAATTTAAAATATTACCTTCATGCGACCGTTTATCAAATTTGAGAGATGGCAAGTCGTTGGCTTCAGCCCCCATGCCACGTCTTTGGGGTGTTCGGGATAAACTTGAGCATTCTTGTTCCCATTCTTGGGTCCATCTAGGAGGCGCCAACGAACGAACAAGGCAACCGGACTTATAGTGCTTGAACACTCTCACTTAGCCATAGAATTCTATTTTTAAATTTCGTGAAGCCCCTAGTATTCGAAGATCGAGTTCGGGCGCTATCACGCCTTGGCGGACAATGCCGGTTCCTCGCTCTAAGCGGCATAAGTCTTTAGGGACCCGAAAAACCTCTCGAACAGCGATCGGCTCTCGCCCTATCATGACGGTCAGTTTTAGATTTCTCCAGAGGTGCTCAACCCAGCTCAACCGGGCACAATCGCAGTGGTTCTCCTAGTGCTACCTTAGCCGATATAATGTAACGTAAGGTACCAAAACATAGGAGCCGGGCAAACCCAACTATTGACCCAAGACATGATTCGAGCCGATGCATATAATGCTATAAGTTCGGTGCCGCACTTGTGAAAGTGTTCGGACTTATCACATCATACTTTTGGGGTACTTAAGCCCCTGGTGTATTGGCCGTACCAAAGTGTACGGGTGCAACATGTGATGAAATGAACATATATATAGATAAAGAAAGGAGTGCAATAATAGGCAAAAGCTATGTATTGTTTATTCAAAAAGGTACTGTAATGAAAACAGAACGATACAAATAGTGCGATAAGCAAGGGATGGGACTATTTAACATGTCCTCCTCGAGGGGTAAGCTACGGGATGGTATGTAAAACAGGTATAATGCTCGTAATAGAGACCACCTGAACACTCGACGTAGCTTTCTGCTTCCCTGGCTGTTGCATCGTGAGTTCGGCGATTCTAGTGCCGGACAGGACTTCTGGAAAATGGAGTCCTGAAAGTAAGAAAAAAGAAGAAAAAATAAAAAAGAAAAAGAATGACACGCATTCTGGGCGCGCCGTGGTCGTGCCCCTCCCCTTATGCCCATGGTATCTCCAGAGCGTAGTTATGTACGCGTAGTATTGGCTTCGCAATTTCGCGAGGGCTGGGGTTGGGGCCGGATTGCTACGCGTGCTTGGATCGTGCCAGGCGGTCTTGTTGTAGGTTACTCCGGACGCGCTTGACAGTGTCCGGACGTTTAATGGCCGGACTCGAGAATTGCTGTGAGAGGCTGCTTTGCACCTCCGCCGAGGGTCGCCGTGTGCTCCTCCGCTCGGAGAGAGCGTTGGTGTTTCCATTGACCGTGATTACTCCTCGAGGGCCTGGCATCTTGAGCTTGAGGTATGCATAGTGCAGCTCGCATTGAACTTTGCAAATGCGGTTCGTCCGAAGCAAAGGCGTGATAGCCACTGCGGAACGGTAACTATGTCAAAGATTAACTCTTCGCTCGAAGTTATCCGGGATCCGAAGACCACTTCGAGTGTAACCGAGCCCGTATAATTGGCCTCTACACCGGTATGACGCCTTTAAAGGTCGCCTTTGTAGGTTTAATCCTTGAGGGGTCTATGCCCATTTTGCGACCGTATCCCGATAAAGCAGGTTCAGGCTGCTACCGCCGCCCATCGGGACTCGGTGAGGTGAAATCCGTCAATAATTGGGTCAAGAACCAATGCGGCGAAACCGCCATGACGAATGCTAGTGGGGTGGTCCTTCGATCAAGGTGATCGGGCAGGAAGACCATGGGTTGAACTTTGGGGCGATCGCTCCATCGCATATACGCCCTTAGTGCACGCTTCCGCCCCTTTTGGGTATGTGGGTTGCGATATCATGTTCACCGTCCGCACTTGTGTGGAAAGCCCTTCTGTCCTCTATTGTTCGGGCGGCCGGGCTCTTCCTCGTCATCGCTATTCAGCCCCTTGTCATTGAGTTCGCACTTAACTTGCCTGCTTGTTTGAACACCCAACAATCCTCTGTTGTTGTGATTGGCTGGTTTTTCGGGTGCCATGTATCTGGCACAAGCGATCGAGTATTCGGTCCAAGTTGGACGGGCCCTGGGTATTTCTTTTGAATGGCCTCTTCCGCCGACCGGGTTTAGAGCCTCTGAATCCGGCATTGACTGCCGTATCTTCAGCATTATTGCCGTTAATGCGGCGCTTGTTCTTGTTGCGACGCGACCTGCCATCGCTATCCTTGGTATCCGAACTATCAGGGTGTTTGGCCAAGTTGTTGCTTTGAGCTAGCCAGCTGTCCTCTCCCACGCAAAAGCGGGTCATGAGTGTTGTGAGGGCTGCCATGGATTTCGGCTTTTCCTGTCCTAGGTGCTGGGCAAGCCATTCGTCGCGGATGTTAAGTTTGAAGGCTGCAAGGGCCTCCGCATCCGGACAGTCAACGATTTGATTTTTCTTTGTTAGGAACCGTGTCCAGAATTGTCTGGCCGATTCTTCTGGCTGCTGAATTATATGGCTAAGGTCATCGGCGTTTGGTGGTCGCACATATGTGCCCTGGAAGTTATCAAGGAATGCGGCTTCCAGGTCCTCCCAACAACCAATTGATTCTGCTGGCAAGCTGTTGAGCCAATGCCGAGCTGGTCCTTTAAGCTTGAGGGAGGTATTTGATGGCATGTAGATCATCACCGGGCCATGTGGATATGGAGGAGATAGTCCTCGATCCGCACCGCAGGATCTGTGGTACCATCGTATGATTCGATGTTTACGGGTTTGAAGCCCTCGTGGATTTGATGATCCATTACTTCATCCGTGAAGCATAGTGGGTGTGCGGCGCCTCAGATTGGGCTATATCACGACGTAGCTCATATGAGCTTTGTCTCATCGTGTTCGCCCGACCGGTTTGTCTGATCCGCGCGACGGTAATCATCCCAGTCGTTACGCCCACGCGATCCGTGAATTGATCTTGTATGTTTTGCCTTATCCTCCAATATATCTCGCAAGTCTAGCGCGTTTTCCGTGCCTTGGTACTTTTGGAGCGGCGCCGGGTGTGGCTTGAGCGGAGGGCCGAGAGGCTTCTGCCGTCACCCGCACGGGTGGCCATCTGCCATGTCATGCGCCGGTGACTTGGGTGCTTCCTCCTCCGATCGAGGCAACGGCCTGCGCTTGGGGTAGCTTTTGGAGGCGCTCGAGTTCATACTCTTCGCTGCAAGGACTTCACCCATCCGTCACCTAGCGTGTCTTGGTCAGCTCTAAGTTGTTGCTGTTTTTCTTGAGGCTGCTTGTCGTGGCCATAAGCCTGCATTTGAAACACTCCTGTTCGGCGGGATCCTCGTGCACGATTTAATTCATCGTCGTTGAGGCTTGCCTCATCTTCCGAGGGAGGCGATAATTATCGCCCTCTACCCCTCTTTCTCGCCAAGACCGTCGTGCGGACTTGCTTCTCCCTCCTCCTGCGCCGAGTCCTGCTGGAGGGGGTTGTCTTCGACACTGTCCGGGGTGTTATTATCTCCCGTGCCGGAATCACCGTTTTTGCTGTGGCGGGATTTAGAGCGGCGCCACGACGCCGGTGCTTCGTTGCTTCTTGGAGGTCATCCTCCGTTGTTCCATCGCTGTTCCCATCTTTTGGGATGTCCACCATGAATATGTCGTATGACGAGGTGGCCTTCCAGGTGCCTGTGGCGCTGGGTCTTGTCGTCTCCAAAGATCGCCGTCCATACCGCCGATGTATTCGAGTCACAGTCGAGCTTGTCGGTTAAATCATCGACAGTGGCTACAAAGTGGGTGGTGGGTGGGCGTTGATTTCTTCGTCATCTGCATCCCAACCTTCCTATCCGTAGTCCGGCAGGGCTCTCCGGATAAAGAGAGAGACTTTAGTGAATTCAGGATGTCGCCAAAGGGCGAGTCTTTGAAAGATGTCCGACGATGAACTCCATGACCGGCGCCCAATCGGATTCGATTGGGGGCACGGAGGGTTCGGAGTCCGGAGAGGAGTCCGCACCTGAGTCAAGGTCTTCGCAAAGGACAGGGATGGAGTTCGGCTCAATCACCGTATAGATCGTAGCCCCCGAGGCGGTGTCCAACCGCTCGTCCTCGATCGGGGAATCCGGCTCCGGATTAAGGGTCGGGCGGATCTTTGGTGCGGCCTCGTGGCACTGCTCGGGCGGCAGAGCTAGATCATACCCATCGAGACAAAGGCGGCACGCTCGGCTGTGGCTCGAATCCGTCGAAGATCAAGTCTACGCGACATCGTCCGTATAGTTCAAACTTCAAATCTGACTGACGGCCAGGGCGTAGCTTTCGATCTGCTCCAGATGGCTGCTTAATTGGCCCGCGATGCAAAGCCGCCGAATCTGAAGATCTGTCCGGGAGAAAAGTCTCACCACGGACCGCGTCGTTGTTGATGATCGAAGGAGCCATCGGGCCTATCGGTGACGACACGAGGAACTCTCAATGAAAGCACCAATGTCGGTGTCAAAACCGGCGGATCTCGGTAGGGGTCCCGAACTATGCGTCTAGGCGGATGGTAACAGGAGACAAGGGACACAATGTTTTTACCAGGTTCGGGCCCTCTCGATGGAGGTAATACCCTACTCCTGCTTGATTAATATTGATGATATGGGTAGTACAAGAGTAGATCTACCACGAGATCAAGGAGGCTAAACCCTAGAAGCTAGCCTATGGTATGATTGTTGTTCGTCCCACGGACTAAAACCCTCCGGTTTATATAGACACGGATAGGTTAGGGTTACACAGTCGGTTACAATGGTAGGAGATCTACATATCCAGACGCCAAGCTTGCCTTCCACGCCAAGGAAAGTCCCATCCGGACACGGGACGAAGTCTTCAGTCTTGTATCTTCATAGTCTTGGAGTCCGGCCAAAGATGATAGTTCGGCTATCCGGACACCCCCTAGTCCAGGACTCCCTCACGCGACTTTTCATTTGCTTTCTGAAGTTGGCTCACTTTTCCTTAATCAAAGTTGCTCTTGGCGTTCGTTGCTGATTTGGTTCCTAGCCTTTTACCGCTTCTTTTTTTTCGGCTCCGGTTTGTTCTTATCCTCTCTCTCGCATGTCTCGCGAGGGGGCTAGGCAGGTGCCCTCGCGAGCATTTTTCTTCTCGTTGCCTTTTCGCGAGCCGCCCTCGTTCGAGCCTGGAAGCTGGCACACCTCTCCTAAATCCGTGCCCACGGGTACCGTGATGCAAAGCGCCCAGTCAAAGATCGGGTGGACGGAAAGTTTTTGGTACACCCCCTAATGAATTTTTTGCAGTTTCCGAGCAACGCGGACACCACGCGGGGGAAAAGGTTTCCTAAACGTGCTAGGTTAAGTTATCTTTGCACAAAATAAGCAGCACAGTGTGGGAACGACTTGCACAATGCATGAACCAAAGAACCACAGTTCGATACACGCCCCTCTGGGCCCATACTGGTTTCGTTTTCTGATGCAAGAAAGAAAAAAAAGCTAAGGAAAGCAACATTGCAGCTGTCCGCGGAGGCAGGCCCTTGGCGACGCCCCAAGCCTAGCCGGACCCCTCCTCGCGCTTCACGGAGGCGCGACGGCGAGATGACCCGCTGCCTCCTTCGAAGCGGGCGCGGCGACGTGGTGGCTAATCGTAGCCACCGCTGCTGGAGCCGTCACCAGAGGAAGAGCCGCCGTAGCAGGAGGAGACGCGGTCGCCGCGGAAGGCAGGCTCGCCTTCGTCCTCATCGCGACCGTCACCAAGGCCAAGCACCTCCTCGCCGTCGTTCGCCTCGGGGTAGCACCCGGCGCGGCGGCCATCCTCCCCAAACACCCTCACATAGAGGTTCAACTCACCATCGTACCTGAAATGGAGGGTGCATCGCCTGCCCAGGCCGCGCGCGCTGGCGAACGTCTGCCAGCCACGGGCCAGGGCTATGTTTCCTGCGGCGGAAGTCTCGACCACGACCCAAGAGGCCCTGTTGCAGCAGCCGTCCGCCTGCAGCCAGAGCCCGCCCAGGCCAGAGGCCGGAAGTTCACCGGCGAAGAAGCGCGGAAGCTGGAGCCAGTTGCCGGCCGGGCTCTCCGACCAGACAACGAACTCCGGCAACAACTCAGCAGAATGGAAGCGCGGGCGGGGAGGCCGCGCCACCATCGCACACCTCCCCTCATCGGCAGGACCACCATGGATGGGACGATCCCCGCCACGTGTCGAGGTGCCACCTCGACGGTGGGTCACAACAGGGGTCGCGGCGTGCTTGCGCGGTCGGCCACGGCCGCGCTTGGGCGCCGGGGAGCCAGGGCCCTCGCGAGGGGCCTTCCCCTTCTCGGCAGCAGAGAACTTCTTTCGTGGCGCCATCGACGACACTGACAATAGTGGAGCAAGGAGGACGAAGCAAGCAAGCGAGGAAGAAATGGGCAAAGGGGGCTCCACCCCCTCCCCATTTATAGCGAGAGAAGGCCAACCGGCGTCTCCCACGATCGCAGGTAATGATGGTTTTCCTTGCATGTTGCAGGGACTCGTCAAATCGTGCAGTAGCCGAGGCAGCGTGGGGAAGCGGAGACGCCCACGTCCAATCAACCGCCACGCGTCGACCGAGGCCGCAGACTTTTGGGGCCCGCGGCGCTCCGAACTTGACCCTTGGCTTTGCCGCGAAGCCAAGCCCGACCGCACCTTGGGCCCGGGGGCTATTGTCGGTGTTCTGGGAACGGGGGTCCCCAGACTTGCCTGCCTGCGGCCCACAGCGTGGCTAGGCAGCGGGCCGTACGGCCCATCTTCATCAACAAGGCATCCAAGACCCTCGCGAGGGTCCAAGCCTCGCGAGGCGGGCGACGCAAGACTTCCTCTGGAGTGGCCTAGCCAGGCAGGCCCACGAGGAGCGGAGATATCAAGGCGGGGCAAACCTCACAAGGCAATCGTGACGTGAGCCATGACGAACGGTGCCAGGCGGGCGCCAGTGCGCACAGCGTCCCCATTTCCTCTTTGGTGCTAAGGAGGCAAGCGCAGAAGAAGAGTACCGAGGCATCAGGCAAAGGTTGCCATATCGGTGCAACAAGACCAAGACCAGGAGGACGGCAAGGCGGAGGTCATCGTGGAGCCCAAGACGGCGTCACCCCAGGGCTTTTCGCAGGCGAAGACTGCTTTTGTCAGGATAGCTTGTACTAGCTGCCCCCCTTCAAATTTGCCCGCCGTTGTTGGCTCCCTTCCCGCTCAACATTTGGCAAGAGGACCAGGGCCTATATAAGTAGAGCTAGCCACCACTGTAGAGGCAAGCTAAGCTGATCCGAGCTTGATCCAGCAGATCGAGCAATTCATCGGCTCCTCGCACCACAAGTTCATACACTCAAGAACACCTCAACCTCAAGAGGCTGTTCTTCCCTTGTACTGTTCATCATCAGCCCAAGAGGCAATCAACCACCACCACACTGGAGTAGGGTATTACACCACAACGGTGGCCCGAACCAGTATAAACCCTGTGTCTCTTTCTATGTTGTGAGTTCGTCGAGTTCGTCCGCAAGATCTTAGTGAGCTACAACATAGATCGGTAGGAGGGAAAGACTTCACGCGCACCCCAGTGTTCGAACCTTAAGGGTTTGCCGGAACCCCACATCCGACAATGGTCACACAGACCTCGCCCAATCACTCGTGGTAAGTCTTCAGGTGACTTCTGAACCTTCACAAACTCGGTCACTCGGCGATCCACAATTCCTCTTGGATGCACTAGACCATGACGCCTAACCGTCTGGAAGAAGCACAATCTTCAAAGGTAACAAGCATCGGATCCATGCAGGATCAATCTCTTCAGTGATGCTCAATCACTTTGGGTTTGTAGGTGTTTGGGTTTGGGTTTTCCTCACTTGATGATTCTCACTCAAAGTCCTTGGAGGATGGGATGCTCTCAATTGACAAGTGTCAGTTTCTCTCGGAGCAGCCAACCAGCTAGTGGTTGTAAGTGGCGGCTATTTATAGCCTAGGGAGCAGCCCGACATGATAAGACATAAATGCCCTTCAATGATATGGCCGTTAAGTGGGTAGATATTTTGGGACAGCTGGCGCGTAGCACAACAACGGTCAGAAATTTGAGTATCAAATTCCTCAGGGCTATCATGTTCCTCACTGTGTAGGCAATCCGCACTGGCGAATTCCTAACTCCTCAGTCAGGAAAAATTCCTCAGTGAACAGAAGAACTTCGTCTCGGTCACTGAAGAAATTGAGTGAACTGCATGAGATTTCCAATGGCTTCACTCGAAGGGATTGGTAGGTGTAGAATTTTGAGTTGAGCATCACTTGGAAATTTTTCCTTAGTATTTCCTCGACCCCTTTAACAGTACGGTGTTTCCTATGACTCAAGAAAAAGAAAAAGAAACTACGAAAACAAAAGTCTTCACGCTTCATGTTCCTCGAATGAATACCGAGTCTTCAAGGTTACACCAATTTCTTCACTTTCAAAGTCTTCAGAAATCCAAAGTCTTCAAATAAGAACTTCATTTTAGGGTCGACTTTCTCTCAGAATATCAAACTCCACATAGACTTATAGACATGTGTACACTCACAAACGCATCAGTCCCTTAACCTATAAGTCTTCAATACACCAAAATCACTAAGGGGCACTAGATGCACTTACAAGACTTTATTGATGCTTAATGATCATCCATAAATTAGTCTTCTCAAGTGCATTGCCTTGACTCACACACATCATTTTGGTTGAGCCTATTCTTAAGTTGCCTCTTTTACATGTAGCTCAACCATTTGTTTGTTGCAAGTGCTAGGCTTTGTTTCCTATATGCTCACTTGCAATTGTTGTGAGTTTCTATTGATTTTGGGGGAGCTATGATCCTATTTTGTGTACTGTGTATCCAAATACAAAAATTCTTATGTGTGCAGAGATCATGGGGAGCTTCTCTAGTTTCTTTAGAACACTCCTTTGCTCATATCGTAATATCCTTTATTCTTGTGGCTCATAGGATATTTGGTCTAGTTGGTTCAATTGATATCCTTTGATTGCTTTCTTCAATTGGTATCTTTTGATTGCATGATTGCTTGTTTCTCTCTTTGCTATGTCTTTATGGCATATCATTCTTTTGCAATCTTTGGGCCTCAATATAGTCTGTCTTCCTGTAAGTATTTATAGTTGGATATGTGTATTGCAGTCCACTCTCTTGTTGAGAAATACACAATTTATGGAGGAACACTTTTTATATTGGCCTTCTAAGCTTTTCCCCCATTTTGCCAATCGATGCCAATGGGGGAGAATTTCCAGAGAGTTTTGTGGATAAGTTTAGAGAGTTATTTCTTCTTGCTTTGGTTTTGTTCCTAAGCATTTGCATCTCTTACGCATGCATTATTGGATGTTGCATTGCGTGGTGATGCATAATTCCTTCTATAAACTCTCTTGAAAGTGATTGTCATCAATTACCAAAATGAGGGAGATTGAAAGAACATGCGGTGCCCCATGTTTGGTTTTGGTAATTAGTGACAATCTCTATGGACTAATGTTTGCCTTGAGTTATATTTGAAGGATTTGTCCATAGGCTTTTCTTTAAGTCCATGTGTTGGTTTCAAGGAGTTTATGAGTTGACCAAGGTGCTATTAAGGAATTATTCTAAGATTGGTCATGTGAGTGTTGAGCTTATTGCAAGCATGTCTTGAAGAAGAAGATTGTGTGATCATGCATGGTTACCTTTAAGACATCATCCAAATGAAGAGAGTTGGAAAGATTCAAGGTTGATCAAGACTAATTCAAGAGTGAATCAAGTTGATCAACACACAAAGCGCACAAATTGTACCGAGAGGGACCAAGTGATCCCATGGTATCCTAAGCATTGTCCATTATGCTTTGTGTACTAACCCATGGTCTACGTGAGAGTTCTTTGTGGAGTTAGGTATGTTTCCATGGTCTTGCGTCAAGAGGAAGATCTCATACAACCCATGGAGGTTGACATCAAGTGGTGATCGTCATCAAGTTTGCAGTGTGCAAGTTCAAGTGGAGCAACATGAAGAGTGGCTCACCCATAATGGAGTATGGGGGAGCAATCAAGCTTGAAGCTTGCCGTCCATTGTGGTGTCAATCTAATTGTGAAGATGTGCCGAAGAGTGGCTCATCCATAGTGGAGTATGGGGGAGCAATCAACTAGTCTTCATCGAGCCAACAAAATCAAGAAAGGTGGTCCAACTTGAGGAAGTCAAGATCGTCATCATCTAGCTCAAGTGGACTATGTGCAAGGCAAAGGTTTTCCCTTGATAGTTTTCTATTTTACCGGTCTCATAGTGGTAGTTGGGAGACCGGGTTGTAAGGATCGATTGTCTTACTATCAAGGGGGGCTCTCTAGTGAGTAGCTTGATCGTATCGTTCGTCGAGAGCTCAAACCATTGCATCCTTGCATCATCTCTCCTGGTTCTTTTTTGGTTCTTCTCCTTGTGTGATTTGGATCTCATGGTCATCTTCTTGACAAGCTCGAGTTCATAAAAAACTGGTTTCATATGCATCTTCTTTTGTGTTTTCGGTGTTGGAGGTTTTACCGATCTTAATTGAGAAAGGGTTCTCACCATTTTATTTTGGGTATTTTCTCAATTGCTATTTCTTGGTATTTCTACCAAGATTGTGTTTGCTCTTGTCCTTAGCTTTCCAACAAACTTGATTTCGTCGAATTCGGAGCTCATATGCGAAAGTTGTGGCTGTTTTGATATTGCCTGTTTTACATAGAGAGGATGTACCGCCCCATAGAGAGGTTGTATCGGTTGACCGGTACAACCGGTGTTTGGAGCGATTGTACCACTCCAGAATTGGTCCGGAGGTTGTACCGGCCATGTACCGCTCTACCACCAGACTAGTTTCTATTGTGGTGCGGTTGTTGGGCAGTTGTGGGCCAGTTGTACCGCTTATTGCCTGTTACCGGTTGTACCGGTGCTCATAGCGGTTGTACCGCTCCTATGTTTTTATGCACATAACGGGAAGATTCGTGGGGACCTATTTAAGGGGGTCTTCTTCCCCAATAGTTCCCTAACCCTTGAGCTCGTTTTTCCCCCCATTGTTGACCTTCTTTGAGCTTGCTAACTCTCAATCCCTCCATGCATTCTTGCTAGTTTTTGAGGGAAAAGAGAGAGGAGATCTAGATCCACACTTCCACCAATCACTTTCTCCTCTATGTGAGGGGAACCCCTTGGATCTAGATCTTGAAGTTCTTGGTGTCCTTCCTCTCATTTTCCTCCATAGCATTAGTTGCTTTGGTGGGATTTGGGAGAGAAGGACTTGGGCACTCTGTGTGCCCTTGCCATTGCATTTGGTGCATAGGTTTGAGTTCTCCATGGTGATACGTGGAAGTTACAAGTTGAGAAGCTTATTACTCTTGGGTGCCTGGTACCTTTGAGCTTGTTCCTCTTGGGTGCTGGGGCGCCCTAGACGGTTGGTGGTGTTCGGAGCTCAATCATTGTGGTGTAAAGTTCCGGGCAAGCGTCGGGGTGTCCAATTAGGTTGCGGAGATCACCCCGAGCAATTTGACGGGTTTCGGTGACCGCCCCCAAGGGTTGCCAAAGTGTACGGGTTCGGTGACCGCCCCCAAGGGTTGCCATTTGTACGGGTTCGGTGACCGCCCTCAAGGGTCCCTTAGTGGAATCACGACATCTTGCATTGTGCGAGGGCGTGAGGAGATTACGGTGGCCCCAGTGGCTTCTTGGGGAGCATTGTGCCTCCACACCGCTCCAAACGGAGATTAGCATCCGCAAGGGTGTGAACTTCGGGATACATCGTCGTCTCCAGGTGCCTCGGTTATCTCTTACCCGAGCCCTTTACTTATGTACTTTACTTTGTGATAGCCATATTGTTTCTTGTCATATATCTTGCTATCTCTTAGTTGTTTATCTTGCTTAGCATAAGTTGTTGGTGCACATAGGTGAGCCTAGTTGTTGTAGGTTTTCTGCTTGACAAATTAACCTCTAGGTTTATTCTGCATTTGTTCAAGCCTAAACCGTAATTATTTTAAAGCGCCTATTCACCCCCTCTAGGTGACATCCTCGATCTTTCAGTAGACACGGAGATTTTTGGCGTGGTTTCAATAGGTGGTGCTATCGTACGTCCAAGTTGGTGGAGACTTCACCCCACGAAGGGTAACAGTTGCGCAAGTCCATGGAGGGCTCCTCCCACGAAGGGCCCACGAAGAAGCAACCTTTTCTATCCCACCATGGCCATCGCCCACGAAGGACTTGCCTCACTCGGGTAGATATTCACGAAGTAGGCGATCTCCTTGCCCGTACAAACTCCTTGGTTCAACTCCACAGTCTTGACGGAGGCTCCCAAGTGACACCTAACCAATCTAGGAGACACCACTCTTTAAAAGGTAATAGATGGTGTGTTGATGATGAACTCCTTGCTCTTGTGCTTCAAATGATAGTCCCGCCAACACTCAACTCTCTCTCAAAGATTTGGATATGGTGGAAAGATGATTTGAGTGGAAAGCAACTTGGGCAAGGCTAGAGATCAAGATTCTTGTGGTTGGATTGGAATATCTTGGTCTCAACACATGAGTAAGTGGTTCTCTCTCAGAAAATGAATGCTGGAAGTGTTGGCACGTTCTGATGGCTATCTCCACGAATGGAGAAGGGGTGGAGGGGTATATATAGCCTCCACACAAAATCTAATCGTTACACACAATTTACCAAACTCAGTAGGACCGAATAGTGATACTCGGTCAGACCGATATGGTTCAAAATGTGAACGTTAGGCTTTTTGGTGGGACCGATGCTTTAGGGTTAGGGCATAACCTGATCTCGGTGAGACTAGTCACATGAACTCGGTGAGACCGATTTTAGTAACAGGCAAACAGAAAGTTGGTTAGGCAAACTCGGTGGGACCGATCGCTCATGTCGGTGAGACCGAAATGTTACGAAAAGGAAACAGAGAGTTTGCATTGCAAACTCGGTGGGACCGATCGCTCATCTCGGTTAAACCGAAACGTTATGAAGGGAAACAGAGAGTTGGCAATCCCATCTCAGTGAGACCGAGATCCCTATCGGTGAGACCGAATTGATTAGGGTTTCTGGCAGTGGCTATGTCAAGTGAACTCGGTGGCGCCGGGTAGATCAAATCGGTGGGGCCAAGTTTGACTTTAGGTTTAGGACATATGTGGAAATGAGAAAGTGGTTGAGGGCTTTTGGAGCATATCACTAAGCATTTTGAGCATATCACTAAGCATTTTGAGCAAGCAAGCCATTAAGCAACACCTCATCCCCTTTTAATAGTATTGGCTTTTCCTATGGACTCAATGTGATCTTGGATCACTAAAATGAAAATGTAGAGTCTTGAGCTTTTGCCAATATGTGTCCTAGGCATTTTGAGGGGTCCACATCTCTTAGTCCATGCCATGCCAATCATTGAACTTTTTGAAATGATTATCTTGAAAGAATATTAGTTCAATGAGCTATATGTTGTTAAGAATTACCAAAACCACCCAGGGATTAGTTGCACTTTCAATCTCCCCCTTTTTGGTAATTGATGACAACATATAGATCAAAGCTTCGAAAAATGATAATAAGAATGAAATACATCGTTGCTTTGAGAAGTATGTGGTAAGCAAGAGCTCCCCCCAAATTTGTGCATTATTTAAAATTTGCTTTTAAATGCAAATACACAATCGATTAGGCTCATGGGTTACTCTTCCATGTCACATACATCTTGGTGGAGCGCTCAAAATGATAGAATATGAAACATGCACTTGTCACCAAGACAAAGTGTGAATGATCATACTGTTGGGGAATGTTGCAGAAAATTAAAATTTTTCCTGCGGTTTCACCAAGATCCATCTATGAGTTCATCTAAGCAACGAGTCATGGGAGAGAGATTGCATCTACATACCACTTGTAGATCGCGTGCGGAAGCGTTCACTAGAACGTGGATGATAGATTCGTACTCGCTGTGATCCAAATCACCGATGACCGAGTGCCGAACGGACGGCACCTCCGCGTTCAACACACGTACGAAGCGGATGACATCTCCTCCTTCTTGATCTAGCAAGGGGGAAGGAGAGGTTGAATAAGATGGCTCCAGTAGCAGCACGACGGCGTGGTGGTGGTGGAGCAGCAGTACTCCGGCAGGGCTTCGCCAAGCTCGTGACGGAGGAGGAAGAGGTGTAGCAGGGGGGAGGCGCCAGAACTTCAGGGTGCGGCTGCCCCCTCCCCCTTTCCCTTTATATAGGTCCCAGGGGGGGCGCCGGCCCCTCGAGATCTGATCTCCCAAGGGGGGGCGGCGGCTGGGGCGGAGTGCCCCCAAGGCAGTGGGCGCCCCACCCTAGGGTTTCAACCCTAGGCGCAGGGGGTGGGCCAAGGGGGGCGCAACAGCCCACTATGGGCTGGTTCCCCTCCCCACTTCAGCCCATGGGGCCCTCTGGGATGGGTGCCCCACCCGGTGGACCCCGGACCCTTCCGGTGGTCCCAGACAATACCGGTGACCTCAAACTTTCCCGATGGCGAAACAACACTTCCTACATATAATTCTTTACCTCCGGACCATTCCGAACTCCTCGTGACGTCCGAGATCTCATCCGGACTCAACAACATTCGGTTTACTGCATACTCATATTCATACAACCCTAGCGCCACCGAACCTTATGTGTAGACCCTACGGGTTCGGAGACACGTGACATGACCGAGACGGCTCTCGGGCAATAACCAACAGCGGATCTGGATACCCATGTTGGCTCCCACATGCTCCTCGATGATCTCATCGGATGAACCACGATGTCGAGGATTCAAACAACCCGTATACAATTCCCTTTGTTAATCGGTATGTTACTTGCCCGAGATTCGATCGTCGGTATCCCAATACCTCGCTCAATCTCCTTACCGCAAGTCACTTTACTCGCATCAGAATGCATGATCCCGTGACCAGAAACTTGGTCACTTTGAGCTCATTATGATGATGCACTACCGAGTGGGCCCAGTGATACCTCTCCGTAATACGGAGTGACAAATCCCAGTCTCGATCTGTGTCAACCCAACAGACACTTTCGGAGATACCTATAGTGTACCTTTATAGTCACCCAGTTAAGTTGTGACGTTTGGTACACCCAAAGCACTCCTATGGTGTTCGGGAGTTACACGATCTCATGGTCTAAGGAAAAGATACTTGACATTGGAAAAGCTCTAGCAAAACGAACTAAATGATCTTGTGCTATGCTTAGGATTGGGTCTTGTCCATCACATCATTCTCCTAATTATGTGATCCCGTTGTCAATGACATCTAATGTCCATAGTCAGGAAACCATGACTATCTGTTGACCAACGAGCTAGTCAACTAGAGGCTTACTAGGGAAATATTGTGTTCTATGTATTCACACTTGTATTACGATTTCCGGATAATACAATTATAGCATGAATAGAAGACAACTATCATGAACAAGGAAATATAATAATAATCCTTTTATTATTGCCTCTAGGGCATATTTCCAACAGTCCCCCACTTGCACTAGAGTCAATAATCTAGTTACATTGTGATGAATCGAACACCCATAGAGTTCTGGTGTTGATCATGTTTTGCCCGCGGAAGAGGTTTAGTCAACGGATCTGCGACATTCAGATCCGTATGCACTGTGCAAATTTCTATGTCTCCATCTTGAACATTTTCACAGATGGAGTTGAAGCGAAGCTTGATGTGCCTGGTCTTCTTGTGAAACCTGGGCTCCTTGGCAAGTGCAATAGCTCCAGTGTTGTCACAGAAGAGTTTGATCGGCCCCGACGCATTGGGTATCACTCCTAAGTCGGTGATGAACTCCTTCACCCATATTGCTTCATGTGCTGCCTCCGAGGCTGCCATGTACTCCGCTTCACATGTAGATCCCGCCACGACGCTCTGCTTGCAGCTGCACCAGCTTACTGCTCCACCATTCAACATATACATGTATCCGGTTTGTGACTTAGAGTCATCCACATCTGTGTCGAAGCTAGCGTCGACGTAACCCTTTACGACGAGCTCTTCGTCACCTCCATAAACGAGAAACATGTCCTTTGTCCTTTTCAGGTACTTCAGGATATTCTTGACCGCTGTCCAGTGTTCCTTGCCGGGAATACTTTGGTACCTTCCTACCAAACTTACGGCAAGGTTTACATCAGGTCTGGTACACAGAATGGCATACATAATATATCCTATGGCCGAGGCATAGGGGATGACGCTCATCTCTTCTTTATCTTTTTCCGTGGTCGGGCATTGAGCCGAGCTCAATCTCATACCTTGCAGTACAGGCAAGAACCCTTTCTTGGACTGATCCATTTTGAATTTCTTCAAAATCTTATCAAGGTATGTGCTTTGTGAAAGACCTATGAGGCGTCTTGATCTATCCCTATAGATCTTGATGCCTAATATGTAAGCAGCTTCTCCAAGGTCCTTCATTGAAAAACTTTTATTCAAGTAGGCCTTAATGCTGTCCAAGATTTCTATATCATTTCCCATCAAAAGTATGTCATCTACATATAATATGAGAAATGCTACAAAGCTCCCACTCACTTTCTTGTAAACGCAGGCTTCTCAATAAGTCTGCATAAACCCAAACGCTTTGATCATCTCATCAAAGCGAATGTTCCAACTCCGAGATGCTTGCACCAGCCCATAAATGGATCGCTGGAGCTTGCATACTTTGTTAGCATTCTTAGGATCGACAAAACCTTCCGGCTGCATCATATACAGCTCTTCCTTAAGATAACCGTTAAGAACGCTGTTTTGACGTCCATCTGCCATATCTCATAATCATAGTATGCGGCAATTGCTAACATGATTCGGACGGACTTAAGCTTCGCTACGGAGAGAAAGTCTCATCGTAGTCAATCCCTTGAACTTGCCGATAACCCTTAGCGACAAGTCGAGCTTTATAGCGGTGACATTACCATCCGCGTCCGTCTTCTTCTTAAAGATCCATTTGTTTTCTATCGCCGCCGATCATTGGGCAAGTCTGTCAAAGTCCATACTTTGTTTTCATACATGGATCCTATCTCGGATTGCATGGCTTCAAGCCATTTGTTGGAATCTGGGCCCGCCATCGCTTCTTCATAGTTCAAGGTTCACCGTTGTCTAACAACATGATTTCCGTGACAGGGTTGCCATACCACTCTGGTGTGGAACGTGTCCTTGTGGACCCACGAAGTTCAAGAGCAACTTGATCCAAGTACCTTGATCATCATCATTAATTTCCTCTCCAGTAGGTGTAGGCACCACACGAACATTTTCCTGAGCTGCACTACTTTCCGGTTCAAGAGGTAGTACTTCATCGAGTTCTACTTTCCTCCCACTTACTCCTTTTGAGAGAAACTCCTTTTCCAGAAAGGATCCGTTCTTGGAAATAAAGATCTTGCCTTCGGATCTAAGGTAGAAGGTATACCCAATGGTTTCCTTAGGGTATCCTATGAAGAAGCATTTTTCCGACTTGGGTTCGAGCTTTTCAGGTTGAAGTTTCTTGACATAAGCATCGCATCCCCAAACTTTTATAAACGACAGATTAGGTTTCTTCCCAAACCATAATAGATACGGTGTCGTCTCAACGGATTTAGACGGAGCCCTATTTAAAGTGAATGTAGCTGTCTCTAGTGCGTATCCCCAAAATGATAGCGGTAAATCGGTAAGAGACATCATAGATCGCACCATATCCAATAGAGTGCGATTCGACGCTTCGGACACACCGTTACGCTGAGGTGTTCCAGCGGCGTGAGTTGTGAAACGATTCCACATTTCCTTAAGTGTGTACCAAATTCGTGACTTAAATATTCTCCTCCACGATCTGATCGCAAGAACTTTATTTTTTGGTCACGTTGATTCTCTACCTCATTCTGAAATTCCTTGAACTTTTCAAAGGTCTCAGACTTGTGTTTCATCAAGTAGACATACCCATATCTACTTAAGTCGTCTGTGAGAGTGAGAACATAACGATATCCTCCGCGAGCCTCAACGTTCATTGGACCGCACACATCGGTATGTATGATTTCCAATAAGTTGGTTGCCCGCTCCATTGTTCCGGAGAACGGAGTCTTGGTCATTTTGCCCATGAGGCATGGTTCGTATGTGTCAAATGATTCATAATCGAGAGACTCTAAAAGTCCATCAGAATGCAGCTTCTTCATGCGCTTGACACCAATGTGACCAAGGCGGCAGTGCCACAAGTATGTGGGACTATCGTTATCAACTTTACATCTTTTGGTATTCACACTATGAATATGTGTAATATTACGCTCGAGATTCATTAAGAATAAACCATTGACCATCGGAGCATGACCATAAAACATATCTCTCATATAAATAGAACAACCATTATTCTCAGATTTAAATGAGTAGCCATCTCGCATTAAACGAGATCCCGATACAATGTTCATGCTCAAACTTGGCACTAAATAACAATTATTGAGGTTCAAAACTAATCCCGTAGGTAAATGTAGAGGTAGCGTGCGACGGCGATCACATCGACCTTGGAACCATTCCCGACGCGCATCATCACCTCGCCCTTCGCCAGTCTCCGTTTATTCCGCAGCTCTGCTGTGAGTTACAAATATGAGCAACGACACCGTATCAAATACCGGGAGTTACTACGAGTCTTGGTAAGGTACACATCAATTACATGTATATCAAATATACCTTTAGTGTTGCCGGCCTTCTTGTCCACTAAGAATTTGGGGCAGTTCCGCTTCGATGGCCCTTCCTTTGCAATAAAAGCACTCTGTCTCGGGCTTGGGTCCATTCTTTGACTTCTTCCCGTAACTTGCTTACAGGCGCGCAACAACACCCTGCCGTCCTTCTTGAAGTTCTTCTTACCCTTGCCCTTCTTGAACTTAGTGGTTTTATTGAGCATCAACACTTGATGTTCTTTCTTGATTTCAACCTCTGCTGACTTCAGATTGAGAATACTTCAGAATGGTCTTCACCATCCCTTGCATATTGTAGTTCATCACAAAGCTCTTGTAGCTTGGTGGGAGCGATCAAGGATTCTGTCAATGACCGCCTCGTCCGGAGGTTAATGTCCAGTGGGACAAAGCGGTTGTGCAACCCGGACATTTTGAGTATGTGCTCACTGGCAGAACTGTTTTCCTCCATCTTACAACTATAGAACTTGTCAGAGACTTCATATCTCTCGACCCGGGCATGAGCTAGTAAAACCATTTTCAGCTCCTCGAACATCTCATATGCTCCGTGTTGCTCAAGACGCTTTTGGAGCCTCGGTTCTAAGCTGTAAAGCATGCCGCACTGAACGAGGGAGTAATCATCAGCACGAGACTGCCAAGCATTCATAATGTCTTGGTTCTCTGGGATGGATGCATCACCTAGCGGTGCTTCTAGGACATATTGTTTCTTGGCTTCTATGAGAATGATCCTCAGGTTCCGGACACAGTCCAAATAGTTGCTGCCATCATCTTTCAGCTTGGTTTTCTCTAGGAACGCGTTGAAGTTCATGTTGACATGAGCGTTGGCCATTTGATCTACAAGACATATTTTGCAAAGACTTTAGACTAAGTTCATGATAATTAAGTTCATCTAATCAAATTATTTAATGAACTCCCACTCAGATTTGACATCCCTCTAGTCATCTAAGTGTTACATGATCCGAGTCGACTAGGCCTTGTCCGATCATCACGTGAGACGGACTAGTCATCGTCGGTGAACATCTCCATGTTGATCGTATCTTCCATACGACTCATGTTCGACCTTTCGGTCTCTTGTGTTCCGAGGCCATGTCTGTACATGCTAGGCTCGTCAAGTTAACCCTAAGTGTTTATGCATGTGTAAAACTGTCTTACACCCGTTGTATGTGAACGTAAGGATCTATCACACCCGATCATCATGTGGTGCTTTGAAACGACGAACTTTAGCAACGGTGCACAGTTAGGGAGAACACTTTCTTAAAATTATTCTAAGGGATCATCTTATTTACTACCGTCGTTCTAAGTAAACAAGATGCATAAACATAATAAACATCACATGCAATTATATAAAGTAGTGACATGATATGGCCAATATCATATAGCTCTTTTGATCTTCATCTTCGGGGCTCCATGATCATCTTGTCACCGGCATGACACCGTGATCTCCATCATCATGATCTCCATCATCATGATCTCCATCATCATGATCTCCATCATCGTGTCTCCATGAAGTTGCTCGCCAACTATTACTTCTACTACTATGGCTAACACGTTTAGCAATAAAGTAAAGTAATTTACTTGGCGTTGAATCAATGACTCGCAGGTCATACAATAATTAAGACAACTCCTATGGCTCCTACCGGTTGTCATACTCATCGACATGCAAGTCGTTATTCCTATTACAAGAACATGATCTCATACGTCACAATATATCATTCATCACAACTTCTGGCCATATCACATCACATGACAATTGCTGCAAAAACAAGTTAGACGTCCTCTAATTGTTGTTGCATCTTTTA
Organism: Aegilops longissima; assembly: GCA_021605205.1. Classification (NCBI taxonomy): domain Eukaryota; kingdom Viridiplantae; phylum Streptophyta; class Magnoliopsida; order Poales; family Poaceae; genus Aegilops; species Aegilops longissima. The sequence goes on from CM038677.1 coordinate 645,546,508, forward strand.
CGTGGCTGCAATTGGGTTCTAGCAAGAACGTTTTCTTACCAACGAATAACCACAATGTGATTTTGTCAACTTCTATTTACCCTTCATAAGGACCCTTTTCATCTAATCCGCTCCAACTAAAGTAGGAGAGACAGACACCCGCTAGCCACCTTATGCAACTAGTGCATGTAGTCGGTGGAACCTGTCTCACGTAAGCGTACGTGTAAGGTCGGTCCGGGCCGCTTCATCCCACAATACCGCTGAAGCAAGAAAAGACTAGTAGCGGCAAGCAAGTTGACAAGATCTACGCCCCCAACAAAATTGTGTTCTACTCGTGCAATAGAGAACTACGCATAGACCTAGCTCATGATGCCACTGTTGGGGAACGTTGCAGAAAATTAAAATTTTTCCTACGGTTTCACCAAGATCCGTCTATGAGTTCATCTAAGCAACGAGTCATGGGAGAGAGATTGCATCTACATACCACTTGTAGATCGCGTGCGGAAGCGTTCACTAGAAAGTGGATGATGGAGTCGTACTCGCCGTGATCCAAATCACCGATGACCGAGTGCCGAACGGACGACACCTCCGCGCTCAACACACATACGGAGCGGATGACGTCTCCTCCTTCTTGATCCGGCAAGGGGGAAGGAGAGGTCGAAGAAGATGGCTCAGCAGCAGACGACGGCGTCGTGGTGGTGGAAATGCAGATACTCGGCAGGCTTCGCCAAGCTCGTGGACGGAGGAGGAAGAGTAGCAGGGGGGCGCGAACTTGAGTGCGGCTGCCCCTCCCCTTCCCTTTATATAGGCCCTGGGCGCCCCCTGAGATCTGATCTCCTGTGGGGGGGGGTGGAGTGCCCCAAGGCAGTGGGCGCCCACCCTAGGGTTTCAACCCTAGGCGCAGGGGTGGGCCAAGGGGCGCAACAGCCCACTATGGGCTGGTTCCTCCCCACTTCAGCCCATGGGGCCCTCCGGATGGGTGGCCCCACCAGTGGACCCCGGACCCTTCCGGTGGTCCCAGACAATCTGAGGTGACCCCAAACTTTCCGATGGCGAAACAACACTTCCTATATATAATTCTTTACCTCCGGACCATTCCGAACTCCTCGTGACGTCCGGATCTCATCCGAGACTCGAACAACATTCGCTTACTGCATACTCATATTCATACAACCCTAGCGCCACCGAACCTTATGTGTAGACCCTACGGGTTCGGGAGACACGTAGACATGACCGAGTCGGCTCTCGGGCAATAACCAACAGCGGGATCTGGATACCCATGTTGGCTCCCACATGCTCCTCGATGATCTCATCGGATGAACCACGATGTCGAGGATTCAAACAACCCCGTATACAATTCCCTTTGTCAATCGGTATGTTACTTGTCCGAGATTCGATCGTCGGTATCCCAATACCTTGTTCAATCTTGTTACCGGCAAGTCACTTTACTCGTACCGTAATGCATGATCCCGTGACCAGACACTTGGTCACTTTGAGCTCATTATGATGATGCACTACCGAGTGGGCCCAAGATACCTCTCCGTAATACGGAGTGACAAATCCAGCCTCGATCCGTGTCAACCCAATGACACTTTCGAGATACCGTAGTGTACCTTTATAGTCACCCGATTCGTTGTGACGCTTTGGTACACCCAAAGCACTCCTACGGTATCCGGAGTTACACGATCTCATGGTCTAAGGAAAAGATACTTGACATTGGAAAAGCTCTAGCAGAACGAACTACACGATCTTGTGCTATGCTTAGGATTGGGTCTTGTCCATCACATCATTCTCCTAATGATGTGATCCCGTTGTCAACGACATCTAATGTCCATAGTCAGGAAACCATGACTACCTGTTGACCAACGAGCTAGTCAACTAGAGGCTTACTAGGGACATATTGTGTTCTATGTAATCACACGTGTATTACGATTTCCGGATAATACAATTATAGCATGAATAAAAGACAATTATCATGAACAAGGAAATATAATAATAATCCTTTTATTATTGCCTCTAGGGCATATTTCCAACACATACATGAGAGATAGATAATATCATCATCCAAGAACAAACATTAAACTATGATATGATCAAGCACATGATCATACAAGTATCTCACACACATAAATAGAGTATCAACCAAACAAGCAACCAAATAAGTAGCCGGAGATAGCAAAAAGAAGTAAAGCACTCTCTCTCTCTCTCTCTCTCTCGAAGCCTATGATCTATACACTTTCTCCCCCTTTGGCAACAAGTTACCAAAAAGCTTGAAAATGCATAGTGCTATGCGGCTCTCTAAGCTTGATCTCCGGGAGCTCCGGAGTGCGAAGGTGGCATGGAGAGGAGTCCTGCAATGAATGCATCTGAAGAAGACTGAGGAGCTGGTGGAGTTGCAACTGGAGGAGCAACGGAGGCTGTAGCTGTTGGTGCTGATGTAGTAGCCCTAGTGTCTGTCACTGGCACTCCTGCAGACCTCTGTGCCTTAGGCACTCTCTGAAAAGCTTCCGTGGTAGCCTTCGCTCTTCTCTCTTCAGCTTCATCCTGGAGCTTCTCAACTACAGTTTGCATCTCTGTGACCTTCAAGTCTAGATCATAAAACTATGTTTCGATGATCCTTTCAAGACTCTCTTGATTTTTAGTCAGGGTGGCCAAACCTTTCTCAATCCTCAAAAGTAGCCTGAATGAGATAGAGAAGTTGATCTTGTTTGGACTTGAGAAAAACTTGGGATGCCTCTTCAGCACTTGGTATCTTGGCTGCCTTCTCTGCTTTTGCTTTTTCTCTCTTCTCATGAGCCTCTACTGATGGAGGATGTGAGGCATCCATAACAACTATGTTATCCTCACGATCAGGCCTCAAGGGAAGTTGCTCTTTATCCAGGAGATACATGCCTTTGCCCATCTTGGAGTTGATGTACATGATCTCTTTTGGTCTGCTGCAGTTCTTTTGATTGTTTCAACTATCAAGCTCATCACCTTGAATTTCTATGGCACATCAAACATTTGAAGCAAGTTGATGGAGTGGCCTCTGATCATCATGTGATCTCCTGATTTGGGCAGCAAGGTGTGCCTCAATATGGTGTTCATAGCGGCCAATCCAGACAACAGGTAGTACACTGAGCCTAGTCTGTGTGTCTCCAAGGCCTTGTCAGGAATTTCCTTGTACATGTTGGCCATGGAGTTGTGATCCTTCTTGCGCTTGGCATAGACATCAATGTCATCCTCTGCTTCTTCTGGAGCATTGATGAGCTTGGCCCACTCAGCAACTATAGACTGGTACCTAGTACCTTCTGCCATCCATACAATCTTCCCATCTGGGTAGAAATGAGCTGTTGAATAGAACTACATGATTAACTCATCATTCCATTTGGTCAATTTCTAACCCACAAAAGTGTCAACTCCATTGAGTCTGAAGCTCTCATGAACTCCAGGGAAGTGATCTTCATTGCTGTCAATGTATTTCTAGTCCACCCATCTCATGTCATACACAATGGGCTTCTTATCAAAGAGGACTGTCTCATAGAAGTCATACTGTTCCTTAGTGTGAAATTTGTAGTCCACAACAGTTCTTCTTCTCACAGCATAAGCGTCTGATTGTCTCCACAATCTGAGACATGCATCCTTTCTCTCCTTCATGTTTTCAGCCACAGGGTGATTGTCATCATGATCAGGGATCTTTGGCTTCAATTTTCTGAGCACTTGGGCTTCTTCTTTTTCTTCCACCTCAGGCACTGGGGCCTTGTTTTTCTCAGCAACAGGGATATTTCTAGCGCTTCTCTTTGGAGCAGTCTTTGAAGCTTGAGCAGTGGTCTTGGGGGCACTCTTGGGCTTTGATGGAGCAGCCCAAGACTTGATGGCATCCCCCATCAACTTCTAAGTCTTTGGTGCTGGTGCAACATCTTCTTCTTCATCCTCTTCCTCATCCTCAGCTGGGTCTTTCATCACAGAGGATCTGCCAATGACTCTGGACATGGTATTCTTGACCCTTTCCTTTCTCTTCTTGCCTCCAGTAGCCTCCTCTTCTGTTGACTTGGAGACTTCAAGAGAAGAGGCTCTGGCTTTGGACATTGGCACTCTCTTGGCAGGAGCTTTCTTGTGCAAACCAGGCTTGGTTGAAGCTGCAGTGCCAAACTCTTTCTTGACAACCTTCTTCTTGAGCTGACCTCCTCCTCAACAACAACATAATCTTCATCTTCATCTTCAGAGTCTGAGTTTCTCTTCTTCCTTGTCCTGGTTGCAGCTTTTGGCAAGTTGCTTGGGGTGCTTCTGCTACCCTCATCATAGATGCCAGAGGGAATAGTGCCCTCACTCAGGTTGACCTATTCCTCAGACTTGTTATGGTTGTCACTTTGATCAAACATGGCTGAAACTGCAAACTGACCTGAAAGCTGACCCTGTGAATAGATATAGTTGAGATAGAGTGGATGAGCATCACAAAGTGCAGAGATTTTGCAAAACAATTGAGTCAAAAACTTAGTTTTAGTTTTCTAAAAAAAGCATTTCGGAGCTACCGATTTGTTGAACTCGGTGACATCGAAGCAATATTAGAGTCTAGACTAGTGGAATCGGTCAGACCGAGACACAGTTCGGTGAGTCATAGATTTCTAGGGTTTCACTGGGAGTCGAACTCGGTCACACCGATACGTAAGTTTTGGTCAGACCAAAAATTACAAGTGCAATGGCCTAGGCCAAATTGGTGAGACCAATTTCTACAACTTGGTCAGTCTGAGATGAGTTCGGCGGAAACCTAACCCTAAATTTTCGAATCAAATCTAATCTAAAGGAAGTTTCTGCTGGATAGAACAATCTCATACATGGCAAGAATCATGGCATTGTCCTAAGTGCAGGAATCAGAGGTTAAGATTGCACATAGGGGTCGAGTTCATACCCTAACTCGGCGGTGAACTCGCTACAGCGACAACGACGGTGAAGATTCCCGTTGACGGCAGCGGAGACCAGCGGTAGGAGGTCGCTAGCAATGAGGAGATGATCCGGAGACCTCGAGTTGGCAGAGCAGGATATGCGCGGGCGAAGGGTTTCAGAGGAATTTCCAAAATTTAACCCGTGGGTATTTATATCCTGACCCTATCGGTGTGACCGAGTGGAACGACTCGGTGGCACCGAGATGCAGAATCACAAGCGGTTACTGCAACTCGGTGTGACTGAACAGTTCAAATCAGTTGCACCGAGATTGAAAACCTAGATCAACTCAATGAACTCGGTATGACCGAAAGGGATGAATCGGTCAGTCCGAAGTACACAAAGAGGTTTTGGAAGTTTAAGTCTATGACGAACCGGTGGCTCCGAGTGCTCCTCCACTACAAGAAATATGTCAACTAGTGACCTTCTGTCAGTGACCCTGGAAGAATTGGTCATAGATTTATGACCATTTGAGACCAATATGTCAAAATCTGTTCAGGCGGCTCCAAACCCTAAACCATTGCGACCATTTTGGTCAGAAAGGTCGTAATTTCCTTACACGAAATGGTCATAAAGCAAACAGTGCTGGTCCGCTGCCTTATTTCTTGTTGTTAATGACCAATATAGATGGTCATAGCCTTGTAGATTGTGGTGGATTGTGATGACTAGGCGCCATCTCATCAGTTTTGCCTATGTGTCATGTCCATGTGTCAATTTTTGCCCTAGGTTGTGAAGCAACCTATATTTCTGTTATTCCAAAAATTCCCAAACAATTCTCATAAATTGTTTGGATCATATCCTCATCAAATATGTAAAAAACCTTCCTTGCCTAGTTCAAAAATAACTCAACAATATTCATTTTCCTATTCTGTTCAGAGCGACACTTTGTGAATGAAGGAAGTGTTATTTATATATTTTTGATTTCCCTAAAAATTTGTGAAGACATTCTTCTTAGTATATGATCATCCTCAGCCAAAACTCACGCCCATTGGCCAGGTGCATTTCACGTACCGCTAATCAAACAATTGGCTGCTAATTCATGTTTGAGCATAGTTCGGTCTCCTCATGAGAATCTTATATTATAATTTTCTTCCTAGAACCAACCTGGGGAGTGCCCAACCCACTAGACATGCCTAGGCCGCCCAGAATGCATGGCAACGCCACGGTCACGCGGTGACCACGCGCGGGCATGCGAGCTTATGCGCTCTGGAGTTGGGGCCCTCGGCCACCGTCCGAACCTCGATGTCTCGCCATCAAACCATGTATTTCTGATTAAATAGATACTTATTTACCTAGAAATGATTTTTGGAAAAAATAAATAGGAAATATGAGGCACCTGCAGTTCAAATTTGACCCGCTTCTAGCTGAATCGACGGGAATTTGTCTTTTTCACCAGAGGTGGATCAAAACCTTTGACACCCAACCATTTTGTCAATTGTGCATTAAATATCACATAGTATTTTATAAAATTGATTTGGTCCAATTTTGCAACAAATATATGGTAGGTCCTTCACAAAAAAACTCATTTCAGGCACTCGGAAAATGAAAAATGAATTTTCCGTGCAAAGAAAATGAAAACTCCCTTAGGCAACATTTTTGAAATTCCAAGATGCCCCCTTGTGCACGATATGAGATCATTTGAACAAACTATGCCATGAATGTGGCCATAAGATTGATCATTTGGCTTGAAAGCCATGAATCTTCACGCAAGATAGCTCGTTTCTGAGAACACTTTTTTAAAATAATTTCCGTATTACAAGTTTATTATTTTTCCTGGAAACTGGGTCACATATAATGACACAATGCGAAGGTTTTCCAATTTTTGATTTGTTTGAATTTTTTATGCCCGTTTTAAAATGCGGTCAAAACGGCGCGTTGACCATTCCTAGCTAGTGGTTGAATCTTGGAAAACTTTTGATGCTTCTCTGATTAAATAGATACTTATTTACCTATAAATGATTTTTGGAAAAAAATAAAGAGCAAACTATGAGGCACCTGCAGTTCAAATTTGACCTGCTTCCAGCTGAATCGACAGAAATTTGTCTTTTTCACCAGAGCTGGATCAAAACTTTTGACACCAAACCATTTTGTCAATTGTGCATTAAATATGGCCTAGTATTTTATAAAATTTATTTGGTCCAATTTTGCAACAAATATATGGTAGGTCTTTCACAAAAAAAACTCATTTCAGGCACTCGGAAAATGGAAAATGAATTTTCCGTGTAAAGAAAATGAAAACTCCCTTAGGAAACATTGTTTGTCATTCCAATATGCACCCTTGTGCACAATATGAGATCATTTGAACAAACTATGCCATGAATGTGGCCATAAGATTGAGCATTTGGGTTGAAAGCCATGCATCTTCACACTTGATAGCTCGTTTGTGAGAACACTTTTTAAAAATAATCACCGTATTACAAGTTTATAAATTTTGCTGGTAACTTGGTCACATATAATGACACAATGCGAAGGTTTTCCAATTTTTTGATTTTTTTGAATTGTTTATGCCCGTTTTAAAAAGCGGTCAAAACGGCGGGCTTGACCGTTCCTAGCTAGTGGTTGAATCGTGGATTTTTTGTGTGTTTATATGACTAAATAGATACTTATGTACCTAGAAATTATTTTTGGAAAAAATAAAGAGCAAACTATGAGGCACCGGTTCAAATTTGACCCGCTTCCAAATTTAATCGACGGAATTTGTCTTTTCACCGAGGTGGATCAAAACTTTGACACCGAACCATTTTGTCAATTGTGCATTAAATATGGCCTAGTATTTTATAAAATTGATTTGGTCCAATTTTGCAACAAATATTTGGTAGGTCCTTTACAAAAAAAACTCATTTCATGCACTCGGAAAATGGAAAATGGATTTTCCGTGTAAAGAAAATGAAAACTCCCTTAGGCAGCACTGTTTGTTATTCCAATATGCACCATTGTGCACAATATGAGATCATTTGAAAAAACTATGCCATGAATGTGGCCATAAGATTGAGCATTTGGGTTGAAAAGCCATGCATCTTCACACTTGATAGCTCGTTTGTGAGAACACTTTTTAAAAATAATCACCGTATTACAAGTTTATAAATTTTGCTGGTAACTTGGTCACATATAGTGACACAATGCGAAGGTTTTCCAATTTTTTGATTTTTGTTGAATTGTTTATGCCCATTTTAAAATGCGATCAAAATGGCGGGCTTGACCGTTCCTATCTAGTGGTTGAATCTTGGAATTTTTTTTGTGTTTATATGATTAAATAGATACTTATGTACCTAGAAATGATTTTTGGAAAAAATAAAGAGCAAATTATGAGGCACCTGCAGTTCAAATTTGACCCGCTTCCAACTGAATCGACGGGAATTTGTCTTTTTCACCAGAGGTGGATCAAAACTTTTGACACCCAACCATTTTGTCAATTGTGCATTAAATATGGCCTAGTATTTTATAAAATTGATTTGGTCCAACTTTGCAACAATTATATGGTAGGTCCTCCACAAAAAAACTCATTTGGGGCACACGGAAAATGGAAAATGAATTTTTCGTGTAAAGAAAATGAAAAATCCCTTAGGCAACATTGTTTGTCATTCGAATATGCACCCTTGTGCACAATATGAGATCATTTGAACAAACTATGCCATGAATGTGGCCATAAGATTGAGCATTTGGGTTGAAAGCCATGCATATTCACACTTGATAGCTCTTTTGTGAGAACACTTCTTAAAAATAATCACTGTATTACAAGTTTATAATTTTTGCTGGTAACTTGATCACATATAATGACATAATGCAAAGGGTTTCCAATTTTTTGATTTTTTTTTGAATTTTTTATGCCATTTTAAAATGCGGTCAAAACGGCGGGCTTGACCGTTCCTAGCTAGTGGTTTAATCTTGGAATTTTTTTTGTGTTTATATGACTAAATAGATACTTATGTACCTAGAAATTATTTTTGGAAAAAATAAAGAGCAAACTATGAGGCACCTGCGGTTCAAATTTGACCCGCTTCCAGCTGAATCGACGGGAATTTGTCTTTTTCACCAGAGGTGGATCCAAACTTTTGACACCGAACCATTTTGTCAATTGTGCATTAAATATGGCCTAGTATTTTATAAAATTGATTTGGTCCAATTTTGCAACAAATATTTGGTAGGTCCTTTACAAGAAAAACTCATTTCATGCACTCGGAAAATGGAAAATGAATTTTCCGTGTAATGAAAATGAAAACTCCCTTAGGCAACATTGTTTGTTATTCCAATATGCACCATTGTGCACAATATGAGATCATTTGAAAAAACTATGCCATGAATGTGGCCATAAGATTGAGCATTTGGGTTGAAAGCCATGCATCTTCACACTTGATAGCTCGTTTGTGAGAACACTTTTTAAAAATAATCACCGTATTACAAGTTTATAAATTTTGCTGGTAACTTGGTCACATATAATGACACAATGCGAAGGTTTTCCAATTTTTTGATTTTTTTTGAATTGTTTATGCCCGTTTTAAAATGCGATCAAAACGGCGGGCTTGACCGTTCCTATCTAGTGGTTGAATCTTGGAATTTTTTTTGTGTTTATATGATTAGATAGATACTTATGTACCTAGAAACGATTTTTGGAAAAAATAAAGAGCAAACTATGAGGCACCTGCAGTTCAAATTTGACCCGCTTCCAACTGAATCGACTGGAATTTGTCTTTTTCACCAGAGGTGGATCAAAACTTTTGACACCCAACCATTTTGTGAATTGTGCATTAAATATGGCCTAGTATTTTATAAAATTGATTTGGTCCAACTTTGCAACAATTATATGGTAGGTCCTCCACAAAAAAACTCATTTCGGGCACACGGAAAATGGAAAAAGAATTTTTCGTGTAACGAAAATGAAAAATCCCTTAGGCAACATTGTTTGTCATTCGAATATGCACCCTTGTGCATAATATGAGATCATTTGAACAAAATATGCCATGAATGTGGCCATAAGTTTGAGCATTTGGGTTGAAAGCCATGCATCTTCACACTTGATAGCTCGTTTGTGAGAACACTTTTTAAAAATAATCACCGTATTACAAGTTTATAATTTTTGCTGGTAACTTGGTCACGTATAATGACACAATGCGAAGGTTTTCCAATTTTTTGTTTTTTTTTGAATTTTTTATGCCCGTTTGAAAATGCGGTCAAAACGGCGGGCATGGCCGTTCCTAGCTAGTGGTTGAATCTTGGAAAACTTTTTGTGTTTCTATGATTAAATAGATACTTATGTACCTAGAAATTATTTTTGGAAAAAATAAAGAGCAATCTATGAGGCACCTGCGGTTCAAATTTGACCCGCTTCCAGCTGAATCTACGGGAATTTGTCCTTTTCACCAGAGGTGGATCAAAACTTTTGACACCGAACCATTTTGTCAATTGTGCATTAAATATGGCCTAGTATTTTATAAAATTGATTTGGTCCAATTTTGCAACAAATATTTGGTAGGTCCTTTACAAAAAAAAACTCATTTCATGCACTCGGAAAATGGAAAATGAATTTTCCGTGTAAAGAAAATGAAAACTCCCTTAGGCAACACTGTTTGTTATTCCAATATGCACCATTGTGCACAATATGAGATCATTTGAAAAAACTATGTCATGAATGTGGCCATAAGATTGAGCATTTGGGTTGAAAGCCATGCATATTCACACTTGATAGCTCTTTTGTGAGAACACTTTTTAAAAATAATCACCGTATTACAAGTTTATAATTTTTGCTGGTAACTTGATCACATATAATGACATAATGCAAAGGGTTTCCAATTTTTTGTTTTTTTTTGAATTTTTTATGCCCATTTTAAAATGCGGTCAAAACGGCGGGCTTGACCGTTCCTAGCTAGTGGTTGAATCTTGTAAAACTTTTTGTGTTTCTATGATTAAATAGATACTTATGTACCTAGAAATGATTTTTGGAAAAAATAAAGAGCAAACTATGAGGCTCCTGCAGTTCAAATTTGACCCGCTTCCAACTGAATCGACGGGAATTTGTCTTTTTCACCAGAGGTGGATCAAAACTTTTGACACCCAACAATTTTGTCAATTGTGCATTAAATATGGCCTAGTATTTTATAAAATTGATTTGGTCCAATTTTGCAAAAAATATATGGTAGGTCCTTCACAAAAAAAAACTCATATCGGGCACTCGGAAAATGGAAAATGAATTTTCCGTGTTAAGAAAATGAAAACTCCCTTAGGCAACATTGTTTGTCATTCCAATATGCACCCTTGTGGACAATATGAGATCATTTGAACAAACTATGCCATGAATGTGGCCATAAGATTGAGCATTTGGGTTGAAAGCCATGCATCTTCACACTTGATAGCTCGTTTGTGAGAACACTTTTAAAAATAATCACCGACACAAGTTTATAATTTTGCTGGTAACTTGGTCACGTATAATGACACAATGCGAAGGTTTTCCAATTTTTTTGTTTTTTTTTGAATTTTTTATGCCCGTTTGAAAATGCGGTCAAAACGGCGGGCATGGCCGTTCCTAGCTAGTGGTTGAATCTTGGAAAACTTTTTGTGTTTCTATGATTAAATAGATACTTATGTACCTAGAAATGATTTTTGGAAAAAATAAAGAGCAAACTATGAGGCAGCTGCAGTTCAAATTTGACCCGCTTCCAACTGAATCGACAGAAATTTGTCTTTTTCACCATAGGTGCGTAAAAACTTTTTACACCCAACCATTTGGTCAATTATGCATTAAATATGTCCTAGTATTTTATAAAATTGATTTGGTACAATTTTACAACAATTATTTGTTAGGTCCTTCACAAAAAAAACTCATTTTCGGCACTCGAAATATGATTAAAAATTGGTAGAAAGATAAAAAACGCATACAAATTGGTCTTTATCCATAAAATTTAGTATAACTCTAGTAAAAATTTGTGTGGTGCCCTTCTGCAAAAACTTTTTGATAGATACTTCACAAAATCTCTCTACTTTTAGTACATCAAAACTATTTTAAATCACTGATTTTCTGAACCAATGAGAACTCTTCCCACGGATCGATGACATGGCGTCCATCCATCCATCCATCCATCCATCTCTACATCCCACATCCATCCGTCCATCCATCTATATATAGAAAAAAAGAAAAAAAAGAAAAGAAAAAGAGATACCCCCCACCCGCAGCCCAAACCCTAGCTCAGATCGCACTCTTCCCCCCATCTCCTCGCCGCCGCCGCACCCCTCTCGATCCACTCCTCTCCCTGCCCACCGCACCCACCGCCCCGACCTCCGCTCCGCTCCACTCCAGGCCGTCGTCATTCAACCTCATTGCCGGCAGCCCCTCCCCTCTCCTCCTAGATCCACTCGGGCTACTCATGTCGTGGCCAGATCCTCACCGCATCCATGGCCTCCTGCGCCCTTCCTCACCGCATCGCCACCAAGACCCCTCCCTTCCCTCACCGCGCCGCCACCTGCACCCCTCCTTCCTTCCTCACCGCGCCGCCACCTGACCCCTCCCTTCCCCACCACAAGCAGCATCGCCACCCCAAGCTACCTCCCTTCCAACCGTACCTCAAGCTTCGCCGCAACCCGTCGGATCTCTGTGGCGGCATCCGTCAAGGACAGCGTCCGCCTCGTCAAGTGTCCGCCTGACCGCAAGGGTAAGGACGCTCTCGCCCGTTCTCCTCATTCCAGATCCGGTTTGTTTTCCTCTTTCGCCAGATCTGACACTGATTTGGTGCTTTTCTCGCCCAGGTAAGCCAGGGAACGACGCAGATCTCACGCCTAGGTCTGGATCTCACGCCGCCGGCAGCCGCACGCCCCCCTCCCCGCGTCGCCGGATCTTCCTCTTGGGCTCTCCCCCGCACCACTGGCTACTGTTCTACGACCTCGTCCGCCCCGAGCTCTTCTTCTCTTCAGGCAGGTGAGCCCCGTCCTCTTCTTCTCTTCTTCTCTGGCATGCTCAAAGTTGGGCATGCTCTGCTGCTCTGCTCTGTACTTTGTCGGCCCGTAATGTACCTGCTTGAGTAGTTGAATGTAAGTGAAGCAGACTAGTATTACTTAGTTTGCTTGCTGGCTGGTGCTGCGGGTGCTGGTGGTGGTTTGGTTGCTAGCTGCTGCTTTAGCTGCTTGCTTTGGTTTCTGGCTTACTGATTTTGCTAGGTGCTGCCGCTTGCTTTGTTTATTGTCGCTTGTCGCTAGCTGCTACTGCTAGCTAATGCTGCTTGTGCTTGCTGCTAGTTGCTACCTAGTAGCTACTACCTTATAAATTGTAACTGTAAAATCATGTAATTTCTAACTTTTGCCATATTGTTCATTGATGTTTGCGCCCTGTTATTTCCGTACTGATGGTAGGATTTCTATGTTAAACCTAGGCCTGTTGTTCTTTGTTTATCTCCATTTTTTCCCAGGTAGCTAGTTATCTGTCTGACTCCATTTCCTGTCAAAATTTGTTGTTCCACCAATAGTTTTTGCACAACACTTCTTGTATCAAGTTTTGATATAAATCTGTCATGCACGTGTATGGAAGAACAAGAAGAGTGATGGCCATGAAGACTATGGTCTCCTTGTTAGCGAGCCAGCCATGACTCGTCCAACATTTTAGTGATACCGATGCTTCCCTAGCTAATAACTTGATTGTGGATTTAATTTTCCACCCCAACTGCATTTTGTGCTATCTGCCCTATCACATATATCCCAAGAATTTTGCATCGACTCTATTTGACATTTGTAACCTCATATTCATTTATTCAGCTGTCACTTTCTAGATAAGTTTTCTGAACCTTCTGTTCGCTGCAAACAATTTCTTAGGATGAAGATTGTTCTTCTATCAAGTTCATATGCATGATCATTTGTTTTGTGATGGCATTCTTTTAAACTTTCGAGTCAGGCATGCATAAATTACCTGCCCTATCGCATATATAGTTCTGTTGAAACAAGGTGGAAGCATGTTCTTTCTTGCAAATGTTCATTTAGCTAATATGAAGATAGAGCATTGGGTTCAATCCATTACTAGGATTCTTGTTGTTTGTCTTTGAACAATGCTTGCGTTTTAGCTACTGCCACTTTGAGCTGTTGTAGCTTGTAGTTATCAATTCCAGCTGGGTTTACACATTGCATTTCTGGAGCAGTAGATCGACATTTCTAAGGTCTTTTGTTATATAAGATGAACAAATGTTATTTTTAAAGTGTGAGCTGACTAGTAATCCTAGAGAGAACCAACTCCATTTTTGCAAGAGTTAGCTAATATAATTAGTTAGGTACTGTTGTATTAGTTAGCTAATATAATTTGCAGCATTAGTTTGGTACTGCTATAGTCTTTTTTAGACTTCTCTTGTATGAGTAAAATGCTATGAGAAAGAGTAATGCTATGAGTAAATTTAGATTTCCTAGCTTTAGGCATAAGAATAAGCTGATAAGAACAGAATATTGATACTTTGCATGCTATGAGTAAAATGTTGGTACTTTGCCTGCCATATCTGGTTCTTGTTTTGGTAGTAGTTTTCATTGCTTACCCAGTAGTATCAGTCAACTGGCCAGCCTGGAGCAGCTTGGTGTTGTACATGATGGTGTTAACTGTGAAAATGCCAAGTGTGAGAAAATTAGACCAGCTGTCCATTTCTTGCCTGAATGGATTCTTTAAACGAGATAATGTGCTAGAGACATGCTACTATCTCAAGTGCTTCGTTGGTTGGGTTGCGTTATTTGCTGCTGGTCTCATGAATGGGGTACATTTCTGAAACTGAACTACCTTGAGTGCCTATTTTATTCTTAAGTTGTCATTTTACCAAACATTTGTTGATTGTCGAAATGTTATATTTAGTTCCTGATTAATGATTTTCATCAATAAATTGTTGGTCACACGAGTCAAGCTTGTGCTCATATTTAGCTAGCTTTGGATGTATGTTGATCCAAATGTCCAGAAAAATAGAAGCTAACCATGTCAAAAGTTAGAGCACTCTTGATTGCTATATTAGGACAACGCTGACCATGTGTTGTTTTTCTTGAAGGAAGTTATTTTTCTTGAAGGAAGGGTAAGGAGGAGGCAACACGTTGGCTGCTGGAGGACCCAGGGATGGATAATATGTGTTGGTCTCGCCATCTACCTGGCCCTTTTGTTGATAAATCCATTGTGCAATGGTAAGCTTCCCGTGGCTCCGCTTTGAACTAGTGAGACATGTTGTATCTGCATGAATTTGTTCCATCTTAATAGTATGGAATCCCTTTACAACAATATATGTGATCCTTGACTAGTTAGTTTCTAGAATGCTAGTCCGTATGGAATCTTTTTTATATCTTTTTTAATGCGAGTCAACACCAATCCTTGACAGGGTGACCGTGGAAGGGATGGAAGTTCATATTGCTGTTTGTAATGAAGGTCACAGCCTAATCCTGACTATGGTTGTCTAGTGAGTATGGCATATGGTTCATATGACAGGAGCATGTGCCCAGTTTGTGATCGCTATTGACAGGAGCTCCATTCTGAAGAAGATTGAAGACAATTGTGGAGTTGTAAATTACTGTAGCCAGCAATCACACTTGTAGAGCTTGTAATATTGTGATTCCAATTGTATTATGTGTTATTGGTAGAGAAAGAGCTCCATACTGATTCTGGCTGTTGTTATTTGAAGTATTACATGTCTTTTCTGTCTGTTTGTCGGCGTTCTGGGAACGGGGGTCCCCAGACTTGCCTGCCTGCGGCCTGTGGCGTGGCTCAAAGGAGGCCCAGGACGACCCATCTTCATCAATGCAAACTCAAGACCCTCGCGAGGGGCCAAGCCTCGCGGGCCGGACGACCAAGAGCTTCCTCAGGCACGGCCTCGTCAGGCTGGCTCATGAGGAGGCGGAGAGTTCAAGGCAGGGTACCTCGCGAGGTGCCCATGACGCAAGCCATGACGACCAAGGGCGCCAGTCGGGCGCCAGCCGTGCAACGTCCTCCTTTCCTCTTTGGTGCAAAGGGAGCAAGCGCAGGCAAGAGCATCAAGCAAAGGCATCCGTTTCGGTGCAAGAAGACCAAGACCAGCCCCAACGGCTGGAAGGGAGTCAGCGTGGAGCCCAAGCAGGCGTCATCACCAGAGCCTTTGGTAGGCGAGGACCAACTTTAGTCGGATAAGTGTACCCGCTGTTCCCCTTCAAATGGCTAATTTTGGCGCCCTTCCCGCTCAATATTTGGGAAGAGGCCCAGGGCCTTCGCCTATAAACAGGAGTAGCCACACTCAGAGTACGGGGGGACGATCAGATAGGAAGGGGACGATCGGATAGGGATCTGGCATTTGGAATCCAGAGAGAGAGATAGAGACCCGATCCTCAAGCTAGAGCGACGGGACACCACCTAGCAGTTCATCACACCCACCAAGAACAGACCCTCGCGAGGCTGTTCTTCCCTGTACTGTTCCTCATCAGCCCAAGAGGCAATCGACCACACCACAAACTAGAGTAGGGTATTACACCACAACGGTGGCCCGAACTAGTATAAATCTCGTGTCTCTTGTGCTGTTCTTTCTAGTAGTTTAGGTCCCTGCGATTCGGCGAGGTTCGACACGGTGGAGGGTTGGATCTCCGCGCGCACCCTAGAGTTCGAACCTTAAGGGTCTGCCGGAACCCAAAATCCGACATTTGGCGCGCCAGGTAGGGGTGCGCCGGAATCTGCCTTTCGTCGCCTCGTTCTTCCCGACCACCGTAACCATGTCGACGCTCGTCGGGCCCGCGCTGAAGCGCCGAGCCGCCCTCGCCTCCCGCCGCCCGACAGCTCCAGTCGGCGGGCGCCCTCGTCGTTCCCCGTCACCTGCCGTCAACGCCGCCACCGGCCCGGCGGGGAATGAGCAGCAAGCGTCGTCCCAGCACCCGTCCATGAGGCGGGACGGCCGCACCGCCACGCCTTCGCTCACCCCGCTGGTTCTTCGTCACGCGCGCCCCGCGCGGCCATGGAGGCCCGAGCTGCACTCATCGCGGCTAACGAGCTCCTGCGCTACCGCCCCATCGACGACGTCTACGAAGAATGGCTCGACCGAGTCGCCGAGCTCGTCTGCGCTGCAGAGGCGACCCGCGCCGTCCGTCTCGCTGCACCGCACCCGCCCAGCTGGCGATGAAGCTCCTGGCGCCTCACCGCCTCCTCCTCAAGACGGCGCCCTGGCCCCAAGGCGCGCGGTCCCTGGGCGGAACCCGTTCCGCCAGGCGCCGGCACGGCAAGAGCAGAGCTGCCAAGAAGTTCCTCGCCCGCAAGAACCTGCCCGAGCGCTCCCTGCTCCAGCACGTCAAGACCCTGTGCTGCCCCCAGCCGCGGCGCAGGGAGGCCCACAAGGCAAAGCCCTCTGTCGTCCGAGGCCCCCTGCGGCCACGGCGGGCTGCCGCGCCTTCACCTCTGAGCTGCGCAGCATCGCGTGGCCCGCCAAGTTCAAGCCAGACCTGCCTCCTTGCTACGACGGCATAGCTGACCCTACGGAGTTCCTCCAGCTCTACGAGCTAGGCATCGAGGCTGCCAACGGGGATGAAAAGGTCATGGCGAACTGGTTTCCCATGGCGCTCAAGGACGGAGCCCGCACCTGGCTCCTGAATCTGGTCCCAGGCACGATCTCTTCCTGGGCCGAGATGCGCACCCGCTTCATCGCAAACTTCCAGGGTACTCGCGACCAGCCACCCGCCGTGAGCGACATGCGCCGAATCAAGGAGCAGCTAGGGGAAACCCTGCAAAAGTACATCCAGCGCTTCAACAACGCACGCCTCAAGATCCCCAGGGTAACGGAGGAGGCCATCATCTCTGCCTTCTCCGATGGCGTGCGCGACGTCAAGATGAAGGAGGAGCTGGCGATGCATGAAGATTTGTGCACCTCCTTGGAGCTGTTCAACTTGGCGACCAAGTGCGCCAGGGCTGAGGAGGGGCGCCTCTCCCTCCTCGAGCCGCCTGCCGCGGATCCCGAAGAGAAGAAGTCCAAGGCCAAGGATGTGAAGCGCAAGGGGGCTGCCGTGCTCGCGGCCGAACCAGACACCAAGCGAGGCAGAGATCAGCCCGAGTCCTCCAAGGGAAGCGCATCTGCGTGTACCACGACCTCCACACCCACAACACCAATGAATGCCAAGAACTCTGAGCCGTACGTGAAGGAAGGGTCGGCAGACGCCCCGAGCGCAGCGACCGGGGCTACGGCCGAGGAGGAGGAAGGAATGCAGGACGCTGGGAAGACCGCGGCCCGCGCCAAGGGTGGCGCGACCAACCTCGCGAGGACCGCTGGCAAGACTCACCTCGCGAGGGGGGCTGGAGGGATCAACCTCGTGAGGATCGCCCGCAGGGGAACGCAGGCCTCCCTCCGCTGCCGCCGCCACCAAGGAGAATCGAAGACCGTCATCGGGGCGAGGGGCTGGGGCTTCCAGGAGGCGCGTGGCGATCGCTCAGCATCCCGGGTGGAGCTCAAGCCCCAGCCTCTCAACGCATCTTCAAGCAGTTCGCCCGCGAAGTGAATGCAGTCCTCCCCAAGCTCGAGGCCACACGCCCTCTCAGGTGGTCGGCGTGCGCCATCACGCTCAGCTCAGCGGATCAGCTCAAGTCGCAGCCACAGCCGGAGTTCTCCGATGCTTTGCTCCCAATCATCGACAACGTCTTTGGTCACCAAGACCCTCATCGATGGCAGAGCAGGGCTCAACGTCCTGTCCATGGAAACATTCAACAATCTTCAAGTGCCCTACAATCAGCTTCAGCCAACCAAGCCTTTCTCCGGAGTCACCGACGGCTCCACGGTCCCGATCGGGCAGGTCCGCCTTCCTGTCACCTTCGGGCCCGCGATAACTACCACATCGAGCTCATCGACTTCGACGTCGCCCACATTTGCTGCCGATAACGCCATCCTCGGGTACCAAGTTGGCCAAGTTCATGGTCAGAACTCCACCATGGCTACAACGTCCTCAAGATGCAGAAGCGGCGGGGTCATCACGGTGCCTGTGAAGAAAGAGACGCAGATGTGCTCCTAGAGCGAGCCTTTCAGCCGATCGCTAGAAGACCTGCACCACAAGCAGCACGAGGCCTCCCGGCTGCACCCAAGAAGAAGAAGACATCGACCGCCCGGCTCCTCAAGAGACAGGCCCTCGGGCCCCAGACTGGGCCGGGGGAGCCTCCTTCCATCGCGATAGGAAGCGCACCCAACGCCTCGAGGCAGGGCTCGGGGCTCTCCCCGAGGGCCGCCGACCTCGCCAAGGTCTCGAGGGAGGCGCTTGGGCACCACGGGGGCGTGCTTGAGCACGCTTTCCAAGCGGGAGCAAGGCAAGGAGGGCCGAACCCTCAGGAGTTCGTCAGCAAGACTATCCAAGAGCTACATGAGTCAAGGGTCATGAGGGGCAGCCGCCGCCTACCCACTGTGGCCCCCCATCCAGGCGAGGATGGTGGGCTGCGCGTCTGCATCGACATACCAGGGCTCAACCGAGCCGCATCTCAAGAGCGCCTCTGGCCCTCGCGAGTGGGACGTTGCGAGGGTCCGCCCCACAACTATGTACGCATGCCTTATGGCCTGCCAAACGCGGCTACTGCGCACCAGCGTCTCATGAGGACCATCCTGGAGGCTCAAGAGGTCAAGCACGCCGCAGCCCTGGCGGAGATGGAGATGGCCCCTGAGGAGCCACCTGCGCCTCCGGAGCCTTCCGAGGCCTCTGGGCTTGGGGGCTCATGAGGATCGGCTCCCGCAGCCCACCGAGTCTGCTACACCAACACCCTTCATCCCCAACATCACCAGGTGACATCTTTAAGTTTTATTTCCAGCTGGGAGCGCCTTCAGGGCCGCATTATTCCCAGGCCGCGTGGGTCCGTCCCTGCGGCATGTATCCCTTTTTACTTCATGTCGTTAGCTTATCCTGCTGGGGCGCCCCTCGGGCTGCATCATCCCCAAGCCGCTCGGGCCAGTCCAAGCGGCATGTATCCTTCCTACTTTTTCCTTAGGATTATGCTCTCGCTCCACCATGCTTGTTATTTGGTGCCTTTTCCTGGGTGGCGGAATCTTGCACGTTAAAGGGGGGTGCCTGAGCATCGCGACTCGTGGCTCCTACCGCTCTCCGCCCTCACCCTCTGGTCTTGTCCATGGCATCGCGACCTGGCTTGCTAGCGACGGTAGAGACCAGCCCGAGAGCCGGGACCCGAGGACGTAGAGTTGCGTCATCTAACCTAGCTTGCGCGTTAAAGGGGGTGCACGAGCATCGCGACTGGCTCCTACCGCTCTCCGCCCTCACCTCTAGTCTTGTCCATGGCATCGCGACCTGGCTTGCCGCTGACGGTAGAGACCAGCCCGAGAGCCGGACCCGAGCACGTGAGTTGCTGCGTCTAACCCAGCTTGCGCGTTAAAGGGGTGCACGAGCATCGCGACTCGTGGCTCCTACCGGCTCTCGCCCTCACCCTCCGGTCTTGTCCATGGCATCGCGACCGGCTTGCCAAATGACGGCCGACCAGCCCGAGAGCCAGGACCCGAGGACGAGTTGCGCCATCTAATCCAGCTTACGCGTTAAAGGGGGTGCCCGAGCATCGCGACTCAGTGGCTCCTACCGCTCTCCGCCCTCACCCTCTGGTCTTGTCCATGGCATCGCGACCTGGCTTGCCAGCGACGACTGAGACCAGCCCGAGAGCCAGGACCCGAGGACGTAGAGTTGCGTCATCTAATCCAGCTTGCGCGTTAAAGGGGGGGGGTGCTTGAGCATCGCGACTCAGGGCTCCTACCGGCTCTCCGGCCCTCACTCTCTGGTCTTGTCCATGGCATCGCGACCTGGCTTGCCAGCGACGGCTGAGACCAGCCCGTGAGCCGGGACCCGAAGACGTAAAGCACCGGCATCTGGCCAAATTTGTAGGAACACACTCGAAGATAAGGCCCAGAGCCAGGCGCAACCCGCCTTGAGGTAGGACCTCGTGAGTCCGGCGCTGGCTCACGGGTGCCCAGATACACCTCGTCCAGCCCTACCGTGCCAGCCACGTGTCAGGGTGGGGCTGTATACGCCCCGGGGGCTCCTCCGGGAGGGGAGCCCCCTCCCATGTTCAAGTGGAAGCACCATGCTCCGCGCTGGCTGACGACACTGCCGAGGAGCGGCTATGCCCGTACGCATGTGGAAGCGCTATGCTCCGCGCTGGTGATAAACAACTGAGGGTGGACTCCGGGTCGCATCAACCTTAGGGAGCCCAGAGCTCAGTGCCTGGCCTCGTTAACGCCCCCCTGGGCGCCAGGCGAGGCTGGGCACGGGGGCTGCGCCTGGGCCACGCCCAGACGCACGCCACCTAGCCAGGCCCCTCGGGCCTGGTTCGTCGCACGTCACTCCCCGAGCGGAGCCAAGGTACGCATGCCGTTTGAGCGTCAAGGGGGACTCCTGAGCATCGCGACTCAGGATCCTAACTGGTCACGTAGCCCCTCACCCCTTAGTTCCGAAAGGCTAACGGCGGTTGAGGTATGCGCGGGGCCGGGCTCTGCAGATGTAGAATGGTGGATCCGCCCGCGCCTCACCTCCCTACTTGCTATTCGTGCGCCAAGGGGGACTCCTGAGCATCGCGACTCAGGAGCCTAACTTGTCACGTAGCCCCTCACTCCTTGGTCCCGTCCTGGTTTCCGGTCGGGGCTAACGGCGGCTGAGGTATGCGCGGGGCCGGGCTCTGCCGGGGTAGAACATAAGCAATTAGGAAGCACAAATTTCAAGGAATTCAAAAGCAAATATTACAGTCCACACTGTTATCGCAATACCAAAAGCAAGTTCAAACACCTCCCCGAGGCATGATACATGTGCGAGAATTAAAAGCAAGACAGGAGCCACAACGGAGTTACTTGTCGGCGGTGGAGCAGCGCGGAGTGGGCTCGGCTCGTGAAGCAGCAGGGCTGGCAGCGCCTCGCTTCGGCTTGGTGCTGAAGGCCCAGAACTTCCCCAACAGAGCCTCCGCGCCACCCTTGACAGCCTCGGCAGCAGCAGCTGCATGCTCTCCGCTTGCTGGCTCCAGAAGGCTGTCCATGTCGACGCTGGGATCGCGAAGATAGATGTGGGTGAGGATCCGCGTCAGCGCTGCAGAAGACAAGACACGCTCCTCGGCCTCAGCCGTGGGGCCAAGACCAAGGGAGACATCTTCAAGAGCACGGATCAGGAAGGGAAGCACCTTGGCGGGGCCGTCCTCTGCGCCGGCCAGTGGGCTCTCCAGGCCGCTATCATAAAGCTCCCTCAGCAAGGCGCGAGCCTTCACCTCCATATCCATGAAGGCCACGCGATCTTCGGCAAGAACCCGCGCCTTGGCGTCCAGCTCGACCTTCCTCGCCTCCAGTTCCTGCTCCAGCGCGCCTAGGCGATCACGATGCTTCTTCAGCTTGGCCTCTTGGTCGCCACGGCCGCCTCGCGAGCCTTCATGCTTTCCTCCTGCTCCTGGCGGAGGCGGGCCTCCTCGGCAAGCTGGTTCTGCAGGCCGTTCAGCTCGCCCTCTAGCGTCTCACAGCGACCTTGGATGCTGGTTGCCTCCCCCAGGGAAGCATCGCGGGCTACCTTCGCTTCACGGACAGCCTGCTTCTCCTCATCGCAAGCCGTCGAGGCCTGGACCAGCGCCGCCGAATCGAAGCATCGGCCGAATCCAGCCAGAGGCCAGCTCAGCGCCCGCCACCAAGCTGTGGTCGGCGCCAGAAGATCTGCCGCTGCGGTCCAATTCAGCGGCGGCAGACGATCCAGATGGGAGGAGTCGAGAGACAGCGGTTGGCGGAGTAGGAGGAGATGGCGGCGGCGAGCCATCGCGCCTTTGAGGCGGAACCAGCGGCGCCACGGCAACGGTGGAGGCAGCGCCAGCAAAACCACCTCGGAGTCGCCGGGTCAAGGGGCTGAGTTTGCTCCGGCGACCTCAGCCGAGCCTCGCGAGGGCGCCCGGCAGAGAGGCACAGGCGTCGGGATCATCTTCCTTTTCGGGCAGAGGCACCGCCACGGATGGGGCCTCAGGAGCCCCCTTCAGCTTCTTCGCCGCGGGCGCCGGCCTGGCCGAAGAACATGGACGTCAGATCTCGTCAACAGAGCAATAATCAAGACGGAGAACAGGCACTTACAGGTCGTCGCTGGTGGACTCGAGTAGCCTCCGGCCATACTTGAAGCCCGAGAGCCGGCGGCAGGGATCAGCTTCAAGGGGATCGGGAGCCGGAGGCACGTCTGCGGATCGCCCCGGGGCCGAGGCGGACCCGCGGGGGACCAGCCCAGTCCGGTCCTTCTTCGGGATCGGGGGCAGGCTTCTGCCTCCCTGCTCACCCTCATCCTCGTCGTCGTCACTCTCGGGGAGGCGGAGAACGCGGGGCCTGCGCCGCAGGGGAGGAGCTCTTGACTCCGCCCCCGAATCAACCCCCTCTCCTGGCTCTCTTTCCTCTACCTCTTCGCCAGAGTCAGAAGAGGACACGTCCACCAGGTCCTCCGGAGCCTCCGCGGGCACGAGCCCGTCCCCATTGAAGGCGGGCATGGACCCCACAACCTGCTCCCAATCCTCGCGAAGGAACAGGGGCGCGGGGGCACCCTCCGGTCTCGCCACATCGCCCCCGACCAAGGACTGGAGGACCGTCGCTAGATCCTCGCCGGCCAGGGCCATGGGGCTCGGGTGAGGCCTCCACATCGGGCCGTAGCTTGGCGTGGCGGAGCCAGTTGGTGCTCGAGAACTCCCTCGGCAGAGCTACGCACGGTCAACCGCCACCCGCCCGCCGGCCGGCTTCAGATCTGCATCCATCTTCTCCAGCACCAGCTTCGCGTGGGGATCCCGAAGCTTCGCTTGGGACCAGTCGTCGGAGCTCTCGGCGGGCTCCGTGGGCAGGATCAGCCGTGGGTGGATACGCCCAGCATCCACCAAGAGTCACTTGCTCCTGAAACCCTCAATCCGCTTCCCAGGGTTTGAAATGGCGATGGCTCCGCCGTATGCAAAGAAGCTCGTGCACGCGGAGGCGGAGCCACGGGAGGCTCAGAGGAAGAAGTAGTGGCGCAGCAAGGCCACCGAGGGTTTCACCCCAACATGGGCCTCACAATAGTAGGCGAAGATGGCCAGAAGAAGGACGGAGTTGGGATGAAGGTGCAGAGCTTGGATGTTGTAGTGACGGAGGACAGAGAAGAAGAACTCAGAGAAGGGAGGCACCAGACCAGCAATGATGGCGCTTTCATGAAGAATGGGTAGAAGGTACTCCCCGACCCTCGAGGCGGAGGAGCCGCCTTGAGCACCGCGTTCCATTGGCGCCTGCCTCTCGCCAACCGGGCGATTGGCAAGGCTCGCTTGACACATTCGGCGGGTCCAAAGCAGGAGAGTACCAGCTCCGACTGGGGTTTGGCGAGCCATGATCGCTAGGGCGCTGCAGCGGAGTAGATCTGAAGGTCTTGGAAGCAGAGAGGAGAGGCGCAAGAAAGGGGATCTGAGCAGCAACTGGCGAAAGTAAAGGAGGTAAGGAAGATGCCGCTCTATTATCAACCCGCGCGGTTGCAGAGGCGCACGCGTCCAATCAACCGCCACGCGTCGCCCAGGGCCGCAGGTTGTTAGGGCCCGTGACGCTTCACACTTGCCCTTTCGCCTCTCCGCTCGGCCAAGTTCGGGCGCGCCGTGGGCCCAGGGGCTGCTGTCGCCGTTCTGGGAACGGGGGTCCCCAGACTTGCCTGCCTGCGGCCTGCGGCGTGACTCAAAGGAGGCCCAGGACGGCCCATCTTCATCAACGCAAACTCAAGACCCTCGCGAGTTGCCAAGCCTCGCGGGGCGGACGACCAAGAGCTTCCTCAGGCACGGCCTCGTCAGGCTGGCTCATGAGGAGGCGGAGAGTTCAAGGCAGGGTACCTCGCGAGGTGCCCATGACGCAAGCCATGGCGACCAAGGACGCCCGATCGGCGCCCGGCCAGCGCAGCGTCCTCCTTTCCTCTTTGGTGCAAAGGGAGCAAGCGCGAACAAGACCATCAAGCAAAGGCATCCGTTTGATGCAACAAGACCAAGACCAGCCCCAACGGCCGGAAGGGAGTCATCGTGGAGCCCAAGCAAAGGTCATCACGAGCCTTTGGCAAGCGAGGACCAACTTTAGTCGGGATAAGTGTACCCGCTGTCCCCTTCAAAATGGCCAATTGTTGGCGCCCTTCCCGCTCAATATTTGGGAAGAGGCCCAGGGCCTTCGCCTATAAATAGGAGTAGCCACACTCAGAGTACGGGGGAATGATCGGATAGGAAGGGGACGATCGGATAGGGATTTGGCATTTGGAATCCAGAGAGAGAGAGAGATAGAGACCCGATCCTCAAGCTAGAGCGACGGGACACCACCTAGCAGTTCATCACACCCACCAAGAACAGACCCTCACGAGGCTGTTCTTCCATGTACTGTTCCTCATCAGCCCAAGAGGCAATCCACCACACCACAAACTAGAGTAGGGTATTACACCACAACGGTGGCCCGAACTAGTATAAATCTCGTGTCTCTTTTCCTGTTCTTTCTAGTAGTTTAGGTCCCTGCGATTCGGCGAGGTTCGAGACGGTGGAGGGTTGGATCTCCGCGCGCACCCCAGAGTTCAAACCTTAAGGGTCTGCCGGAACCCGAAATCTGACACTGTTTGAATATTTGTTATTTATTCACTGGTATATTGAAATCTGAAGAACATGACCTTGACATGAGGGACCCACAAAACAGAACCTGACATTTTAGACCCACTTACCAGAATCTGAAAAAACAAGAAAACAAAGGCCAAGGCCCAAAAATAAAAAGGCTAAAATGTTGGGCTATGCCCATGTAGCTGACGAAAACTGATATATAAAATATAAATAGGTTGAATTGATGGGCTTGGCCCATGCAGCTCATGAAAATTGACAGAAAAGATAAATGGGCTGAATTAATGGGCTCGGCCCATATAAACACCGAATTGGACCGGCCTGATTCTTGTGCCACATCAGATTGCCACATCGGATGCCTACGTGGCCTGGGGAGGCTGTTAGTGACCAAAATAAAATAGTAGGCCTATTTTGGTCGTAAACGTCTACGACCTTCTCACTGAGAAGGTCGTTAATTTCAGTTTACGACCGTCAGCTTTTGACCATCTGTTTTTGGTCACAAAAAGGTCACAAATGGAAAATAATGACCATTCAGTGACCAATAGTCAAGGTCACAAGTTGACATATTTCTTGTAGTGCTCACCCAGAGGGTTCAAACCTGACTTGATCAAACTTTGTGATGTAGCATGAATAGAGTTTGAGACGAGAAAAGCATAGATAGCTAGAGGGAGTTCTTAGGCATTCTTGTCCATCCATTTGGCAAAAGAAAAATACCAAACAATCAAAGCAACAAATGGACGTCCTCGAATGAGAAAAATATGCACTCAACATGCTCACACAATAAGATGGCAAATGAAATATGTGGCAAAGCATGCACAAACACTCTAGCATCTATCAAGCAACTGGCGCTGACTAGGTCATCACTACAGGAAACTGCTAGTTTGCCGTCTGGGCATAACAGACGGCAAAGACGTAAATCCAGACGGCAAAGAGTTTGCCGTCAGCAAGTAGACGGCAAAGTCAGACGGCAAAGATTAATCGGCAAAGAATACTTTGCCGTCTGCTATTTTTTCTGCATGACGGCAAAGATTTTGCCGTCAGTCTATACTGTTTGCCGTCAACTAGACCGTCCAGACGGCAAAGAAAAGTAACCTAACAGACTAACGACACTAACGGACGACGTCAGTGTTTTGCCGTGAGCCAGATTACTTCTTTGCCGTTAGGTAGAAACATCACAGACGGCAAACCGTTCTTTTTTATTAAAAAAATTAGATTAACAGTCTCGTCACCGCACGTCCACATCATCTCGTACAAAGCTCGCCGGAGCAGAGATTCTTGCCGCCCACACGCGCCCAACAGCCAAGCTGCTCACCATGTCGACCTCACCGGAGACTACATGTTGGACGCGCCCGACCTCACCGGAGAAAAGCCCCGCTGCCGGAGGGAGGCCAGGCTGGATGGAGGCCACGCCGGAGTGAGGAGGCGCCGGAAGGAGGAGGTCACGCTCGCGCTGCTTGCCGGAGTGAGGAGGCACCGGAGGGAGGAGCCCGCACCGCGCGGCCCCGCTGCTCGCCGGAGTGAGGAGGCCGCACCGCTCATCGGCCCGTGCCGCGCCGCCCGCGCCGCTCGTCGGTGTGAGGAGGCGATGGAGGGAGTAACCCACGCTGCTCGCCGGAGTGAGGAAGCCGGCGTGGGGCGCTAGGGAACGGGCGGCGCAACGAGGCAGGAGGCCGCCGGTGGCTTCCATGGCGGGGATGGAGGGCGGGGCCGGCTCGATGGAGGAGAGAGCACGGGGCCGGCTCGGCGGGATGGGGGCGGGCGGCGGCGCGAGCCTCCCAAGGCATGGGGCGCTGAGAACGGGCGGCGGCGCGAGGCCTCCCACGGGCGCTGGGGAACGAGCGGCGGCGCGAGCCTCCGCGTGGCGCTGGGAACGGGCGGCGCCATGAGGCGTGAGGTCGCCATGCGGCTTCCATGGCGGGGATGGGGGTCTATATATGAGTATATTGACTAAGGAGTCAAACAAGAACATTTGATCGTAGGTCATACTCATCGTTTAAGAACAAGTGGGGTTACCACTTTTACATAAAGCATTGTTGTGTTCACATCATTAGAGTTGCTTTAGCTCAATTCTTAGAGTAAAGCTCCCCTAGATATGATATCCCCCCTAAGAGGGATGAACTAACCTTGGGTTTTGTCGATGATGACTTCATGTAGATGTTGAAGATGTGGATGCTCAATATTGATGTAGATCATTTGGAGTAATCCATTGGAGTGAGTTGCACTTTCAATACCTACATGGGTTAGTCCCACAAGGAACAAACAAGGATATCCATAGACATAGAGTGAAGTACACACAAGATGATGTCCATGAAAGCATTAGGTTACCTTGTCACTTGACTTACCAACAAGAGGGTTTGTGACTCCTTGAACTAGTGCAAGATGTGGAAGTTGTTTGCACTTGTTCTTGCCAAAATAAATATGAGTGAAGTGTGTTGGTGGAGTCTCCCTTAAGAACTCTCTAGTTCTTCTTCTTTGGGATCCACATCATCTTGATGGGAATCCTTGGAGTTGTAGTCGTACTTGATGAAGTATAACTTGATGTAGTCTTGGGAACCCACTTGACCAAGGCTTTAGGACCTTCTTCAAATGCATCAATCTCCTCTTGAAGCTTGCCCTTGCCTTTTAGCTTGTGGTCTTGCGGTGGAAGATCATCTTGAGCTTGTGTCCCTTTGAAGGAAGTAGGGTCATACTTCTCTTGTTGAGGAACAAACTTCATCTTGGGGTAATGATATTCTTCCCACTCAACTCCATTGGCATTGAACTTCCGTTCAAAACCAACACCTTGATTCTTCCGGTGCCTTCCTTGCTTGCGTACAATTTCCTCAAATTGCTTACTTCCAGCAAGGCTCTTGTAAACGCCTTTCTCTATAATCGCTTCAATAATCTATTTTCTTGC
The DNA here is from genome assembly GCA_021605205.1 of Aegilops longissima. Lineage (NCBI taxonomy): Eukaryota > Viridiplantae > Streptophyta > Magnoliopsida > Poales > Poaceae > Aegilops > Aegilops longissima. The sequence goes on from CM038677.1 coordinate 645,574,797, forward strand.
TCAAGTGTAACTTGCACTACTGCAGGACGCTGCTAACGCGACACTCCGATCAGAGACCCTTCGACGAAACTGTGTGCTATGCCATAATCACAAACGGTGGTGTAAAAAAACCATCAAAAAAGGTAAAAACGTTTATGATAGAGGATGCATCAAACACGGTTCAGATTTTAGTTGTGTGTGAGATGTAGGGCATACAGTCCAGTTCAGTTAACTGTTTGCGATGAGGAGGAACAAAAGAAACGGGCAGCCAGATCAAGGTGTGTGCGATATATAGCATACGGTTCACTAGGATGAACTTTTTGTGATTAGGAAACACAAAAGAACGGTCAGCCAGATCAAAGGTGTGTGCGATATACGGCATGCGGTTCACTCCGATGAACTGTTTGTGTTGAGACAAGAGCACATAAATGGTTCAATATATCAAGATGTGTGTGATAGCGGCAAACAAGTCTGTAATTGGAAATGTGTGCAAAGACCGATAATAACACAGACAGTTGCTGCTAATAAGACATGTGTGTTGTGCGATGGGATTGCATACAGAACAACAACAACAACACCACACACACACACACACACACACACACACACACACACTTATAAGGACATGGTTCCATAACCAAATTAAACATCCACTTACATAGGTGGCTACTACAACCATGGCATTTGCACACACCAAAGTAAACTATTACATGCATAATTACATAGGTGGCTACTACACACATGACATTTCCACACACCAATAAATTAAACTATATATTACATGCATGATTAACTAGCTTAAGCGATCATCTGATCATCATCTACTTCTTGTGACGCTTGCTCTGCTTGTGGCTCGATCCGGGTTCGTCGATTTGGGTAACGAGGCACTTCCTCATGTCAACGATCCGCCTGTGCATCTCGTAGCATGTGTACACGCTCTTGGCCGCGAACCTGAGGTGAGGTTCATCCAGTTGCCGCATCCAGGCCTTGTTCTAGGATAGGGGACTTGTTCTCTAGGCATCCTGCTTCATCTTTTCGTAGTAGGGGTCGATGATAGCCGAGGCGAGTTTGACCATTCCATCTTAGTGCTGCCCTAGACCCTGTAGTGGTCATGGATTTTGACAAGGTTCTTGCAGGCCAAGCCCGTAACACTAAGCGAATTTACATCGTCGGTGGTTTCCACCGTGGCGAACTTGTAGTCGGTGCTGTTGACAAACCTGTTGAAATGGTCGCAAGGCTCTGTGGCCATGCAGTAGTGGTAGATGAGGACATGATGGTGCACGCACAACTGGGCGATGACAACCTACTGATCTATGCCGGGACAACCGGCGGTGTACTGGAGGTCGATGCCGACCACCTTGTACTTGTCTCGAGCAAGCAACTGCTCAACGCTGTTGATGTAGCCGTCCACCACGGCCGGGTCGATGGTGTACACCACCGAGAGATCCATCTCCCTCGCGTGGGTCTCCACTCTATGCTCGCCGAACTCCATTGGAGCGCTGCTGGACATCCCCTCTCTATGTGTCGTCGTGGGTGTGCTTGTTGTGTTGTGGGGCGCGATCGAAAGGTTGAAGAGACTAAGATTATAATGGCCGTGCAATTAAAGGGGAAGTCATACGGCCATGAATATCGGCAGGCCCTGATGGCAGTTCTAATTTGTAGCGCGTAACTCCATCGTGCCACACGTAACTGCATCGCGTGGCAACGCGCGGCACAAACGCATACATATGGGCCCCCCGACGTGATCGTGCGCACGCCCAACCGCTGGCAGAGCGCGCGCGGAGGGACGCGAGTAGAGCGCGCCAACGTATGCGAGTAGAGCGCGCCGTGGCACCTAACGACGAGCACAGCGCGTCGTGGCGCCTAACGGCGAGCACAGCACGCTGCAGCACCTAACGATGAGCAGAGCTTGCCGAGGGACGCGAGCAGAGGCTGGCACAGTGATACGTGGCAAATAAGACGAACTGTGCCAGTGATGTAGGAGACATCAAGCACGAATCAGATTAGAGTTGCGTGTGCGATATGTGGCATACAGTTGATCCATCCGAGCTGTTTGTGATGGAACAAGCCATGTGTGTTGCGGGCAAACGCTTGCTGGTATATAACCTTAAATTTAACCAAAAAAGTGTTAATGCATGTTACAAAAATTGTATAGCTAGAAACTATGTTCAAATACAACTCCAACGATATAATCTTTGGCGACATGCATTTGTATTTTATTAGTTAAATCCTACTTATAAACCAGGACGGGGGTATAGTAGGTAATTAACCATATGTTTACGTGTCCTTTCTTCCTCCTGTCGCACATCTTGTCACCCTGCCGCCGCAGACGGCTTACAGCGCAAGCTTGCGCAGCGCGCGGGGGCATTCCTTTGGCCAAACGGTGGCTTGAAGTGGCGCCAATGAATCGTCGGTGAGCTCATTCCCGCGCAACCTTGCAGGTTCTTGCGCAAGCTTCCCGCCTGACTCGGTGAAATTCCCCAAAATCCCAATGCTTACCGGCCTGCTATAAAAACCCTCATGGCCGGCGAGTCTTGCGTCGCATTTCCCCTCCCTCCCTGTAGCTTATCTCGTGTGCTTTCCCACAATCGCCAATGGCATCGGTCCATCGTCGTCGCTCAGCCACTCCGCCGTCATCAGAGGACAGCTCTAGCTGGGAGGCTACACCACGGCAGCGGCGCAGTCCCCGGCGTAGTGTAGTGCGCGTGGCGTGCCTGTTGGATGTGCGCGATACACCACCACACGCTCCGCCACTGCTGCCCGTCGGCAGCTGTTGCCGGCCGCCGTTGCCGCACACCACCATCGAAAGCCAGGGCCATCTCCCTCTCTGCCGCCGCGGCCCGAAGGCGGGAGGTGGCCTTCGTGGCCGCCACCCCACTGCCGGCCACCGTGGCCATCACCCGCTCCGCCACCGAGGCACGAAGGCAGGAGGTGGTGGTCGTGGCCGCCACCCCATCATCGGCCGCCGTGGCCGCCATCCCACCATCGACCGCTGGGATCATCACCCGCTCCGCCACCGCCACCCGAAGGAGGGAGGCGGAGGTGGAGGCCCGCACGTGCATCAGCGACCTTGCATGCTACATCGAGCTCCTGCGGGAGGAGGAGGAGGAGCGCCTCGTCGAGCACGGATAGAGCCTTACCGCAGCCGTGGCCGCAGCACACGCCGACGCAGAGGCGAGGAATCAGGAGATCTACGAGTACTCCAGCCGCTTTGAGAGGGGTTGTCTGGAGCGGCAGTGAGCGTTTGAGCTGGCGAGCGTCGCTGAACGTGCAGCAGCCGCAGGCACCATATTGCATTTCTCCAGCTCGTCGGTAGACTCCTCCTCCTCCTCTACCTCTTGCTGAGCGCGCTCGGCAGAGGAGAGGCTGCTGGAAGTAGCACAAAGCCCCTCCATGGTAGTAGTAGTATTTAGGGGCTATTTTGTTCAGTTCATCTGACTATAGATGTGTGGTCGAACTGTACAACGTACTTAAAATTAGCTAGCATATATAGTTGAACTAGCTATTTGAGTACGTGTGTCGTGGTTTTGTCACCGCAGATGTCCTCATGAAAGGACTTAATCGTGGAGCCATCGCTACGGGTTATCTTAAAGGGGTTAAAGCGGACACAGGGACGCAAGAGAGTTTATACTAGTTCGGCCCCTTCGATGAAGGTAAAAGCCTACGTCTAGTTTTGATGGAATTGATGGGGGTTTCGATGACTAGGGAGCAAACAAGCTTCGCCTAAGTATCGAGTTGTTGTCTGTTTCCTGATCACGCCGGTCGCCCCTTATATACATGGGTGACGCCTGTCGGTTTGCGAAGTCCCGAGACCGCTCATAGACGTGTCCGTTCGGTCTCTAGTATTTCTAACTTACAACACAAGTTACATACTAATGCCGGTCCATGGCTACAAGCCTTAAACCGTTCTCGGGCCTTGGGCCCTTTATAGAATATCCCCACGGGCTTCTAGTATACTTGATCATCGATGAAGTTAACCCGGCCTGTCCCGTCCGGTTTACGCCCAGTGGTAATATCCCCAACATTAGGCCCCAGATTGATTTGAACAGCTTCATGTCAATCCTCAGTAAAAAACTTCTTCTTAAACATCTTCTTGGTTGAACCACCATGACGTCATATTCTCAAATTATGGTGAACCGGCATGACGTCATCTGTCATAAAGACTATCCACAATAGGCGACAGCTCCGTTTCCAAACTCGCGGCTCCTTGATTCTCGCGCCTGACACATGTCCTTTGCCTTTATAAATAGACCAAAGGGTCATTTCTTTTTCCCCTTCGTGCCCCTCTGCTTCGTCTTCCTCGCGCCGCCTAGCTTTGGAGATCTGCCGCCAACGTCAACTTCTGCACCAACCTTGGCCGCTGCATCACCCTGAACGTACCAGAGCATCGCGTCGACCTTCCGCTTCTTCCTCAGTCCCGGTAAGTCTTCTGTCCTTTCACCGTAGATCTATTCTAGGGTTTCCCTGTTCTTCGGTGCTCATCGCTTGCCTCTTGCTCATATGCTAACTTTTAGTTAAGTCTGCGAATCCTTGCTCTGCATAGCGGTAGTTGTTTAGCATCTGCTATTACCTGCGCATCTCAAGGTCATAGATCTCCCTGCATCCTTGCTCATTGATTTGATACTGCTCCGTTTTGGACCTTGAATATTTACTTCTTTTCTGAATATGCTCCAGATCCAAAACTGTGACAAGCTTTTGTGAAACCTGTTTTCACACCTCCACTCTTGATTCATCAATGTTTCAGACTAGGCGGTTTAACTTTGTAGCAAAATTGACAACCCGGCATATACCATTAGTCCCCTTGTTGAACCGCCAAGGTTTTCCGGTTATGTATTACCACCTTGCATAACTCCGGTTTATAAGCAACTTTTTCCGGTTTAACAATGAATGTATCAATATATAGCCTTCCAACATATTCTTGAACCGGTATTACTGCCTTGCAGATTGCATCATGGCCAAGCAAGTGTACGAGTGCAACTGGGTTCCTTCTTGAGTGACTGAAACTCAACTGGATAACTTAGTCCGCACCGGTGCTTTAGGCAAAAAAGATGACATTCACTGGAGGGTCCCTGGCCCGGAAAGTTGTCCAGAACCCAAGGATGGAGAAGTTGTTGTTTTTGCTGACCACTTAGCCCGGGGCTTCAGTCCGTCCAGCTCAAAGTTTTATCGGGATGTCTTGGCTAGCTTCCAACTACGTCCACAAGACATTGGCCCCAACTCCATAACCAATATCTGTCATTTTCAAGTGCTCTGTGAGGTGTTCTTTCAAGAGGAGCCCACAGTTGAATTGTTTAGAGATTGCTTCCATCTAAACTGCCGCACTGAATTTTCTGACGGTCCCAACACTGAGTTGGGTGGTGTGGCGATCCAGAAGCGGAAAGAGGTCACTTACCCTCACGCCAAACTGCACAGCCATCAAAAAGAGTGGAATTCAACATGGTTGTACTCCAAAGATACCTCCCCTGAGGGAGAAAATCCCTTACCGGGTTACCGTCCGGAGCGGCTAAGCAACACACATCCCCTCCCTCACAGATTGACTGCTAAGGAGAGAAGCAAATATGCCCCTCAATTATCCAAGCTCCGGGCCTTCATGGCCAACGGGTTGACAGGAATCGACCTTGCTCGTTGCTGGATATCTTGGAGTATATCGCCTCACCACTGCGCTCTGTTTGATGTGCAAATACACGTAAGATGTGAAAGACCCTCACGGCATATTGAGATCTAGTGATGACGATGAGGTTACCGAGGCTGTTAAGAGGATGTTGAACGAACCGAAGTCGCTTGCGCCCAAACCGCCTGGCTCCCTTCTCTCGCCATTAATAAACCGCCAAATGTAAGACTCATATCTTATGCCTTTATAAAACCTGACTATGTTCAAATACTCTTTGTTGATGTTAACATCTATCAAACAGGGAGATGATCCGTTTTGGAGCAGGAAGACACCACAAGAGAAACCGGTGGCAATAACCCGGCCCAAGACCAAAGTTGTGAAGAAACCAGCCAATAGAAAGAAAACAACGCCTCCTCCGATCCACCACCGACGATGATGTGGGTAATCCGGACCTTGTGGTAGAACTTGACTCACTTGGTCTATTTTACACACCTTATTGATAATGATTATTGCCGGATGATGTCAAGCTAGTCATGCTGATGTTGTAGAGGTAATCGCTTCTTCTTCCGATTCAAACCCTTTACCTTCAAAGAAAAGTCCGTCGAGCAAAACAGAAAGTTAAATTTTCTCATCCTCTTGCTTACTTAGATCGAAACTTTCTTATGAAGACACAACAGCATGAAGCTCGTCACAAGAACCCGACAAAATGCCAGTAGTCACCTCCACCGTTTACCGAACAGTCCGTTCGAAACGCCGCTCAGAGGTCTCTAACTGTTTCATCAATGCTTATCCTAAAGCGGGTTGCATTCGTCAACCTCTTAATCCATATGACTCCGATTATCAGGTGACTTCTCATTCTTCCTCTGGCGAGTCGACAGGCACCCAACTCCCATAGCTCAAGACAGTGCTTGGGTGAGCCATATTCCTGATAGTGTTGTTTGGTATACCACTTTCAATGTTCATTGGACTGATCCGTCTTTTTCCTTTCAGAGCCAATCCTAGGCCAAGCAAGAAAGCTCGCCTGGATAAAGCGGCAGAAGACGATGCTCCTGAACTGACCCAAATACCAAATCCCGAGGAGCACATCCAGGATGATATACTGACTGACCCACCATTGCAAGGTCATGATGTTATTGTTGAAGAGGCGTATGTTGATACAACCGGTCCTTCAAATCAACCGACAAGTCCTACTCAAACTGACAAAACAGCGAGTCCACCAAAGCAAATAGATAAACCGGCGACCCCAGTGCGAACCAGCGAAGCCAAGGATGACGATGTTGTGATTACTGGCTTTGGCCATTCCGAGCCAGGTAATCCTGTCGCTTTGTCCAAGCATACTGCCAAGGATGAATTTATCGTGTTTGGTAAAGGCAAGTGGAATGCCGATTTGGCAACCCGCGCTTTGAATCCATTAAGATCTTCATTCCGTTATCTGAACCGTTATATACCAGCCGTGATTATGAAGCCGGTCGGTGAACATGATGAAGGACAAATATGAGGTAAATTCCATATGATTCTCTCGCTGTGTATTGCAAACTGTCAACTCTGATAGCCCCCAAGGGTCGGTTCAACTTAATGTAGTTAAACCGGGACTTGAATAACATAAGAATTCCAGCATTACTTAATGACAGAGCAAATAGGCATTAGCCCCCAAGTGCCAAGTTGAATACTTGTATTGAGCTTGGGACTTTATATATAAATTGTAGGATGAAAAGAAAATATGCATTAGCCCCCAAGTACCAAGGGCATAACTTGTTGTGGGGTTGGTACTTCAACTCTTCACCTTTACCCTTATCAAATGATTATCTGTATGTAGGCTGATCTGAGCAAGAAAGACAGTCAAATCGCTGATCTTCAAGAGAACTTGAAATCCCAGCTAGCTGAAACCTCCAAAGCAAAGAATGAGTTAACCAGCGCTTTAAGCGTCATGGAAAAGCTTAAGAAAGGTTTTAACAAGGAGCGGGCGAATTGGGCCACTACAAAGGCCGCTTTAACTCAACGGGCAGAAAATGCTGAAGCTGCCCTTAAACCGGTGGTGGATGAACTATCCAGTGTAAAGCGGCAAGTGCATGCCATGACCGCCGCTGTTTTTGGTAAGCCTTCTTTGATTTTTGACATAATGAAGCTTTCTCATGTAATTGCCGGTTTATTAACTCTTTGAATGATATAGGGACACGCATTGGCCACTTGGGATCAGATGTGGAAGAAATCGAAACCTCTTATACCTTGATAGAGCAACTCTATACTGGTGCGCAGCAGATCATCAGCACCGCTTCTCATAACAACCCGACACCGACCTTGATCCAGGACACCCTTAAAAGGTTGTCAATGCTTCCTGCCCGGTTTGAAGAATTAAAGAAATTTGCTTCTAGAACCGGTGCCATAAACGCCTTAATCCGGGCCAAAGCGTGGGTGCCGGACTTCGATCCTGTTGAAGCGGCCCAAGGCTTCCCAAGTTTGAAGGAAGACGGGACGGAATTCAGCGAAGAATATCTTCGAGCTATAAACCGTGAAGTGCGCCCTTTGGCTTGTAAGCTTGTTGAAGAGGCAAATCTGTCTCACTATCAGGCCCAATATGATGGAGAAAATAAATGAGTGTCTGCACCGATTCCTGAAGCGGAGAACCTTATACCGCCAATCCGTAAGCATACTTACGCTCCTAATATTGAACCGTCCTTGATGATCAATGATGAAGCCGTATTCCAAGCATTAATGGGAATCGATCGACGATCGTTGATTTCAACCCGGTGGTAGGGAATCGGTTGAAGCAGCGCAGATGACCCGCAACCATCGTGCCAAGCCGGCGATCAAGCATAAACCGGAGGCCGGTTTACATTACTTTTTCCTTATGTTATGCCAAAACAATTATCTCATCTCGGGCACGCGTTGCCTTGTAATAGACTAGCTGCCACACTTTGTGTTGATATGCCTTCGCATATTTATTGCAACTTATGTTTTTGTTGAATCATCAACCTTAAACTGTTATCTGCAGCAAAAAGCTTAAAACGTCATTGTAGTTGTACCACTAGGCGGGTCATCATATCTATGTATATGAAACTAAAGATAATACTTTAGATTAAACATATGGTAAAATATGGGAATATATGATACCTGCCATCGTAGGGCATGACGTTGGCTGTGCCAGTCTTGAAGCGGAGTTGTAATAAACCCGCTCTGTTGAAGGAGAAAATAGCTCCTGTGTATATAGGGTCGGTTTACCAGATAAACCGTTCCGGGTTAAGATGAACACCGGTGTTACTCCATAATAGGATGTTTATCAAAAATCAAACCGGGCAAAATTGTCTCCAGATGAAAAACAAACTGTCTCTCGTCAACTGACAGTCAAATCGGTTTAACATTGGTCGGTTTAAGAACACAACAAGAGAAATATGCAAAAAGACAAACAAATTGCAAGCAAAGGTCAAGACAAAATATTTTGCGGAAAGAGGCTGTTTGAGCCGATCAAGTGGCATTACCATGGTCGGACACGACCAAGCCCCTAATAGGCGTAGCTATGGTTCGTGTTAGCCAGGTCCCCAAATGATGCAAAGGGCATTACGCCATCAAAAGGTGTAGCGATGGTTCGGGTTCGACCAAGCCCCCAAGTGATTCTGTGGCCTTAGGCCGACCAAGAGGCATGACTGGTTCAGACATGACCAAGTCCCCAAGTGATCTCGTGGCTTTCGCCTGTCAAAAGGTGTTGCATTGGTTCGGACACTACCAAGCCCCCAAGTGACATAACATAAAGCTTTATTAAAAAGCTAACTCAAGGGGTAAACCGGAGACTGCTTTAAGATAAAAACTCCGTAACCACTCATGATATAAAAATAACAGAGACCCCGCTTTAGCTAAGGCTCCGGTTTATTGTATTGATCATAATATATACATTGTCATAGTATGTACATAAGTAAAGCCTATGGCTTAAGTATAGTAGGGCCAAAGATGAGCTATGTTCCACGGCCTGTTGGTCTCCTCCTCTGATGTACGTGAGTCTTTATGCTCTCGAATATCAATCAGATAGTACGACCCGTTGTCCAGATTCTTGCTGACCACGAAAGGTCCTTCCCAAGGTGGGGATAGCTTGTGCATATCAGCCTGGTCTTGAATGAGCCGGAGCACCAAATCTCCTTCTTGAAAGGTTCTGGTTCTAACTCGGCGACTGTGATAGCGACGAAGATCCTGCTGGTAAATCGCCGAACGGGCAGCTGCAATGTCACACTCCTCATCCAACAGGTCCAAACCGTCTTGCCGAGCCACCTCATTGTCCGCTTCAACATAAGCTGCTACACGAGGTGAGTCATGACGGATATCACTGGGGAGAACCGCCTCCGCTCCGTAGACCATGAAGAACGGTGTGTATCCTGTCATCTGTCGGGGTGTAGTGTTGATGCTCCATAACACAGATGGTAACTCCTCAACCCAACAACCCGGCGTCCGCTGCAAAGGAACCATAAGCCGGGTTTGATGCCTCGAAGATCTCCTGGTTAGCTCTCTGCTTGGCCATTGACTGTGGGTGAGCCACCGATGAAACGCTGCCGGATGTGCTCACGCTCACGTAACTCCTTCATAGCACCCTTAGACAGATTGGTACCATTATCGAATGATACTGTGGAAAGCCGAACCGAAAATCACCTTCTTAATGAATTGAACCGCCGTGGCTGCATCACACTTGCTGACGGGCTCCGCTTCTACCCACTTTGTAAATTTGTCAACCGCCACCAAAAGGTGGGTCTTCTTGTCCTTGGACCTTTTGAAAGGCCCGACCATATCCAGCCCCCAAGTGGCAAATGGCCAAGTAATTGGAATCATCCTCAATTCTTGAGCCGGCACATGAGCACGTCTTGAGAACTTCTGACAGCCATCACATCGCCTAACCAGGTCCTCCGCATCAGGATGAGCAGTCAACCAATAGAAACCATGACGAAACGCCTTAGCCACCAGAGATTTTGAACCGGCGTGGTGACCACAATCTCCTTCGTGGATTTCGCGCAAGATCTCACAACCTTCCTCTAGCGACACACAACGTTGAAACGCTCCTGATACACTACAATGATGCAACTCGCCATTGACAATAGTCATGGACTTGGATCGCCGGATTATCTGTCTGGCCAGCGTCTCATCCTCTGGTAACTCTCCCCGGTTCATGTACGCAAGATAAGGAACCGTCCAATCCGGAACGACATGCAGAGCCGCCACCAACTGAGCCTCCGGATCAGGAATAGCCAAATCCTCTTCACCAGGGAGCTTGACCGACGGGTTATGCAGGACATCTAAGAAGACATTAGGCAGGACCGGTTTACGCTGAGAGCGCAGCCGGCTTAAAGCGTCCGCCGCTTCGTTCTTCCGTCTGTCCACATGATCCACTTGATATCCCTTGAAGTGTCCTGCAATGATATCCACCTCACGGCGGTAGGCTGCCATGTGCGGGTCCTTAGAATCCCAAGTACCAGACACTTGTTGGGCCACCAGGTCCGAGTCACCGAAGCACTTGACTCGGCTGAGATTCATCTCCTTAGCCATCCGGAGACCATGGAGTAAAGCTTCATACTCAGCTGCATTGTTAGTACAAGGGAACATTAAGCACAACACATAACAAAACTTATCACCTCGTGGGGAAGTTAATACGACTATAGCCCCCGAGCCCTCCAATTGCCTGGACCCATCAAAATGAATAGTCCAATAGGTGTGATCCAGTTTTTCTTCAGGTGCCTGTAGCTCCGTCCAATCATTGATGAAATCCACAAATGCTTGAGACTTGATCGCCGTACGAGGCACATATTTCAAACCGTATGCCCAAGCTCTATAGCCCACTTGGCAATCCGCCGCTTGCCTCCCTGTTTTGAATTATATCTCCCAAAGGAGCAGAGCTGACCACGTGATGGGATGTCCTCGAAGTATTGCTTAAGCTTCCGCTTGCCATGAAAACTCCATACACCAGCTTCTCGCCAATGCGGTATCTTTGCTTGACTCAATAAGCACCTCGCCGATATAGTAAATCGGGCGCTGAACCGATACTCCTTACCCACCTCCTTGCGCTCTACCACAATAGTTACGCTGACTGCACGAGCATTAGCTGCCGCATATAGTAGCGACGGTTCTTTGTCAATCGGAGCAGCAAGAACAGGCGGATTGGCTAGCTGCCGCTTTAAGTCCTCCAATGCTTTATCACGCCGACTCTGCATAAAGGGATCCGCTTTTTCAAGATTCGATACAAAGGTATTGCCTTCACCGAGGCGGCTGATAAACTGGCTCAACGCGGCAATCCGGCCTGCCAAGCGCTGGACATCATTGATACATTTTGGTTTAGCCAGAGAGGTGATAGTTGTGATCCGGGTTAGCCTCAATTCCCCTGTTGGACACCACAAACCCCAATAACTTGCCTGCCGGTACACCAAAAACACACTTGGCCGGATTGAGCATCATCTTGTATGTCCGTAGGTTATCAAAGGTTTCCTTCAAATCATCAACCGTAGTCTCGCTTCTCCTTGACTTAACCACAATATCATCCACATAGGCATGCACATTACGGCCGATCTGTTTATGAAGGCAGTTCTGTACACACCGTTGATAAGTTTCGTGGGCACTCTTGAGCCCAAAGGGCATAGATACATAGCGTAAGGCTCCAAAAGGAGTTATGAACACCGCCTTCTCCTGGTCCTTAATCGCCATCTTGATCTCGATGATAACCAGAATATGCATCCGTAAAACTCAAATGCTCACAACCCGCCGTAGCATCAATAATCTGATCAATGCGGGAGGGCAAAGGATCTCACGGACAAGCCTTGTTAAGATCTCGTAATCCACACACATGCGCCAGTGTCGTTCTTCTTAAGGACCAGCACCGGATTAGCCAGCCATTCAGGATGGAACACTTCAACAATAAAGCCATCCTCTAAGAGCCTGGCCACTTCCTCTCCAATAGCTTTGCCCCTTTCCTGTTGAATCGGCGGAGAAACTGCTTCACCGGTTCGTACTTAGGATCATCATTAAGAGTGTGCTCAGCGAGTTCCCTCGGTACACCTAGCATGTCAGAAGGCTTCCATGCAAAAATGTACCGGTTCTCACGGATGAACTCGATGAGCGCGCTTTCCTATTTAGGATCCAAGTTGGTACTGATACTAAATTGCTTGGACGAATCGCCAGGTACGAAGTCAACAAACTTGGTCTCAGCTGCCGATTTGAACCTTAGAGCCGGATCATGCTCTGTGCATGGCTTTTTCAACGGAGTCATGTCAGCCGGATCAACATTATCCTTGTAATACTTCAACTCTTCCGTGGCACAAACCGACTCAAGATAGGCCGATCACCTTCTTCACACTCCAAGGCAATCTTATGACTTCCATGAACGGTTATGGTCCCTTGTGACCCGACATCTTGAGCTACAGATAGATATAACAGGCCGTGCCATAAACTTGGCATAAGCCGCCGCCCAAACAAAGCGTGGTACGGCTCCGATCTTGACCACCTCAAAAACCAATGTTTCTGACCTGGAATCATGATCATCTCCAAAGGCCACCTCCAGAGCTATCTTGCCAACAGGATATGCTGACTTGCCAGGTACCACACCATGGAACACCGTATTGGACGGTTTAAGATTCTTGTCTGTTAGCCCCATACGACGGAAGGTCTCATAGTACAAGATATTAATGCTGCTTCCTCCATCCATGAGCACTTTAGTGAACTTATAACCTCCCACCTGAGGTGTCACCACCAATGCTAGCTGAGCCGGATTGTCAACCCGGGGCGGGTGATCCTCTCTGCTCCATATCATTGGCTATTCGGACCAGCGAAATAACGAGGCACGACCGTTCAACAGAATTCATCGCCGCTTGTGAAGCTTCGATCTCGCTTCCAAGCTAGTGGTGAATACATGATAGTGCCCACTATTCAACCGCTTTTGGATTGCTCGATAACCCGATCGCCGCTGGTTGTAACCAATTTGCTATTCGATTGTTTTGATTGTTATGTCCACCCTGATCTCTATTGAAGCCTGAACCGGCATTTCCTCCACCGTGACCCGGCCCATGGAATACGGATCCTGAGCCACCACCTGATCCGTGATCATACCGGAAAGCATTATAATTTTTGAACTCCTACATAATATAACAATCCTTCCCAAGGTGGGTGGCTGGCGCCTCCTTCGTCCCGTGCTTTGGACAGGGCTGGTTTAATAGATAAGTCAGGCGGTCCGGATTGGTATTTGGAGCTCCACCACGATTCGGCGGTTTACCCTTCCGTCGCTGACCCATGTCCTGTGTGTTAGTATTAGCCACAAAGTTTCTTTTTCAGGACTTCATGCGATGCGTTCTGGTCTAGCAAAAGCCTATAGGCCTGGCATACAGACAGCGGTTACCCGCGCCATCCTATTGTTCTCGGCTGCCAAATCGCCTTGGCCTCGAGTGATCCGTTCCTCACTTTTGCAATCTCCGTGACAGGGCGCCCCGATCCGCCGGGTTAGCTTCTGCCATAAGCACAGCCAACGCATCAAAGGATCAGATAAAACTTTAGCCGGCGGGCGCACAGAGCCTCCTGCCCCGGCCGCCGACGCCGCCGCTGATCCGGAGAACATTGCTGCTGCGGTCGAAGAGTGGATCGCCGCCTGTGTACCGGCCATGAATATCCCAGCCCGTTGGGCGCATCGAGGGTCCGAATATCGCCGCCATCGAACAGCCCCAATCTGACCGGCCCCGTAGCTGATACATGATTCGCCCGGCCGAGGATTCTTCGCCGAATAGACGATGGTCTCGCTACCACATGCCGATCCACCTTCATAATCTCTTCGTGGATGACTCCCACGAAGCACGCTTTCACGGCCGGTTTAACTCTCGGCAGATCTCGCCTGGCCGAGCCGCTTTCGACAAGGTCGGTGCAGATGTCCCAGTGTCTGGTTCACCAATCTTGCCGATGAAGACATGTATGCCACCAAAGGGGACCCGGTACCCATACTCAATCGAACCGCCTCGGGCCCCAGCTCTGAATCGTCGATGTAGAGCTTGCCGCTTCTTGGTCATCCGCCAACAAGTAACCCTTGAGTCCTTCAAGTTGCCCTCCAAGAACTTGAAACCATCGCGCGATAGCCCCACGGGCGCCAACCATCGTGGTTTTGTCACGCAGATGTCCCCATGAAAGGATTCTAATCGTGGAGCCATCCCCACGGGTTAGCTTAAAGGGGTTAAAGCGACACAAGGACGCAAGAGAGTTTATATTAGTTCGCCCCTTCGATGAAGGTAAAGGCCTACGCCTAGTTGTGATGGAATTGATGGGGTTTCAATGACTAGGAGCAAACAAGCTTCGCTAAGTCTTGAGTTGTTGTTCTGCTCTCCTCGATCACCGCCGGTCGCCCCTTATATACATGGGTCACGCCCGTCGGTTTGCAGAGTCCCGAGACCGCTCATAGAAGTGTCCGCTCGGTCTCTAGTATTTCTAACTTACAACACAAGTTACATACTAATGCCGGTCCATGGCTACAAGCCTTAAACCGGTTCTGGGCCTTGGGTCCTTTATAGAATATCCCCACGGGCTTCTAGTATACTTGACTATTGATGAAGTTAACCCAGCCTGTCCTGGCCCGGGCCACGCCTTCGTAACAACGCAGTGTCGGCGCTTCCGGGAACGGGTTCTCAGACTTGCTCGCCTCGCGGACTCCACGGCGTGGCTGTGCTAGTAGGCCTGTATGGCCCACCTTCGTCGACAAGGCATTCAAGACCCTCGCGAGACGGACGACGCTAGGCCTCCTCAGGAGCGGCCTCACCAGGCTGCCTCGCGAGGAGCGGAGAAATCAAGGCAAGGCATACCTCGCGAGGCTCTCGTGACGTGAGCCGTGACGATCAAGATCAGGCGGGCGCCAGGCGGGCAACGTCCTTGTTTCCTCTTTGGTGCTAAGGAGTCAAGCGCACACGCGGAGTACTGAGGCATCAAGCAAAGGTTTCCATATCAGTGCAACGAGACCAAAACCAGCAGGACGGCAGGACGGAGGTTATCGTGGAGCCCAAGACGGCGTCATCACAAAAGCCTTTTGCAAGCGAAGACCGCTTTTGTCAGGATAAGCTGCACTAGCTGTCCCCTTTCAAATTGGCCGTTGTTGGCTCCCTTCCCGCTCAATATTTGGGGAGAGGACCAGGGCCTATATAAGTAGAACTAGCAACCACAGTAGGATAGGAGATTCCACCTCCCATCCTTACATCCACAAGCTCGCTGAGCACAAGAACACCTCAACTGTCAGAGTAAATGACAACGGGTTGCCTAGCCGGCTCCCCCTGGCTCTTCAAAAAATGACAGGCCGATCGATCCTTCAAGCACCCTAGGCATAGGGCCGCCTACCCCTGGCCAGCTGTCTCACAGGCCGACTATCGGGAGGCGGCCTGGCCCTAAACTCTCATAAAGAAAGCCACAGTGAGTCCGACTCCAAGAAGCCGGCCATGAGAAGACCGACTCCAAGAAGCTGGCCCTCGGCAAGCGGCCAAGATTGTACCCTCAAACTCTGCACCCACATAACGGCTATGAGATGGGGCATGGCTACAGTGAAGCCCAGCCGGGTTACCATTGTACCCCTGGGGGGTAGGCCTATATAAACCCCCCCAGGGCACCCATGCAAAGGGTTGATCTCTTAGAGTATTAGACACTACATTGAGGGGAGAAGAGATCTAGCCTTGCCCTTCTTCTTCCTCTCGCCGAACAGCTCAAAGAGCCCCTTGTAGCCACTTGTTGATCTAGTGATCATGCGGAGACCCTGCAGAGCAGGACTAGGGGTGTTATCTCCACGGAGAGCCCTGAACCTGGGTAAGACCCGCCAATGCATGTTCGCCTCATCCGCTTCTGTGCACCGCAATGTCTCCATCGCTCCCACAATGATAAGCCATCCGCTGGCATATGTTGCACCTACCACCCGACATTTACGCCCACTGGGGCCCACGTAACCGCTTATCCCGAGACCTGCCTCGACGGAACCCTTTTCCTTCCTAGCGAACGTAGCCAGCCCTAAGCATGCCCGATGGCGCTTTGCCTGCACGCATCGCAAGGCCGACGATGCTCGCGTGGCGAGCTGCCTCACTGATCTTCTTTATGGCCCGCCTCCGACGAGCTCAGATCCGACGCTGCACAGGCCCCGAGAGCCGCTTCATCGCCTCCTCGACCAACTCTCGCTCCATCGAGCTCGCTATGGATTTGGAGTCGGTGGTTCCACCGACCATGCTTGTCGACCGACACTGCATCGCTTGACGCTTCCCCACCAACGTAGTGATCTTGGACGACCCTCTTCCTCGAGCCGACAGCGGCGGCAGCACTGTCACCGAGGTACTAGTCATCAGCCACGGCGTCGCCTCTGGTGAGAACACCCACGATGCCCTGCAAGCGGCGCTACACGACTTGTCCACCCCCATCCCGGCCAACGCCGACGCCGAGACGCTGGAGGCACGCCGCCGCTTCGCTATGGAGGGCCGAAGATAGCTCCATGAGACGCCTCACCGAGGCTCACCAGCGCTGAAGTCGACCGCATCAGCGCTTTTGGCACGCCTCCGGAGGGGCCGAGCAGTAGTCGGCGTTGCCAAGAAGAGCGGGCGCGCTATCGCTAACATGCTGGGAGCATACCGCCTAGCCTATGTCACGCCGAGAACCTACGCTACGCCTGGCCGGCTGGGATGAGCTAAATGGACTCTGGGCCGACGAGCTCCCCTACATGACCAGACGCATCCAGCAGTTGATCGACGCAGCCGCCGAGCGGCGTGAAGCCAGCGCCCATGCTGGAAGTCCTCCCCCACACCGAGTGCACGGTGCGACGTCACGACGCCGACTGCGGGCGGCACCCGCGCAAGGAAAGAAAAGGAGCCGCCATCGCCGCAGTCGAACTCAATTCCATCGAAGCGACGCAAGGTCGCCAACGACGAGGCAACCCACCTCCTCCTCCGCCGTGGGGAGAGATATCCCACCCCGCCGCTCGCACGATCCGACTCTCGGGCCGATTAGGCCACCGCAGCGAGTCGGGCGAATGACGCCTCCATCGATCGACCGCCAGCGATCCTCGGCGCTTAGAAGAAGAAGTCGATGTTGGCCCGCTTTGCTTTGGCCCTCGTGATTCGCGACGCAGCCCTTCCCCAAAGGGTTTCACTCCCAAAATACACGCCCAAGTATAACGCTCCGCGGAAGGTGAAGGTTGGTTGATCGACATTCCACCGCAGTTCGCATAGCAAATCTGCAACAGCGTGTAGCCGTGGAAATACGCCCCCCATGCTCCAAGGCACGACGCGACTGCTCAACAGCCTCAAGCCTTACAGCATACAACAGCTGGCTAGACTTCACAGGCCTTTTCGTCCGCAACTTCACCAAGACTCTACAAACGGGCTCCCAAGCCCCGACAGCTCTCCTTGTGTGTTCAAGGGCCCAATGAATCAAATCACGACTACCTCACGAGTTAATGAGCCAACTCTCCTCAAGGGTGTCGGATTTCGGTTCCGGCACCTTGAGGTTCAACACTTAAGTGCGTATGGAGATCTTTTCCCTACCAGCTCACGATGAATGGTTAGCGAGGATCTAAACTAGGAACAAAGAACAGCACAAGAGACACAAGGTTTATATCTGGTTCGGCCACCGTCTGGTGTAATACCCTTACCCAGTTGTTCGGTGTGTTGATTGCCTCTGGGTCAAGATGAACAAAGACAAAGGAAGAAACAGTCTCATGAGGGGCTGTTTTGAGCCGGTGCGATGGACTGATTGGTGAGTCCATTCGCTTCTCTATCTCTTTGTTTGACTTGTTCTCCTCTCTGTCGACCTGTTCTCTCTCTCTGCTCCACCTGTCCCCCTCTTCGCTTGGTGGCTAGTCCTATTTATAGAGGAGGCCCCGGCCTCTTCCCAAATAATGAGCGGAAGGGCGCCAACAATTGGCCATTTTGAAGGGGAACATCTAGTACACTTATCCCGACTAAAGTTGGTCTTCTGCACCAAAGGCTCGACGGTGACGCCTGCTCGGGCTCCACGATGACCTCCTTCCTGCCGCCTGCTGGTCTTGGTCTTGTTGCAATCAAGCCGTGACCTTGCCCGATGCCTTGGCCTGTGCTTGCCTCCTTGCACCAAAGGCGAACGAGACACGGCGAGGGTCGGGCGCCACCTCGGCGCCCGCCTAGTCTCGACTGGCCATGGCTTAGCGCCATGGGGCACCCTCATGAGGTACCCCGCCTGATCTCTCCGCCTCGTGAGCCTGGCCCGACAAGGCTGCTCCCGAGGAAGGTTCCAAGGTTCACCCCTGGGCGAGGATTGGCCTCGCGAGGGTCTTGAGCTTGAGCCGGCGAAGCCGCCACGCTGACCCCACTTGAGCCACGCCAAGAGGCCGCAGGCAGTAAGTCTGGGAACCCTGCTCCTGCACGCCGAAGAGCCCCCTGCCCAAGGCACGGGCTTGGCTTAGCGTGAGAAGGAAGGCAGTGCGGTTACCACGGGCCCCAACAAAACTGCGGGCGTCTTGGGCGCCGCAGGCTATTGATTGGTCGTGGGCGCTCCGCTTCCCCACGATGCCTCATTACACGCCCTGCTAAGCGGACCGGGTTGCACACAGCCATTCTTTCGCCGCCTGCGGCACTCCCGCTCTTCCTTCTTCCTCCGGCTCCAACTTCGCCCTTGATCCAACTATGACTTCACCTTCCGCCACCATGGCGCCAATAAAGAAGGAAAAGGCGGAAGCCCGCTTTTCATCTCGTCGCCTCGGGCGGTGGCCCCCACCGCCGATCGATCCATCATACTCAACCCCGAGGCCTTGGGCAAGGTCCCGTCTGCTCTTGCCACCATCTTCAATGAGTGCGGCAGATAACGGCATGGCTCAGATCCCATGCCCTCCTTCGAGCTGATTGTCACGGAGGTCCGTTCTTCACGATGCCCTGCATGGGTCTGTTCCCCTTCTCCGCTTTCTTCAATGCGGTGCTTCCCACTATCGATCCACATGATGCATCTCGGCCCGAGTCCATTACCGCCCCGGCTGTCTTCCTTTGTCCAGGAGGCAATGGTGGGCATCCCCGCTTCTATTTCCCTGCCGCCACTTCTTCTTCTTTGCTACCGAGCGATCCTACTCAATGCTCTGGGTGTGAGCTTCCTTATGTGCTAGAGACGGCTGCTTCGGGATTGATTTTGACTCTCTCCCGAGGCCAAGTTCCTGAGAGCGGTGGTTGTATGTGGACGCCGGGTGCCCAGCCCCGCTCCTCGTGATCCTACCTTGCCTCGCTGTTCCTCAACTCAGCCGGGTCACGAGGTTTTGCGAGCCCTCAGCCTTTGATTCTGCCCTGGGCGCCGCTGAGAGCTTGAGGCGCCAACGTGACGGCGCCCAAGGTGGTGAAGGAGTTCTCCAGGTCGATTGCTCCTCTCCAGCCGCCACTCTCATCGGATGTGGGACTTTATGGGCGCTTAAGACCGCATGCGACTTCAGGAGGGAGACCTCGTGCCCGGGCCGAGGACGGTGCTCGTGGTCCTGGTTGGCGGTCCTTCCCTGTGCAGCCTTCGACATAATGGTGCCCTCTTGTATCTTTGTTCGGGCAGGGCTGATTTCATGAAGCAGATGCCCAACTTTGACGAGTGGGGGCTGCGCCCGGTTGGCCTCAGGGGGCCTCGTGAGAACCGAGTTGCCGTGGTCGCCCTTCCGGTCACCCAAAGTGGCCCCGTCTCAGGTGATGGTGCAGGGAGACGAGAACCGTCCGGAGTTGAAGGGGACGACGTTGAGGTGGTTACACCGCGCGGAGCCCCGAGGGCGGCATCTGTCGTAGCTTGTTCCGGAATGGTGACAGGTGAGGAGTCACGGCCTCCGGCTCCCGAGATTGGGGCTCCCGAGGCCCCGGTCGTCCCTCATGAGGCGGCGCCTAGTGGCGTCTCCCAGGCTGTTCCCATTGGCACTGATCACCTTATCGCCTCCTCCATGCCACAAACCGACCTCTCGCTGAAAAGCACTTGGGCCGGGTTCCTGTGGACTACGGGCCCTCCGCGAAGAGGAAGGAGGCCTCAAGCGTGACGACGCCTTGCCACTTGTCAAGTGCGTGGAGGTACTTCGCCATTGCATTTAGTAAGTCCTCTTAGCCCTCCGCTTCCACTACTTCTTGGTTCTGCAGATGATCAGAATTTTCAGGGCCCTTCTCGCCGAATTCACGAGACGGCCAAGGAGCCATCTCCCAAGCTCCATCCTCATTGCAGTCCTGGTGCGCTGAAGTTCAAGCGGGCGCCTCTTACCACTCAGCCTGGCCGGAGAGGTGGCCTGCTCAGCCGATTGTCCCAGCCTCGTGGCGCCTCGCTGCCTTCCCTTCATGAGTTCTCCTGGGGCACAGCCAGCTTGCCCCGCGCTCCTTCCATGGTCATGGACGGAGATTGGTTGAGGTCGATCTTGAGCTCTTCTTCTAGGGACGGACCGGCGCCAGGCCCCGCTCCTGGCGAGGCCCGTCCGGCGATTGTTGGGGCGCCAGCCTCGCCTCAAGGGAGGAGGTGCGCTGCCGGGCCTCTCGTGATACACCAGCAGCAGAGGGTGATGTGGAAGACGCGTCAGACGCAGCCATAACGCCGCTTCTTTGTCGAATTCTCCATGGGGCGACGGACGCGGTGAACCGGATCGGGCGGAGCTCGCCGCGAAGATGCGCGCCTTGAGGTCAAGGTTTGGCGCTTTGTCGAGGAGAGGCGCAAGTCAAGATAGCCGCGGTTCTCGCAAGGCCACCAAAGGTGACATTGACAATGTGAAGGCTGAGGCATCGCTGGCGGCCTCGCGAGAGGCTTGATTTCGAGCCATCGAGGAGGCCATGGAAGCAGATCGGCGGCACAGGGATGCGGAGGAGCATGCTTGGGAGCTCCAATCCTAGAGTAACTCTCTGGTGCAGCAGGTGGAGTTGCGCCAGGTTGCACTTGTGTCGCAAGGAGCCTGGCCAACCAGTGCGGAGCTCCGTAAGCGAGGAAGCGGCTGACACCGAGGCCGAGCGCAACCTCGACCTTGAGCGGTTGGAGACGAGGAGCGCCGGTGGCTCAAAGGAGAACGATGTCGCTGCTGAGGCCCGAGCCCAAGAAGAGGTCGACCGCCGCAGAGCGAAGCTCGCCGGGCCTCAAGCGCCAAGATGAGTTGAGGTTGGAGTTGGTCAGGTAAGCTGAGGGAGGACCGCGCACTCAAGGCCAAGCCGGACGGTGACGCTGGAAGTGACTCAGCCGCCGCTTCACAAGAGCTCTGGCGGAGGTGACTCTCTCCCACGCCGAAGCTGCTTTTCTTCTCGGCTAAAGGATTGATGGTGCCGAGGCCACGCGACGGCGAAAGCGAGGACGAGATTCGCTGGTGTGGTTTCGAGCATGAGCACGCCTCATGCTCCGGACGCCAGTGGAACGGGCTAACACTACCCCGCAATATTTATGAGGTCGCCGCCAGGAGCCGTGACGAGACCAACTATGCCAAAGAACTCCTCCAGATTTTATCGACATGGTGACGCCCCGAGAACCGCACCGAGAGGTCTTGTTGGCTCATCGAGGAGAGGAGTCGAGCCTGCTCGACGCTTTTCTCCCGCGGTTCGCTATCTCGCGGATAGGGATCCCCACTTCGACTTTGATGCCGCTTATCGACCGTGCCCATAGCAGTCCGGGCACCTGGTGCAATGGGTAGATCACGTGAACGACCTTTGTCGTGGCATTCACGCCTGATGATGACGGCGGATCGCGGGTCACGATGAAGGCGGCGTGGTGGACGGTCCTGTGCCGGCGGAGGCGCGGTGGCGGCGATGATGTCACGATGCCAGCGACGCCCGAGGTGACCTGTATGCCAAGAGCGATATGTCCGATCGATTGTTTGTCACCGCTGCTTCTCCCGTGACAAAGATGTTCGGCTTGGCCCTAAAGACTGTGAGAGCATTTTGGGAGGGAAGCCCTCATGTAAAGGTTTGCGGTAAATGCCTCGTAATCTTAACGCAGCATGCAGTGAGCTTAACGGCCTGCCCGTGATGGGGTCACCGGCTTGTTTTTTGATTCTGGTGAGCTTCGAGCGGGCTGGGGGCCATAGCGCCATATGTGTCTCTGGTGAACCCATTGATCCCATGGGATAAGAACCTCCCGGAGAGGGAGTGGCGACACCGCCTCGAGCTGTGGACGCTGGTTGGTTGGCCCGGCCATGAGGGGAGGTAGCCGACTAGCTTTGGACGCAGTCAAACCGTAATCACCGCAGAGATTGCTTGAATGAGACTAAACACCCTTCCCCAAACGCATGCAAGGCTTAACTCAAATCCAACTTAAATTAAAATTGAAGAAACTCACAACAGAGGAAAAGGCAAAGCAAAAGGCCGTGATCCGCACCTAGTCTAATCTTCAATGTATTCTCACCAACATGAGTTATGCTGCCATCAAGGGAGGGAGCCCTAGGGCCTAAGGCCGGCTCCTGAGACTCTGGACGGGACAGCCCCACCATTATTACGTGAGAGTGCCACGGGCAGCGAGCTTCACAGCATTGGGCCTTATTCATGTGCATGTGTCTTCCTTCATCGCCAGATGAGGCCCCGCTTGCGCAACACTCTCTACCGCCATCGACGGGCGGCCTGAGACCAAGGACGACGCCTAATGGGGTAGAGCGGTCGCCAGCGTTCCCCGACGACGACAGTCCTTCCGCCGGGCAGTGCCTCAAGCACCTCCCCCGGCAGAGGGCAACCTCCCGAGAATATCTTGCACCAAGCGCCATGGGATCTAACCCGATCTCGCCCCTCTCCCCGCAGTCTCCGATGCCCTCCTCCTACCGAGGGGTAAGAGGCTGCAGTGTTGGGGCAGCCACTCTATCGCGCGACCTGACTCTTGTGGCACACGGTTAGCATAAGCTTGCTCTCTGAGGAATTAGTGGTACCAGATAGTTGTTGCTGCCGCGCGGTCGCCGAGGCTCTCTTTGGGGTTCCCTGAACGAGCTCAGCTTTGTGGTGTCTCTCGCCCAGCTTTGGCCCAAGGAACGAGCCAAGGTCTTCTCCCGCGGCGACTCTTGATCCATCATGCGGGGTACATAAGCTTCGGGAACGCTGCCCGTGAGGTTCTCGGGCCAGAGTGCCCCTCATGCCACGCAGCCTGCCCTGAGCTTTGTCTTGAGAATGGTGGCGCCGTGGTCCGCCGAGGCCAAAGGTCACGGCGCGCCTTCGCCGGGCCGGAGATGGGGTCCGCGCGGCTTGCTGCCCGGTGTTGGCCGGGCTAGGTTGGCGCCGAGAAGGCCCCTGAGCCCGCTTGAGGTTGCATGGGCGCCGATGGGGCCACCATACGGGCGCGCCTGGGCCGAGGTGGCAGCCGGACGCAAAGGAGGTGCTCCCGAGGCGGCGGCGTCTAGGAGCTCGGCCACCAGCTCCAACAGCCCGTCGTGGCCACCCTCTAGAAGCCGGCACCGTGACAGCTCTAGGGCCAGCGTGAGCTGCCCCGAGTTCGCCTGCCCTGCCGGGTGTGCGCTGCGCCGTGGCCGCGGGCGTGGCTTGAGGCTGGGCAACGACCGCACTGCCGCGCGCGTGAGGGCAGGCGGGCGTCTCGTCACACGCTCACTGCCTGCAGCGCTTTGCGGAGCGCGAGCTGCCCGAGGTGCAAGGTGGAGGTCGCCTGGCTGCTCGCAGACGGGAGGGCCACGCCGCCCAGCGGTCGGCATGCATGTCGGGTGGCTTGACATCGAACGACGAGGCGATTTAAACGCGAGGTGGCGGAGGAAGGATTCCGGCGCACTCTACCTGGCGCACCAAATGCCTGATATCGGGTTTCGCAGAGACTTCTTGAGGTTCAACACTGGGTGCGGCGGAGATCTTTTCCCTACCAGCTCACGCTGCGGAATGGTCTCATGCGAGGGATCTAAACTAGGAACCAAGAACAGCACAAGAGATACAAGGTTTATATTGGTTTGGGCCACCGCTCAGGTGTAATACCCTACCCAAAGGTGGTGTGGTGGATTGCCTCCGGGTCAAGATGAATAGAGTACAAAGGAAGAACAGTCTCGCGAGGGGCTGTTTTTGAGCTGGTGCGATGGACTGATTGGGTGAGTCCATTCGCTTCTCTCTCTATCTCTCTTTGTTTGACTTGTTCTCCTCTCTGTTCGACCTGTTCTCCTCTCTGTTCCACCTGTCCCCCCTCTTCGTTTGGTGGCTAGTCCTATTTATAGAGGGAGGCCCTGGGCCTCTTCCCAAATAATGAGCGGAAGGCACCAACAATTGGCCATTTTGAAGGGGAACATCTAGTACACTTATCCTCGACTAAAGTTGGTCTTCGCCGCCAAAGGCTCAACAGAGGACACCCGCCCGGCTCCACGATGACCTCCTTCCGCCGCTTCATCGGGTCTTGGTCTTGTTGCATCAAGCGTGA